>CM063498.1:27414980-27419980 GCA_032207245.1 Pardosa pseudoannulata
TTAGAATCATGCTGAATTCCTTTAGAAAGATAATTCAAAGTTTTTTAGTTACGTCAAAATTATCGTTAAGTTCTTCCCAATTTTTTCCACAGTAATAAATGGAAGTAAAGAAATAAAACTATCATTTCCACTACACCTTGGAGGTAGATAGAATTTCATGTTAATACCGGTGATAAAATTTTCATTGCAACAAAAAATAATTCATGATTAAAATTAAAATTATCATATACGTACCTAATATATTATTTAAACCAAATATAAAAGAAAATTATTTACGTATTATCTAAATTTAATGATAAACGTGTAAAATAATGTAGACGATATTTAAGTAATTTAAAATAAGAAATGATTAAATGAGATTCTTAAAATATGACATCCCATGCTAGAAAAAATGTTATTTTAACTATTTATTATGTGACAAATTGATAAAGTTAATCGCCTGCTCTTAACCAGGGAAAATAGAGCTTGAAATAATGGCATTATATAGAGCAATTTGTCGCAACGTCACGAACTACTATAATGCCCTTTCCATTCATTTTCAGGTTTACAACAGCCAAAAGATAAACAATAAACTGCCTTTCCGTTTGAAACTAAAGCCAGAATTGTCATAAATTGAGATTTGCCCTACTGCGTGAAATCGCCTTATGCTAGGAAAGGGGGAAGGGGTGGATTTCTAATGTTGTTAACCCTAACTCATCAAGAATCCAATATGTATACCTCTATCCATTCCAGGTACAACCGCTTCATAAATACGAGGACAGACGAACAGATAACATAGGGTATTATTATATAGGGTATAGGGGAGGTGCTGACATTCCAAAATTTCCCGACAAAATGTACATTTGAGTATTTGACGTATAACCTTTCAACTGAAATAGATTTAAATTCTTTAACTTAAAAATTGTAGTTTTGGTTACTCAAGATATATAAGCTTAATAATGTTTTAATGTATTACATCTACCTATTTTAACAAGTGAAATTCTTGTAAGTTTTGATACCTTATTAGGTATTTTAACTATTTAATATACATTGACATTCAAAATTTTACCAACCAAATGTAAATATGAATATTTACCGTATTTTCCTTCAATAGAAATAGATTAAAATTCTTCTTGCCGAACGATTGCCGATTGGTTAGGGTGCTGGCCTTAGGAGTTCGTGGGTTCGAATCTCACTGAGGCATGGGTGTTCGTAACCGTTCGGAATCGGCTTTAAGCTGTAGGTCCTGATCTCATTAGCCCTCGTGTTGCAAAAAGTAGACCATAGCACATCAAACCAAACCTAAAATTCTTCTTCTTTAGAATTACAGTCTTATTTATTCTAGTTAATTCAGTTATAATACTTTTTTCAGATAATGAAGATCGTTTTTTGTAACTATTTAATAAATAAATCATGAATGCTATAATTATTACATTATGCTGCTCAGTTGTCAATTACAATCCCAAAATGAGCATTTTCAGCTACGAATAATATACTTTTATTGTTCATACATCAAATGTTTTCAGTTTATTCACTTGTCGTTTAAAAATAATATTTCTGACCTTATTTATCAATTTGTCTGCTAGTGTCACAAAATTTCGTAACAAAATGGTCATACACTGAGGTAAAGAAAGAAAGTGTAACCGAAGACTCAATTCCTCGGTTTTTAAATTCTAACCACGCGAAAAACAATTTAACCTAAAAAAAAAAGGCGAAACAGTTAAAACATGTTTTGAAAAATAGTTTATTGTTTTTCTACAGAAAGACGTTTTATCCTTCAGAATATTACCTTCAGACAGTTTTTGTGCTTTGACACATTTTTTTAACGGGTATTGCCTATTAGATAATAAACATTTCTCTCTGTTTGGATTTACAGACAAACTCGATATGCTGATATCGAAAATTCGGATAAGCTTTCTTGCGAGTAATCACAGACATAACCCAGAAAATAGTCAAAATTTATTCAAGCAGAGTCAAATGGGTATTTCTATAACGGCACGATTGAAATTTGGAAAGCAAAACGTTTTGTTATTCAAATGCTTCCTTTACCCCCTACACAAAAAGATGTAGGAATAGACAGGACATTCCTTTTTGGTTGAGTTCGAATCCCCTTCTTAGAAGAAATATTCACAGTCAATCGCAATCGACTTTAAATAGTAGGTCCTAGTCCCTTAAACCCTTGTGTAGTTATAATAGTAAACCGTAAGCCTCCAATCGAAAACTCAGATCCAACCTTTTATTCTGACAAGAAAATGTTTAAAAAAGTTGAATATAGACGACACGTGATTTTTACAGCTAAATGACGGTCACTGTCGTGATTTAATCCCCTTCTTTTTTCTTAAAAGGAATTTATTTACTTTATAAACAAAAATTACCAAGTAGTATGTCAGGGGTGACCAACCTGCTGTTCGCGAGCCACATGCGGCTCTTTTAAGGATTATTTGTGGCTCTCGATAAATGTACTCGAGTTTCCCTTTCATTTTTGTGCTATTTTTAAAAATTACTACAACTGATGGAGCTCCGCTAATGCTGGGTAAAAAAATCGGCCTTGTTGGGCTTTTAAGAGATGATTCTCAAATTTTACAATTCACACCGATTCACTCGATTATTCACTGAGAACATTTCGTTACAAAATATTTAAAATATCCTGATGTTATGAAAACCGTGTAACACATTGTAAATTATATTCGCACCAAAGAAAAAAGTCATCGACAATTCAAAAATTAAAGGACGAAGAAATTCCAAATGACATTCAATAAATATAATTTCTGTAAAAAAATTATAAACACTTTTGTTGCATACCTTTTTAATAAGTATTTAATTGAGGTTCGCGAAATATTTCAAATTTTAGAAAATGGCTTGGCCACCACTGCAATATTTCGAGGTGAAAAGATTATTTTTAAGTGACATTCAGTTTCGTTACAAGGTAGTGTATATTCCTTATTACTATTGTTAACTACATCAGCTGTTCAGCATTCCTTCGAAGGAAGGGATAACAATAAAGGATAGAGTGCGAACATACCCAAATTTATGTTTAAAAACTAAAAATTTAACTGAAACGAAAGGGAAATAAAATACTTTTGACATAATAAAATATAGTGTAGATTAGTGTGGATAGTATAGTATAATGTAGATAAACTGTAACGGTGTGATTTAGCGGTGTGTCGACATCAAAGAACTTTGCTTTGAGAGGTGGACTTCGCTTGTGTGGATACAAAGGGATTGTTTTCCCTGGCACCACGATGTCTACACTATTGTACCCTATAGTAGAGGAACAATTTACCAGAAACCCGGCACCTTCACTGACATCCAGAAATATAATCATCGGAACGACAAAGCATTTGCAGCGACTTCGATGTCGCCGCTAAGAATTCCAGGAACCCCTGGGTTTGCGGCCGATGATTATTTAACCCAGAGTAATCCAGCTGTTCGAAGGTGACGTCATCGTTAGATGATCCAATAATGAAATTGTGGGTGAGGGCCCTCCCCTAGAAAGGAACGAGAGAAAATTTTTTAGAGAAGTTAGTTAGCTAGTAACCAGCTAATTCAGAGGTCGTCTTGACCAGTCTCTCTATCAGAGAGTTTTTTTTTCTATAATCCCACCTTGGGATCTTTTCTTTAAAGAGTAGCCCGCATCGGCTAACTCGGAGGTCGCCGAGACCAATCACTCCATCGGGGAGTTTTATTTAGCGACATCCCGTCTTGGGCTATATCTCTTGATGAGATTGAAACGATACCCTGTGCATTGGGTTTCCTTTTCTAATATACTCCTCTTCAGGATTGTTGCATAATTTACTTCGGAACTCAAACTGAGCTTTGATATCCTACCATTACTTCAGTGAACTTTCGCGAGAGCTACCGAATTGTTTCTTTCGTCGGATCATCAATATTTCGGCAGTCTGATCTTATATATTACACGTCTCTTCTCAGGCCTACGTGTATGTAATCACATACATGTGATCGGAAATTTTTTTTTTGTATATTTGTGAAGTGATGTATATAGCAGAGGTGTAGATAAATTCATTAGTCCAGACGGACCTTATTTTTCATTGTGTCACCTAAAATAGGGACAGGATACGTTACATATACATACACACACACATATATATATATATTTAATATGTAACTTATCAAATAAAAACAAATTTAATTATTATTAGTGACACCCTTGAGTCTGTATTGTAGAGTAAAATATTTCTAAGAAAAGTAAAATATTAGAATATTGTACATTTTTTTTTATTTCTACCGGATATCTGTATTTTGTCTTTAAATCAGGTATCGCAGATAATAAATTTCGCTGAGATAAAACATTGAAAAGAACGATTGTATACTAAATGCTCTTTTTTTCACTGTAAAAGCTAATCGAAATCCCTGCCCAATATTTAAACAGCAAGATATTACAGAAATATCTTCTGATTTTCACGGTGAAACCTATAAACATATTTTCTTTAGTAGTAATTTGAATACAGGGTATCTAAATTATTTTTTCAAAGGGATAGAGGTGATACTACACATCTAGTCCAATAATAACTACACGAAGCATATAGTTAAATCGCACTCTAAGTCACAGAAAATGTTGATATTTGAATTCTAACTGGAATTTATCACAGTGCTGGGAAAAAGGATGAATGAAAATGAAAGCTAAAAAATCTGATATGTGGCTCACAGAAATATCACAGAAAACATTGTTGTTGTCTCTGCACATACCGGAGAATAACAAAGTTATAAGTGGACAATTGCAGAATACGCATTGCAGAAATCCAGTACCATCACTGTATTGTCAGATTTTGCATGGAAAGGTCCAAGCATGAGAGAATATGTTGATGCCCGCACCAAAAACCATGTGTAGATTTCAAAACGCTTAGAACAATTACTGAATTTTCTGGTATACCCACTGAGAAAACGAGTTAGTGTGGTCCATTCCTGACTGCTATAATCAAGTTACATGAATCATCCTGTTCTGTTATTAGAACACCAGAGATACACTGGCGTGGACAAACAAGTTGATTCTATGCTTGTGT
>CM063498.1:27424980-27474980 GCA_032207245.1 Pardosa pseudoannulata
ATATACATATAAACATGTAGTCAGTTATCTAATAAACAAATATATATATTTAACATACATAAATGTAGTCAGTTATATAATAAACATACATATTTAATATACATGCAAATGTACATCCAAACATGTAGTCAGTTGCATAATACACAAATATACATATTTCCCATACATATAAATACACATACAAACACGTAGTCAGTTATTTAATAAACAAATATACATATTTAGCATACATACAAACATGTAGTCAGTTATATAATAAACAAATTTACATATGTTACATAAATACAAGTATACATATTTAGTATACATGCAAACATGTAGTCAGTTATATAATAAACAAATTTACGTATGTTACATACATACAAATATACATACAAACATATAGTCAGTTATATAATAAACAAATATACATATTTAACATATGTACAATTATACATACAAACATATAATCAGTAATATAATAAACAAATATACATATTTAATATGCATGCAAATATACATACAAACATGTCAGTTATATAATAAACAGATATATATATTTAACATGCATACAAATATACATACAAGCATGTAGTCAGTTATATAATAAACAAATATACATATTTAACATACATAAAAACATATACTCAGGTATATAATAAACAAATATACATGTTTAGCATGCATACAAATATACATACAAACATGTAGTCAGTTACATAATGTACGTAAAGATAGATATATAAGGAAGTCCATTGCAGTCATCAAATTCAGTTTAATGTGCTTTACAAGAAGACACAACTTTGATTTTTTTTTTAATTATATCATGGCTAAGTCATTATACTTAACCCAAATTACAAATCCCAGCACATTTATGTCGTAAAACGGGATAAATGAAATTTTACATTGTATAATTATTTTTCAGAGAATGGGAAATGATAGCAGAAATATACTGAGTGATGATCTCGAAATGTCGCTAAACTACAATGACTAAATGCAAACCCCAATTAAAATAATTGCTCGCCTGTCATGCAACTATTTGGGAAATTTCTTTTTCGCCTCCCAGAATGAATCCACGACGTTGTCTTGTAGCTGTAGTTAATCGAGGCATTTTCTGTTTTCCGTCCCACTACTAATTTGATTACAGGATTTTAGTGCCGATTCGTATGACAGAACTTTTTCAGTAGCTTTTATTTTAATAGCCCTTAATTCTCTAGAACTACGAGTAAAATGACGTTATTTATGATACATTTTTATCACCGATGACAGACTATAAATCTTGTGTTGGAGTCAAAGCCCTCTTAACATAAAGAATATTTTTTCAGTTTTTATCAAATAATCATGACATTATAATCCAGTTGTATATAATGTATTATTTATACGTAAATAGCTTTAATAATCAATATTAAAATGCTGCACACTGTCGTGTAGTCCTCGTTTATATTTGAGTATCAACCTGTGATCAAATGTATAGTGGTGATTTATTTTTAATTGCGTTGTGTTAAGTATTTTTGTACTAAATTTAACCACAGGTTCTGAGAAACTACAGACATAAATATAAAAATAAACTAACAGCTAAATTGACAGCAACCGAGACTAGCTTAATATTAAAAAAAAGTAAATTTATTATAATATATATACATCTATTTACATACAAATTGATGCTAATTTTCATAAAATAAGCTTTGTCAACATCTTCTAAATTAGTTCTGACAAAATTTTATATACTTAAGTAATTTTGTAAATAGATAGAGGACCTAATCTCAATTTCAAAAATGTATGTAAATTTGGGGTACTTTTGTGAATCTAAAATGTTGGGCCCGGAACACTTCTGGTTGAAGGGTATCTATGGCTGATCAGGAGAGGGAACCTATATATCATCCGTTGGTCTCGTCAGGGGCTTCCTCCTGAGTCTTTGGGGTCCGGCCGTACTATTTGGTGCAGGAACACTACCTGTCGGACTTGGCTGGAGCACCTTCTCCTCTGGACTCACGAACAACTTCCGTCGGACCCGACTGTACTCCCGACTTTCGAACACCTTCTTTTGGGACCTCCGAACCTTTTCTCTGGGACCTCCGAACCATCCTCTAATCTTTTAGATTTTTCATATTTAATTATTTCAACCTTGTCCCCTCTTCCTTCTTGTCATCCAATCGGGATAGTTGTAAGAATTTCATTGGCCTGCTTCAACCCCGCCTTGAGACCGCCAACGTGTCAAACCTTATCCCTTCTAATTGGGCACTGTCCCTTAGGGACTCATAAATATTCCACAAAGGTACATTCTTATTTAATGTGAAGTACGGAGACGGGATTCTAATCTGGGACTGGGATCAGAACCCCGCCCGAGACCACCGTACAAGACAAACATATCCGTTGAAAAGAAATTTATGGTCTTCCATCTCTTTACAAAGATGTGATGAGGTCAGATTTAGATCTCGAACATTTTACTTCTTGTATGAATGAATCAATTATATAACAGATCTAAATCGAATCATCACGCACACATGCTTAAATTTATTCCGCTTCAAATTTATTGATTTTGCTCACTTCAAAATGTTTTTAATATTTAACATTTTATAGCTATAATATACAGGGTGTCCCAAACGAAAACATAAACTCTGCACAGCTAGATTCCTCATTAGGAGTACATAAAAACTGCCCAAAGAAGCCTTCTGTACGATACATAGTTTACAAGAAAAATACAAAACACAATGTATGGCGTCATTACCGGTGTAAGAAAAAATACTTTATTGAACATATCAACAGCGGTATATGCACGGGCATACTCCCTAACAGTTCATAAGGCATTTCCATTACATCGGCCGTACATCAGGTACATGTCGCAATATTCACAAACGAAATGCATGGCAACCATACGAAGACTACCGGTAGCTGTAAGATGCAGCCTTTTAATACCAGTTCAAAGGCGGCTTAACGTCATTCCATGGCGCGCGCTTCTGCATGACGCGATATGAGCGGCGAACGTTTTAAACATAATTCTCTGGAAAGATATGCAAATACTGTTGATGATATGTCCAATAAAGTTTTTTTTTCTTGTACCGGCAGTGATGTCATACTTTATTTTTCGTATTTTTCTCGTAAACTATGGATCGTACAGACTCTTCTTTGAGCAGTTATTATGTACTCCCAACGAAGAATCTAGCTGTGCAGAGTTCATGCGGTCATATTGGAATACCCTGTTTATGTAGTAAGACATATTTCACGGGAGTGGTAGCAGACATGGTCGTAAAAATGACACCTTTTCAGTCAAAGACTTTTATCAGCACAAAGGTGCATGTGTTCCCACTTCATTACCTTCGGGACAAATTGAGAGAATAGCTAACATTGAGTTCTATGTAAAAGGATAAGTAACATCTGGATCAACATCTGTTGGAAAACCTTCTTTAAAATCTCTGAGAAAATCTGCCTCCTATAGCGTCTATCTCCTTTTTCTTTTATAATTTCCTAAATTGACCGCTAAGGCATAATACAGTTTTAATTGGTTAGACACTGTCCCTGAGGGCGGGAATTGTCGCCCCAGTGGTCAATTTAGGTTAGGAGTTAAAAAGGGAGAAGCAAAGGGGGGGTGCCCTTGATTTAAGGTTTCAAAATCCTGAGAATTATCTCTGGCCTTAATGAGAGCGGTCTTTGGGATTTTATACAAAATACCTACATTAGTTAACTTTTCCTTATAACCTTTTCTTATTAACTTATTTTCTTTCAGGTTAGGCACAGATAATTAAGGAGTAATGTATAAATAATTATCAAAATATTCTTAATTTATGTTTCAAAATCTGACATACACATACACACACATGCAAAATGTAAATATGCGTGTGGTGCATAAATATGTATGAATAAGTTTATATAACACTATTTATATCTATGCATTTATGCTAACTTTAACATGTAAGCATATCAAATATGTATATATTAATAAATGTGATGACTATATGCAAATCTATTCAAACACCTGTAATAAGGGAGATTGCTTTTCATATTAATGGTAGTGAGGGTTAAGATATCAATACATCAGTTGTTACATTACCTCGACGTACTTTCTATGGCAGGCCTCCGATGTAATTATAGTATGATAAATTAAATTACTTTTATATGTTCACTGCCTAAATCTAAGCTCGCAGAGTTAAATGCAGAAGAAACGACAAGTATTGCTTAATTGGCACAAAATATGTTAGGAAAGAAAGAAATATGTTTATTACTGGAACAAAATATACAAATTCTTACAGTCATGAAAACAATATTGAGTTTTTATAGTTTATTATATCAACATATACTGGAATATAGAGCAAAAAGATATTTAAAGCCATAATAAACAAAATTGATATTAATAGGGTAAGTCAGTCTAACTCACCTGTAGTCAAGGTTTGGAGCGTACGATAATGATTTCCTTAAGGTAATCAACTATTGTAAAATCAAGTAACAACAATTTCTCCTGTAGAACAGTTTCTAACTCTATGAGATTGATTTGCTTCCATTTGGTGCCATACAGTTTACCTTTTTGCTACACTAGGACTAATGAGACCAGGACCGACTATTTAAAGTGGATTATAAACGGCTGTAAACATCCATATCAACAGCGGTACTCAAACTTATAGAATCTGGTACTGCAGACTTCTTACCCTTCGACCATCATAGGGTTCAATAGTAATCGTAAAAAACTTCGAGAGCCAAGGTAGCTCATTTGGCAAAGGCAACGACTTCGTAACTAAGCGTTTGGAGCTGGAGTCAGCCTAAGATTCATAGTGACTGGGGCAAAGTTAAAGGTGACTGTGGCAGGTACATTATGTTCGTGATCATAATGTCCCCCAAATTCTCAATGAATAATTCTGAGGTTGGCAGGCCAAACTTATGGGTCTTCCACTTGGTCCCTGCTTCAAAATTACGCGGATCCACTTGAGCAAAATCGTTCTTTCACCCTAGCTGTGCTCATTAAAACGAAAGGCACACCCCTTTACCTTAATACGAGTAACGTATCGCTCAATCGTTTTGGATTTTCAAGTGGCATCAGAAACAATACACAAAAACAACTCTCTCCCCAAAAGGGTGAACCGGAAACTACATGCTATTGGGGATGTGCATCCAGCATTATATCAGCTCTCTATGATAGCGTATGTGATAAACGTTAGGAAAATGTTTTCATCTTGTAATAGTGGAAGAATAAATAAATTGAAACAGTGTTAAAACAATTTTCAGCAGAAATAGAAGCTAATATTTAGCCCAGATAATACAGGGTTAATATAAACGATTATTTCATTTCCAAAACGCGTTATATTTAAAAGTATTAAGTATATATAATTTACTGAATATACAGAGATTAGAATGAATATTTTATAGTAGCCCTAACTAGGAAATGAACAGTCATACCCAGGACCTATTTTTTAACATAAATTAAAGAGATGTAACTTAAAAGGATTTACAATTTCCTTATGAATCCAACCCATTTCCCACACAAAAAGGGCATTTTCTTTAATCAAAATGTCAATCAGTTCATTACTAATACAGGTTTTATCTTTTTTTCATGGAAGTCTATATTTTGTTCCTCATTTGTATAAAGTCATTACTACTCACTGATTAATTAATAAAATAGGTTTACCTTTCTGTTTTATAACAAGAAGCAAATGATACTACGCGTATTTAGTTGCATTCCCAATAAATAGAGTGAGTAAACACATTTTTGAAATACTAAACTATATCTAATATTTAACAGATTTTATTGTCTCCGATTAAGTGCTTTGATTCATGAGCAAAAAAAATTGCATCCATCCCGTATCCTAAAGTTAATTTTCCTCCCCTTGATGAGGTAAGACAATTTTCTTCAGTCGAAGTGGTTGACCAGTTCATTACTAACACAGATTTTCTCTCTTTTCTTCACATATGTTTATATTTTGTTATTAAGATATATATATAGGGAGTTGCTATCACTGACAGTTTAATTTATAAAATAAGTTTATATATTCCTCTATAACAAGAAGCAAATGATACTACATATTTTTGATTGCATTTTCAATAAATATTACAGGTAAACAAACGTTTAAAAAATTAGTTCCATCAAATTTGTGAACAGATTTTACTGTCTAAAATTTACTGCTTGGATTCTTCACAAAAATTGTATTTATCGTGTATCCTGAAGTTAATTTTCTTTTACTTCATGAGACATAACGTCGATTTTGCTTCTCTTTCCTTGCCCATCAAGAAATTTAATCTCTTACAGCACTGCATTTTTCTTGTCCCTCAAAGTGCTATTGTTAATCAGCCCGTTGTTCACAAAATGAGTTAAAATTTCGCTCGGTCGTTAACTTTCGCCAGGACCTGATTTCCGCCGCCGTATTAGTCATGACAGATGATGAATGATGCCTCTGAGAAGCCTCAAAAGCGCGACCTATCATATTTCAGCATATCTCCCTACCCTCGAATCGCTTTGGCAACGTTCTATCGCGGGAACCGAGGTAAAATCGCTGTACAGGCAGAGAAAAATTTATTTAACCATTATATAATTTCGGGAGAAAATTGAGATAGACAGTGCAAGTGATATAATGTTATTATTGTTTAAGTATATTAACTGAGAAAGTATAAATATTGAAAATATCATTATACAGTATACGCTAAGTTGCCTTTAAATATATTTAGCTATGAAGGGCCAAATTAAAGACTATGAATTTTTATAATTAGGATACATATGTTGTTGCATAAATTCCGATGATCTATCGAAAAATCAGTTGCAATGCTTAAGAATACAAAACAAGATCAAATCTTTGTGATAACTTTATTTGTATATTAAAGATTCATGAAGAATCTACTTTTGGACTTAAACATCTCTGCTTTTTAAACATTTAATGAGTTTTTCAAGGGTATCTAAAAAAAATCCCGCCCAACGTCCAATAAATCTTCTTGGACTGCCATGTTCACTTCCTCATCCGAATGGCATATTTGCATTGAAAATTCTTCTTTTATGGGACCAAAAACACTGAAGTCACAAGATAAAAGTTGTGTGCTATAAGGGTGATGATCTCACATTTCCCAGCTAAACTCCTTAAAAACAGAGTTATGCACGTTTGTTTTGCCTCATTCAAACATTTGCTGTTATCTTCACGTGACATTGCATCATATACTTCATGCAACACCTAATAGTTACATTCAATCTGTTGAAACAATGAGTTGGTTGAGTCAATGATCAAGGCTATTTTGAATAATTGGCATCATATCTATGAACTGCACAGGCTCCGGACAAAAACTTTTTTGATCTTCTCTAATACATTCCAATGCATTCATAATCATTTATAAATTATTTTTAAATAAATGATTGACTATAAATGTTTAAAACAAGCCTACGTTAATGCTTCTTACGCAATTATCCATCCAACTAAAAAGCATATCACTTAAATATATTCGAGCCAGTTAAACCATTAAGGACATTTATAAGTAATTTATTTCTGGTAAAATACGATTTCTCCATTATTTATCCGCATTTGTAGAACATTTCTAGACGTAACGTTTGATTTATAACATTAGGGAATAAAAACAGGCCCAAAAAATAACCAGTATGAGCGCAAACTAAGAATAATGACCGTGTTATGTGACTAGAAATAAATGCCTTTTTGGCATGTTTTGACAATCGATGAAAATAAAGGGGAATTTATGAAAAACGTAACACAAAACACCAGGCGATAAACTGAAATTATGAATAGGCGCATAGCTATGATATCATCCTTACGGCTAGACTGAAGTAAAGTGAAAAACGCTTTCTGCGCATTTAAAGTCAGACGGCTCAACGCATAAATATGTCGAAAGGAAACGCTATGTTTGCTGACTCACTCTTGCTTGTTTTCTTTTCAGTGAAACATGTGTATCGCGAATTTATTCTTTGCAAATGCCTGTTTAACTAAGTGGATAAAAGGTTTGAATATTTTATAAAGTATGAACAAAATAGTGTAAGTAAAATATGACAGGGGAAATTTTAATATCCGGCGTAATGCATTTGATTTATTAAACTGAAGAAAATGTAATTTTTTTATACTGGTATGATAGATTAGTTCAATTTCTTTGCATTACATTTCATAATTTTTTGTGCTAATGTATTATCATTTGTCTTTTCATATCTAAGTAGAACAATAATTAGGAAATACATGTCAAAAAAATTAAACTGCTGGCAAATGTGAATTAATAATTAATATTGTTCTTCTTGTGGAACCAATTACTTATATATTAAATTCGCTTAATGCTTAAAAATATTAGATATAATGAACCATTAAAAGTTCATTATGGACAGTTTTTAATAATTTGGAGCTGTTGGCTTTGTAGCCTGTTAAGGGAATAATTGCCCATAAATTTAAATGCCCGCTTTCTCAGTGGTTTTGGTTAATTAAGAAAATGTATATAATTCTATTACAATGGCTCAATCTACATCAATTAAAGTCGCCCATGTAGCAAGGGATACAATGTTTTTCGGATGAAATACCATTGTGTTTTAGTAAACATCACCAATAATTTCACCAAATTTGCCAAGGAACACCCTATTCATCGACTGCACCCAAAAAATTAAACTGCTGGCAATTGTGATTTAATAATTAATAATGTTCTTCTTATGGAACGCATTTCTTATATATTAAATGCAAGTAAGGCTTAAAAGTATTAGATATAATGAACCATTAAAAGTTCATTATGGCTAGTTTTTAATAATTTGGAGCTGTTGGCTTAGTAAACTATTAAGGGATTAATTGCCCATAAATTTAAATGCCCAATTTCTCAGTGATTTTTGTTAATCAAGAAAATGTATAGAATTCTATTCCAATGGCGCAATCTACATGAATTAAAGTTTCCCAAATAACAAGGTATACACAATGTTGTTCGGATGAAATACCTTTGTGGCTTAGTAAACATCGCCAATAATTTCACCAAATTTGACAAGAGACATCCTATTTTTCAGTAGCACCTTTTTTTTTTCAATATATGTATACAGAAAAAGATATCTGTAACTCAGTATACATTTATATTTGCATTTACATACATATTTACATTTTTTGTTAAAAAACAACAAATGTTAAAAAACAATAATAAACACAAAAAATTAGATTTTATTTTTTCATAATATAGATGAAATTTCTATTATTTGTGTTATATATAAGATAATGAATTTATTCTCGTATTTTATTCTTAAATGAATTGCGATAATATTGGTTTAATAGTCATGAAACTGCGGCATAGATGATAGCGGGCTTGACTAAAGAACTGGGTTCCCTCACCAACTTGGCGATAATGGTTTAAGTATGGTCGACTAATTTCACCGGGTCCAAAAATACTGCATCTATATTATAATTTATACGATATTTGCATTCAACTCTCCTTGTGTAACTCTTTTCTTATATATTAACAGTGAGCAATGCTTAAAAAAATAGATAATTCAAATCATTAATGTTTCACTATGATTGATTTTTAATAATTTGGAGCTGTTGCAATTGTAAGGGATTAATTGCCGATAAATATAAATGTCCGGTTTTTCAAGTCATTTTCTTTAAGTAAGAGTATACAATTCCTTTACGTTGTTGCACTGTGCATTAATTACAGTCGCCACAAAAAGTAAGAAATACAATGTTTGGATGGATTACCTTTGAGTTTTAGTAAATATCACCAATATTTTCTCCAAATTTGCCAAGGGGAACCCAATTCATAAGTACTCCCATGCTAGCGTTATTGTCTGGAATGCTGGGAGACCATGAATTTAGTTTTGGCGTTAAATCTTGATTTTCATTTGTGTTGTTCCTTCATAGATAGTGGTTTTGGCGATCCATGTAATGATCCCTTCGGCTGTATCCCAATGTACAGTATGCTATTTTGGCGATTTTTTTGGCGTATTTTTTGCGCCATTTCTCGGGCGATACTTATTTTCTCCTTGTCAACTTCACCCTTTCTCTCCCGTTAAAAGATGGTAACCTCATTCTCTCTTTTGGTTTGTGTGCATTATCGGATCCTCTTTGGAATAACTTGCGTAATAAATGATGTGATGTCATGATGATCTAATTCTTGTTTGATCCAATTATATTAAAAGTTGTAGGAGGTAAGTTTGAATTTCAACACTTTTTTGCCGTTAATTTAACGGTTTTGCAGCTTGCTACATTTCAATCTGTTTTTCACCAGTGGAGTGGTTAAGTTCTGCATTCTCTTCAATCGTATTTATTTCAAAAATTTTATTTGTTCTAATTTTATAGTATTTAAATTTCTTAATTAGTATTTGTTTTTAATTTTATAGTATTTAAATTTTTGTAATTTCTATTTGGCTTTAAGTTTTAATTTCTGTTTTTTTCTGGTCTAGCACGAAGATACATCGACCGATCGCCATCGGAACATCGTCGGCGTCACGTTTTCCTATTTTGCGATGGCGAACGGTCGGTGTCCCGCTGCGTGTTAGGCTTAGGTACTTGGCGTGTGCTTCGCGGAGTCGTGTTTCGCCAATAGTCGCCAAAAACAAGATGGCGGTCAAAGAGCGTACCGTTCACTGGGAATTAACCAATCCCTTTTAAAATGTCAACAGTTTTCCAAGCTGTAAAGATAAATGAATGTATAAGTGTACACCCATTAGCTTATACACTAAAGTGCCACTGAATTAGGGATACCTACCTAGTAACGAGTTGGCCTCCTTTGGCCTTGATAACGGCTGCCACCCGATGAGGCATAGACTCAACTTATTTACGTTTTGTTGGGGAATTTTGGAATGTCAATATATTTTAAATAGTTACCCATTAAGATATCAAAAGTTACCCACAAGAATTTTGCTTATTAAGACAGACAGAGATATATATTAGACATATTATGCAAGCAATAACTGAGGAAATGAGGAAAATGAATTATTTATGCTACTTATCAAGTTCCTCTTTGCACGAAGAGCGAGCAGCTAATCGTGACTTTTAATTTTTTTCCTTTATAAAGAAAATTATTGGCGATTATATTTCGTGCTAGAAAATCATTGGCATTTTTTCATTATGTAATCGGGATTTATCTGAAATCGAAATTAAAAACCCTTGATCACGTAAAATGAAATCATACCAGTGAAAATATAGCTTCAGGGTGATTTGTACAAAACGTGATATTTTTATGAACTGATATAAATTGTGGGTTTCTCCAATTTGGTATTTTTTGTATATTTTTTTTCCTTTGCTGAATTAAAAAAAAGTCCGGTTTAATTTAGAATATTTTTTATGAAAGGCGCTTCTCCAGCACGTGACGTAAATAAAAGAAGTGATAAAAAAATAAGCATTCCAGACATGTGCCAGAAAGACGAATTCATTTTTTCTTTTTTCCCAAATTTGAAAGTTTCCGTTTATACGTAATTTATGAAATTATCAAAAAACACTGCAGATATATAATCTATATAAATATTGTGATATGCAGAATAAATTATAATATATATATATATATATATATATATAATATATATATTATATATATATATATATATATATATATATATATATATATATATATATACATATATACATACATATATATACATACATAAATATTATATATATATATATATATATATTATATAAATATAATATATATATATACACATATATACATATATATATACATATATATATACATACATATATATATATATACATATATATATACATACATATATATATATAATATACATATATATATATATATATGTATATATATATATACATATATACATATATATATATATATATATATATATATATATATATATATATATATATATATATATATATTATATACATATAGAAATTCTCTTCCACTTTTATTACTATCTTATAGAGTTAAGAAAATACTAATATATTGTTTAAACAGCTGACAATTATTCTTTTACTCTGTACAACATCAACTCATTTCTTAACTCTCTTTCCCAATTTCTCACCTCGGTTTTAAAGCCCCTTTTTCCTCTTTCCCAATCGCTTATTTCGTGAAATTTTACCACATCTGCACCCCCTTCAGGAGTGCAGGTGGGCTCATTAAACTAGCTTCTTTCGTGAAAGCTGATATTATTTTTAGCCCTGCCCCCATAACTCACGGTTACATCTCTGTGCGAGCTTGACCGTTACGCTGCCATTCCGTGATTTATACCTTCTTTGCGGGGGTATCTAAACTCGAAGTCCTAAATTCTTCTAGGAAATTTCTTCCACGTGCTGACCACCGTGGGAGAGTACCTTTATACACACAGAGTACATTTATATAATACGTCCTGTAATATGTAGAACAGTGATTCTCAACCTGTTGGGCGCGCCCCTCTTGGGGGGCGCGAGCACACTAATGGGGGGGCGCGAGCATATCCAAGAGAAAATGTTATTTAAAAAAATTGATTAAGTGACTGAAAGGAAAGAACACACACACACATACAAAACAAAATACATTTCGACATATTTAATAATTAACTTATTAAATTAAAACAACTTAACTTATTAAATTAAAAACAAATTTAATAATTATTAGTGACTTCCTTGGGCCTGTCTTTCAGAGCAAAGTTTTTCGAAGGAGGGTTTAATATTAGAAATAGACACTCTCAGTTCTTTTTCTATATTTAGCTGAGATCTATATTTTGTCTTCAAAGAAGCCACCGCAGAAAATCCAGTTTCACAAAGGTAAGATGTTGAAAATGGTAGTAGAATGCGAAATGCCCTTGTTTTTAGTGCAGAAAACTCATCATCCACTCCTGCCCAAAATTCAAAGAGTGATTTATTACTAAATTGTCTTTTGGTTTCGCCGCTTGCCGTGAAGTATATGAAGGTTTCTTCCTCTTCAATTGAGAGTCCTTCGGGAGTATTTTGAAATGGATCCCTCACCCACTTGTAACTTGATATCAGTTTGTCGTCAGCAAGAAAGTATTTTTTAAAATTCTTTGCTAGCATTGCTAAATGATTTTCAATGGTTGCAAAAACAACTTTTACATGTTGTTCTTCAGCCTTGTAAGTTTTAATACAATTATTCAAATTTGCAAACATTGTTAAGTTTTCTTGCTTTAAATTTCTGCTCCACAATTCCAATTTCCTACAAAAAGCATTAACTTTATCACTCGTATCCAATATATGTGTATTTGCTCCTTGCAGATGAAGATTCAAGTTATTTAATTTCTCGAATATGTCGACCATGTAGCTCAATTTCATCACAAATAAACTATCGCGAAAATTCTCAGCTTCCGGTCTGTTTTCCTCTTCTAGGAAAATGGCGATTTCTTCTTTTAATTCATAAACACGTTGCAAAAATTTCCCTCGTGATAACCATCTTGCCTCGCAATAAAATAGTAACGCTGAATGTACTGCACCCATGTCTTTACAAAGTGCGGAAAAGATTCTTGATTTCAGGGGTCTCATTTTTATATAATTTACTACGGTTACAACCGTAGTTAACACAATATTCAAACCAGGATTCATTTCTTTGGAAGCCAAAGCTTCTCTGTGGATCATGCAATGTGTCCAGATGCACTGTGGCGATTTTTGTTTCACAAGTGCTTGAATACTTTGGAATCTTCCGGACATAGAACGAGCACCATCGGTGCATATTCCGACGCAATTTTTCCATTCTATGTTTGCCTCGTTCATAAAATCATTTAAGATAGCAAATAATGCGAGTGCTGTTGCTTTGAGTTCTATTGGTTTGCAGAAAAGTAATTCTTCTACTACTGACAAATCATCACAAAATCTAACATAGGCAATGAAATGAGCATCTTTATTACTATCTGTTGCCTCATCGAGTTGTATTGAAAACAATTTGTCACGCAACTTCGACAAAAGCTGACACTCTACATCTTCAGCTATATCAGCAATTCGACGGGCAACAGTATCATTTGAAACAGGTATAGACTGCAATTGTTTTGCAAAATTATCTCCAAACATAATTTCTACAATCTCAATTGCGGCTGGCAAAATAAGCTCTTCACCAATGGTGTGAGGCTTTTTACATCTGGCTATTTTATATGAAAGTTTGTAAGAGGCAATTAAAGCTTTTTCATTCACAGACAAAGTTTTTTTAAACAATGATTTTTGCTTTTCATATGATTTTAATTTTAATTCGAAGAATTCTCTGGGTTTGTTTACGTACTCACTATGAAGCGTTTCCAAATGTCGTTTAAGTTTATTAGGTTTCATGCTGTCTGCCGCCAACATTTTTGAGCAAATGATACACAGGGGCCTTTCTTCTTCATTTACTTCAGTACTAGTGAAACCCAAAATTTAAGTATTCTTGAAAATATTTTCTTGATTTTATTTTCGGAACCACGCTCGTCTGTGTACTTGTTGATGCTTGTCTATCGTCTAATGCTCGCTTACGCCCGCTTAAAAATTTATCCATGATTCTGCATAAGTCTGCTGCCGTGAATATTTAATACCGTGAATTGCAATTACACGAAAATATATATAACATACACATTAAGAATAGATTCAATAGCGATAAGAAGGATCGACTCGAATGAGATTGTCTGGAATTGAAATTGGCGTCATAGAACTTTCTCCTTCTCCCCATGAGAAAACATTTGTTCACATCTGCGCACGCTCCTAACTTAACTTTTAAGCTGACCAGACAAATTCCAGACAAATCGAAACTTCTCGCGAAACCGTGAGAATGCTCGACATGGCGGGACGCAAGAGCAATAAAAAGGCATAGGATTATTGTTTTTTCAATGCTGAGTATCAGTGTTGCAAAATGTCAATAAATTTCCGTATTCTTGGTAATTTGCAAAGTTTAAAATTAAGGTTGTAGTGCAGGTTTAGCGCCATAATGCTCAAAATACATTATTATTGTATACATTTTATTGTACGCGGTGGGTAGGGGGTCGCGATGAAAATTATGATTGAAAATTGGGCCGTGAATACTAAAAGGTTGAGAAACACTGATGTAGAATAAGTTATTACAAGTTATATATATATATATATATATATATATATATATATATTATATATATATATACATACAGTATAAAACATTGTTACCAGATAATTAATATATTCCCGTTATTTCTGTTTTATAATTTTTAAACAAATATTGCAGTGCAACTTATTAAAATATCCAATGTATATTATAAAAATCCAAAAACATAACTTTCTGATATAGAGAAGTACTTCAATATGTCTCTGAAACATACTGAAGTACTTCTCTGAAACTAGTGATATACTAGATGTCTCTGAAACTAGCTCCAAAAACGTGAGAGTCTTTCAAACATTGACTAAATATAATGTTTGAATATTAATAAACGTTTGTTTATATATAGCGTTTTTTGACCATCGAAGTAATGATCACTTATAACATGTCAACAATTTACGTAGCTATACAGATGAATGAATGTATAAGTACATGTGTGCAACCAGCAACTCATATAAAACATTGTTTACCAGATAATAAAGTAAGTACACATATTTCTATTATATAATTTTGATACAAATACTGCAGTGCAATTTATTTAAAAAATCCAATGTATTTTACAAAAGTCCTAAAACAAATGATATAGAGAAGCGCTTCAATATGCTTCTAAAACATATTCTCTTAAACTAATCATAGCTTAGATGCCTCTGAAACTAACTCCAAAACATGGGAGTGTCTTTCATATATTGGCTAAATAAAATGTTTGAATATTAATAAATATTTGTTTTTAGATATCGTGTTTGGCCATCGGATACCATATAAAATGTCAACAATTTACGTAGCTATGCAGATTAATGAATGTATAAATACATGCGTGCACCCAGCAACTTATATCAAATATGTTACCCGAAAATGGAGTAAATCCCGTCATTTATATGTTATAATTTTGATACAAATACTGCAGTGTAACTTAATACAAAAATTCAATGTATTTTACAAAAATCCAAAAACGTAATGTCCTGCTGTAGAGAAGTATTTCAATATGTCTCTGAAACGAATTGAAGTACTACTCTGAAACTAGTAAAAACTATATGTCTCTAAAACTAACTCCAAAAAAAGTGTGAGTCTTTCTTATATTGGCTAAATAAAATATTTGAATATTTATCAATATACTTTTTTAGATAATATTTTTGGCCATGGGTGTAATGATCCTATATAAAATGTCAACAATCTCCAACAGCTCCAAAACATAGGAGTGTCTTTCATACATTGGTTAAATAAAATGTTTGAATATTAATAAATATTTGTTTTTAGATATCGTGTTTGTCCATCGGTGTAATGAAACCATATAAAATGTCAACAATTTATGTAGCTATGCAGATTAATGTATGTATAATTACATGCGTACACCCAGCAACTTATATAAAATATGTTACCAGATTATGGAGTAAATACCCTCATTTCTGTTATATAATTTTGATACAAATACTGCAGTGCAACTTATTAAAATAATCCAATGTATTTTAGAAAAATCCAAAAACATAATCACTTGATGTAGAGAAGTACGTTAATATATATCTGTAACATACTAAAGTACTTCTCTAAAACTAGAGATAGACTAGATGTCTCTGAAACTAGATCCAAAAAAGTGGGAGTCTTTCATATATTGGCTAAATAAAATGCTTGTATATTAATAAATATTTGTTTTTAGATAGCATTTTTGGCCATCGGTGTAATAATCCCATATAAAATGTCAACAATTTACGGAGATATACGGGTGAATGAATGTATAAGTATAGAATGTGTACTCCTATAAATTTATATAAAATATTGTTTACCAGATTATGGAGTAAATACCACATTTCTGTTTTATAATTTAGATACAAATACTGCAGTGAAACTTATAAAAAATCTAAGTTATTTTACAAAAGTTCAATATGTCTCTGAAACATATTGAAGTACCTCTCTGAAGCTAGTGATTTACTAGATATCTCGGAAATTAACTATAAAAAAAGTGGGAGTCTTTCATATATTGGCTTGATAAAATATTTGAATATTAATAAATCCCATATAAAATGTCCACAAATTTACATGGATGAATGAATGTATAAGAACTTACATAAAACAATGTTTACCAGATAATGGAGTAAATACACATATTTCTATTATATAATTTTGATACAAATACTGCAGTGCAACTTATAAAAAATTCAATGTATTTTACAAAAATCCTAAAACTAAACGTTTTGATATAAAGAAGCGCTTCAATATGGCTCTGAAACATATTGAAGTACTTTTCTATAACAAGTCATAGCATAGATGTCTCGGAAACTGGCTCCAAAACATAGGAGTGTATTTCATATAACGGCTAAATAAAATGTTTGAATATTAATAAATGTATATTTCCAACTAGCGTTTTTAGCCATTGATTTAATGGTACCATATAAAATATCAACAATTTACAGAGATGAATGAATGAATGTTTAAACCCAGCAATTTATATAAAAGTATTTTCTACCAGATAATGGAGTAAATTCACATATTTCTATTATATAATTTTGATACAAATACTGCAGTGCAACTTATTAAAAACGTCCATTATATTTTACAAAAATCCAAACCACATAACGTATTGAGAGAGCGTTTCAATGTGTCTCTGAAACATTCTGAAGTGCTTCTCTGAAACTAGTCATAGGTTAGATATCTCTGAAACTAGCTCCAAAAACAGAAGGTCTTTCATATAAAATGTTTATTATTAAATAAAATAAAATGTTTTAATATTAATAAATATAGGTTTTTAGATATCGTTTTTGGCCATCGGTGTAATGATACCATATAAAATGTCAACAATTTACGTAGCTATGCAGATTAATGAATGTATAAATTCATGCGTACACCCAGCAACTTATATAAAATATGTTTACCAGATTATGCTTCAGCCAGATAATGGAGTAAATACCCTCATTTCTATTATATAATTTTGATACAAATGCTGCAGTACAACTTATTAAAAAAATCCATTATATTTTACAAAAATCCAAAACACAAAACGTATTGATGTAGAGAAGCGCTTCAATATGTCTCTGAAACATTGAAGTGCTTCTCTGAAACTAGTCATAGCCTAGATGTCTTTGAAACTAGCTCCAAAAACAGAAGGGTCTTTCATATATTGACTAAATAAAATGTGTAAAAACTACGTAGAAAGTTATTTATAATACTGCAGAGAGATCATAAGAATTTCATTGTATAAGAAGCAAATGGGTATTTATAATTTATAAATTACCTCCCAATGCTTTTCAAAGCCTTGTTGCAGATAGAAAGTTAATTTCCCTGGAGACGTACTAAATTAATATATTACGTTCCAACTTAATTAGTATCATTCCTTGATTTCAAATTTTCTTTAATCAATGCAAATGATTTTTAAGAACTAAAATTATCTTCTGAGAAAATAAGATATCTCTAATAAAAATTACTAGAGAAATAAACTATTGCCTGTAGCTGTAAAAAACCATGAATGTGCATTTAAAGAGAATAAATTTTAAAAAAATAATAATTACATATTACTTTTACAATGAAATCAAAAGAGGAGTTAAAAAAATTTACTTTTAAATTAATAATGAAGAAAAGAAGCTATTCAATATTCATTTTATTAGTATTTATCCTCACGTGCTTTCTCAAAAGAGTAAAGGGAATAGAAAAAACTATTCTTAACTTTTGAAACGTGCTTGATCTCTGAAAGGAAAATAGATTGATTTAGAAAAATAAAAATTGCAACAATAAATTTTAATAAATTTTAATAGACTGCAGTGCAACGTATTTTAAAAATTCAATGTATTTTACAAAATTCCAAAAAAGATAACATATTGATTTAGAGAAGCGCTTTAGTATGTCTCTGCAACATATTGAAGTACTTCTCTGAAACTAGTCATTGCCTAGATGTTTCTGAAACTAGCTCCAAAATATAGTAGAGTCTTTCGTATATTGGCTAAATACAATGTTTCAATATTAATAAATGCTTGTTTTTAGATAGCGGTTTTGCCATTAAATAAAATGACAACAAGTTACGTAGTTATACGGATTATTGAATATATAAGTACAAGTGTACACCCAGCAACTTATATAAAATATGTTTACCAGATTATAGAGCAAATACCATATTTCAATTATATAATTTTGATAAAAATATTGCAGTTTAACTTATTTAAAAAATCCAATGTAATTTACAAAAATCGAAAACACTTAACGTATTGATATAGAGAAGTGCTTCAATATGCCTCTGAAACATATTGAAGTACTTCTCTAAAACTAGTCATAGCCTTGATGTCTCTGAAACTTGCTCCAAAAAATAGGAGGGACTTACATATATTGACTAAATAAAATGTTTAAAAACTAATTAGAAAGCTATTTATAATACTGAAGAATGATCATAAGAACTTCATTGTATAAGAAGCAAATGGATATTTATAATTTATAATTTACCATCCAATGCTTTTCAAAGCTGTGTTCCAGATAGCAAGTTAATTTCCCTAGGGACGTGCTAAATTAATATAATAGTTCCAACTTAATTAGTATCATTCCTTGATTTCAAAGTTTCTTTAATCAATGCAAATGATTTTAAGGACTAAAACTATCTTCTGATAAAATAAGATACCTATAATAAAAATTACGAAAGAAATAAACTATTGCCTGTAACTGTAAAAAACCATGAATGTGCATTTAAAGAGAATAAATTTTCAAAAAACATGAAAATTAATTAAGTATTACTTTTACAATGAAATCAAAAGAGGAGTTAAAAAATTTACTTTTAAATGAATAAGGAAGAAAAGAAGCTATTCAATATTCATTTTATTACTATTTATCTCACAAGCTTCCTCGATAGAGTAAAGGGAATAGAAAAAAACTATTCTTAACTTTTGAAACGTGCTAGATTTCTGAAAGGAAAATAGTTTGTTTTAGAAAAATAAAAATTGCAACAATGAATTTTAATATAAAATATTTTATGTAGTAAGAAATTTAACTACCATCAGGGAATTAAAAATTTGTAAAAAGTTAGTAAATTTGATTTGACCTTAGAGATTTATTTGGGGCAATACAGGTATGTATTCTTTAGATTATAGTTGTTAAACTAAATTCAAATTATATAATAGGTATTCAGAGGATTAAAAACATGTTTAATGTAAATTAAAATGGATGTTAAAAGATCGTTACATCTTTAAAATTCATTATTCAAATTATCATAAAAATTGTAGTTAGTAGGAATGAAATCCAAAGATAATCGGTTTTTATGTTTTTACACAACTTAAAAATGCTAATCCTAAATTCACTGATAAATGCCAATATAACCATATGTAGAGTAACTCCAAAAGCTGGTCAAACACCATATTATACGAATTATTACATTGCATATTATTATATAGCATTTATTATAACGAAAGGTAGTATACATGAAAAAATAGTACAGGGGAAAAATATCTATTTGCATACAAAATTTCTTACTGTCGAATTTAGTTAATTTGAATTTTAAAGGTACTGGAATACATTTCTAATTTAATTTCAGTCATAATATGCAAAATACTGTTGACGTTTTTACAAAGATTGGAAAAATTACAATATTATTATTTTTTTACCAATCTACTTGAAAATTTATATGCTACTAGCGCCAAATATTGAAGTTTTTTTTTAATTAAAGTAAAATTTTAATGTATTAAAGCGATTAATTACTGATTGTTTAATTAATTATTAATTGTTTCAAAAGAAGCATTCTTTAAATGTTTTATGACCCTCTTCTTTTAAAAATATAGAGGCATTCTTATTCATAAGCACATATTCTGGATTCTAGATAAAATGTTAGTTATTATTTTATGCATCTGCTCGATATATCGATAAAAAACGATAATTGTTAAAATACTAATTTTTTCGAAAAAATGTGTATAATACATATTTTAATTCCTAAAACGATAGATTTTGCTATCAAAAATGTTTTGTGTTGTAACTAACTTTTATTTTATAATTTACAAAATAAATAATCGATAAAACTCGACACTATAAGACCGTAAGAAATATATCTGAAATGTTTAAAAATTTTTAAAATTTGAAAAAAAAAATTTAAATTATCTAAAGTAGTTCATAGGAATAAGAAATTATCTGTTGTAGTACTAAATATATTAGTTATGGTATGATAGATATTAAAACATCCTATTTGACTGTTATTCTTATTTCTTATAATCTATTAACAATCATATTAAAATATTGGATTTTCAAGCAATTTTCCCAGCGTAATGTTTGTAAAATCCTTAATAGGTGTAGAAGTGAAATTAAACTAAACACATATGTCTTGTTTTCACGATTTAGAAGATTTATTAAGAAGAAACTCCATAATTCCCCTAGTTCCATATATAGTCTTTTTATCAATATTATGATGGATATAACGTTCAATTATCAGTGACTTTTCTATTAGCTGGATAGAAATGTTGGTCTTAGACAAAAATATCTCCCTCTGAAACATTGACTGAAGCTTACGTGTCAACCAAATCTTCTTACTTAGCACAGGTATACTATTTAGTTATTTATATTATCTTGATTTTTCTGCTTCCCAAATCATTGAAATTGCTAGTTACGCAGAACTCTACATATTTTTAGGAAGAAACGTTTTCATTCGCTTTCACTTAAAAACAGAAACCATTTCCATTTACATTCATTGGTTTTCTAGTTTATATCCTCTAATACTGCCTTGTACTTCTTCAAATTATTTATATACTTTAATTCATACCACTTTCACGTTTTTAAAACATAGGTTGTTTCTATATTTAAATTAGGCAAACATTTCCAAACTGGCTTTAAAAACGTTATTTACAATTTTATTTTCAAATTTCGTAGCTGTGGTACATATGTAAGAAATGGGTGGATCCTTGACATGGAAAAGCTCGCTATAAATAATCGACTAGTATAAAATACCACTATCTATCTATCCATCTATCTATCTATCTATCTATCTATCTATCTATCTATCTATATATATATATATATATATATATATATATATATATATATATATATATATATATATATATATATATATATGTGTGTGTGTGTGTGTGTGTGTGTGTGTGTGTGTGTGCCGAACAGCCATTACATTATGACCACCCTATTAATAACATCTAGGACCTTCTATAGCCCTCATAACTGCTATCACCCGGCATGGCATCTATTCCACAAGGTGCTGATAGGTAGTCTGAGGTAAGTGGTATAAAGAGCTGGTCAAATGGTCCTGCAATAGCTGCACGTTGTGAGGGGGTAAATTCCCAGAATGAATTTGGCTTTCCAGGTCGGACCACAAATGCACAAATCGATTAATGTCAAGTGAATTAGGATTAAGGCAAGACTTGAAGTCATTGTAATGTTCCCCCATCCACTCTCTGACGATTCGATCCTGGTGACATGATGCATTATCCTTTTGTTAAAAATCCATCCCCCGCCGGAAATACTGGTGTCAGTATTGGATGAACCTGGTCTGCAACGACGTTCACATAGCACAGAGACGTCAGAAGTTGTTCCATGGAGATTATGAATCCGAATGTGATCAATATAAACATTGCCCACACAATAATATCCCCGACACCAGATTGTCCAACTTTACATCCGAGAGCCAGGGTTTCCCTTGATAATTGTATTCGCTCACGCCCATGGATGTAAAGAAAGGTGCCGTCAGTGCAGGGACCATGTTTCGGCTGCGTAGGCCCAAAAGCAGTTATTGATGCTTCACAGTGTGTTGAAAAATTTTGTCTAGACTGTCTCCTCTGTAGTACCAGGTGTTAATTTTGGCTGCTGTAGCTCTTCGGTCACTGTGAACAATGCGTACAAATCTCCTCTCTAATCTGGAGTCAATGCGTCATAGATGACTGTGGGAATAATGTTACCTTGATATAGCGTTTGAGAAAGAAGAAATTAAAAATTGATTAATAAAACATACCTTAACTAATATGTCTTGATTACATTATTTTAAGCAATTAAATGTCTAAGGAATACAACTTATCACTTGTAGATGTGGAAAACTCCTCTGGATTCGGCGTCGATGTCGCAAAAAAGGTGTTTAATTTTCCTTTGTCTTGTGTTACTCGAAATATGTATTCCGCAAGCAGCGGATGCTAGCAGCTTCCACCCTCTTCTTTCCTTTGGTAACAATCTCCTACTGAAATAAATCAGCCTGCCCCCGCGGAGAAAAACCGGGGTCCGAACATGAACGGAGGTGTCATGTCCCGCCAAACCAACGGGTCAGTCTATTGGTTGGGAGAAGTCCGAACTTTCTTCCTAACCCTAACCCCTCCAGTTCTGTCTGCCTTGGTGATGGCTTACGAGAAGAGGTAAAATAACGTTGAATTACTGAATGTAATTTATTGTTTCAACGACACACTTCTATCCGGCGACTTCACCATCCTACACTACTTTTAATATGTGGTCACAATTACTGCAACGGGAACACTATACGTTCCGTTCTTGATACTAATGTCCCCAGTCGCCAAGTCATAACGATTTGACTTTTATCGAAGTCCAATAACTCAGCTGCTTTTCTTATTCGTTTGATAATCACGCTATTTTTGGAAAAACAATGCATAGCTGCGTTATATACTCCAACAACAATAGCGGTCAAACAGTGGTTTTGTTCTTCCTGCATAAAAATGCGAACCCATTTTTATAAATGCAGAGTGGTTATAATCTAATGGATCGTCATTGCATATATATATATATATATATATATATATATATATATATATAGAGAGAGAGAGAGAGAGAGAGAGAGAGAGCTAGATAGGTAGATAGATATATATGTATATAAATGTAAAATGAACTATTTTTTTATATTTTTTTAATTCACTTTTGTTAAGCCTGCGTAAATATTCAAGATCTTTTTTCCTGCTTGAGAAGAAAATAAACTAACTTTTTTAATTTCTAAATATTCCAAAGTACTTACTTACTGTCGTGGTTAAAACTTGTTATTTTATGAGTGATACAAGATAGCTATTTACATATAAACAAGTATTGAAATAATTTTTAAGCCGTTACTCTTCTACAAGGTAAAACTTTATTTGCGCTAAAGATTATGAAAAAAGAACACTTTGGGAAAAGAAAGATTTTTTAATTAATAAATTCTGAAAGTTTTCTTCATTTTAAAAACTAAAACTTGTTTTATCAAAACTCTCAAGTTTGTCATCACATAACTTTCTATCTAGTTTATATGTTATACTTAGCATATTAAAAATTAGTTGAGGAATTTCTTAACAACTCTTTTGAAAGAACTAAGTGTTAAATGTTTTGTTACAAAACATGTGAGGCATGAAAATTATGCTAGAATAAAATTAAGGAAAAGTTAAAAAAAGAAAATTTATGTAGGGTTTAGTAAATGAATAAAAATTGAGGACGGTAGAAGTGAACAAATTAAGGGTCTACTTTACCTTTTGAAGTGAAATCTTTTACAGTATAATAACATTTTATTTTGATGACTTGTAACATAAAATGGGCTGAGAATTTAAGCATAAAATTTTATAATACAATTTATTAAGAATACCACAGTCTTAAAAATTTCTAAAAATCAACCAAAAACTTTTAATTTTTGAATTGATACTTCGTGATTTATACAAACCCATATGCAGATCTTATTTACGAGGGTACTAATAAAGACAAATAAATAAAAATTAAATAGAAGTGAATTAATTAAAGATGTATTCTTCCCTTCCACGTCAAACCTTTTAGATTCTAATTTATTTTGAAGATGAATAACCTAAAATAAGCTGCTAATTTTAGAATAAAGTTTTTTAAGGGAATCGAAGTCTTTAGAGTTACTGTACGTAGACCAATAACTTTAATTTTCAAATTGATACTTCATGCTTTATACAAAACCGTATGCAGATCTTATGTATTTACGAGAGTGCTAATAAAGATAAATAAATACAAATAAGTAGAAGTAGACTAATTAATGGTTTATATTTTCCTTCCACGTTAAATCTTTCATATCACAATTAATTTTAACTACGGATAACCTAAAATAAACTTCTAATTTTAGAATAAATTTTTTTAAGGGATTCGAAGTCTTTAGAGTTACTAAACATCGACCAATAATTGTAATTTTCGAATTGATACTTTATGCTTCATACAAAACCGTTTTCAGATCTTATGTATTTACGAGAATGCTAATAAAGATATATAAATAAAAATTAAGTAGAAGTAGACTAATTAATGGTTTATTATTTCCTTCCCCGTCAAATGTTTTAGGTTATAATTTATTTTGACGACGAATAAGATAAAATAACCTGCTAAATTTAGAATAAAGTTTTGTAAATGAATCGAAATCTGTAGAAATACTTAACGTCGTTGAATAATTTTAATTTTCGAATTGATAATTCATGCTTTATACAAAACCGTATGCATATCTTATGTATTTACGAGGGTGCTAATAAAGATAAATAAATAAAAATAAGTAGAATTGAACTAATTAATGGTTTATTTTTCCTCCCACATCAAATTTTTTAGATTATAATTTGTTTTTAAGACTAATAACGTAAAATAAGCTGTTAATTATAGAATAGAGTTCTTTTAAGGGAATCGAAGTCTTTAAAAGTTACTGAATGTTGACCAAAATTTTTAATTCCGAATTGATACTTTTTACTTTTTACAAAACTGTATGCAGATGTTGTGTATTTATTACATTTATTAATAATAAATGTAAATAAATAGAATTTAAGTACACTCATGTCCATAAATTAAGGATAATGAAGTTCAGGCAATGAAAGAGACAAAAGCAAAACAAATTTGACTTATTTGTAAAGTCTATTTATTAAACAAAAGGTAAAGAGCAAAAAAGATACTATATGTTTTACATAGTTAATAAAAATTGCGATTTTTACTCCCTGGAGCAAATTTCAAAAAAGAACCTATTTACATAAAACAGTATAACATGGTTAGTATGATGGTTAATACGGAGTATGTCTCCCGGACGATGCAATACAAGCGTTACAACGCCTACGCATGCTGAGTATCAGATTATCAATCTGATCTTGGGGACAATTACACCACTCATCAAGCAATGCCCTCCGAAGTTCCGATACACAGTTGGGAGGGGGTTGACGGGCTGCAATTCGTCGGCCAAGCATGTCCCACACATGCTCTATTGGATTCAAGTCCGGTGAGTATGCTGGCCAATCCATACGGGTGATATCCTCCGATTGAAGGCATTCGTCTACAATGTTTGCACGGTAAGGTCGGGCGTTGTCATCCATATACAGAAATTCAGGACCCATGGCGCCCCGAAACAAACGTACATGTTGTTCCAGAATGACATCCCGATAGATGTGGCCTGTCATAGTTACACTCTGAACATGCAGGTCAGTTCTGGAACCAAGAATAATTCCTCCCCAAACGAGCCATCCTGCACCACCGTAACGGTGTCGTTCAATGGTGTTCTCTTGGTGATAACGGGTACCTGGCGCTCTCCATATGATCCGTCGAGAATCAGAATGTAAACTGAACCTGGACTCGTCGGAAAACATCACACAAGATCACTGAAGCGGTGTCCACAATGCATGCTCTCTAGCCCAGCATAATCGCAGGCGACAGTGAGTTGCGGTAAGGGGAACACATCTGACAGGCCTACGATCATATAGACCAATGTTCCCTAAGCGTCTGTACACGGTCTCCCTTGAAACTGTCGTACCGGTAGCTGAAGAGAGCTGACGAGACAGGTCTGATGCTGTGCTCCGTCTGTTTCTTTTGGCAGTAACTGCCAAATACCGGTCATCATTCGGCGTAGTAACTCGGGGGTGACCTGTGCTGTAACATCTACTCACATTACCATCATGTTTGAATCGTTGCCAAAGCCTGGAGATGACACTCCGGGCGATTCCAAGTTCCTCGGATCCTTTCAGCTGGGTACCTCCACATTCCAGTCGTCCGATAATTCTACCACGTAAAAAATCATCCAAATGCTTCCTTTGTGCCATAACTATGCGGTTATTGCACTGAAAGGCTTTTAAAGCGCTTGTGAACAATTTTACTTCTTTGTTACCATTCCTTATATACCCCTTTCATACACTCTCACCATTGTGACGTACTATCCGCGCCATCTGATGGTTTCCTGCAATTTGCATATTCTTCTTCAAGATGTGTGTGATAATTCTACAGGTGAAATTTTATTTTAGAGCTCAATTTCTGTGTGATTCTGAATTATCCTTAATTTATGGACATGAGTGTAGAAGTGGATAAATTATTGGTTTATTTTTTAATTTCGCTGTCAATTTTTTTACATTATAACAACATTTAATTTTGTCGAGACATAACATAAAATACGCTACTAATTTTAGAATAAATTCTTAGAATATTTTTTTTATGTGGAATGCAGTCTTTAGAATTACTGAAAGTGAAGCAATGAATTTAATTTTTGAGTTGATACTTCATGTTTTATATCAGACTGCATGAAGAAGATCTTATGTAATTACCAGGGAAATAATAAAAGAAATGGTAATAAAGATAACATATTCATTAGATAAGCGGTGACCTAAACGTGTCTAAAAATTGAAATCTAACGTCTGCGGCGTATCTTATGGGAGATGTAGAGGAAGAAAATTTGTTATCCTGTTAGAAATTTAAAAATATTTTTAAGTTAATATTTTAACGTGCAACTGATACATGATTTATTCAGTTTGGGTCTTTCTTACCTATGTCACGTGCCGTATCAGCGACTGCTGTTGGAAATTTTCTGTAGCTAACTTAGGCGATGGTGAACAGTGGTCAATGTATTTTGATATTCAAAAAATATACTTTCATGTTCCCGTAGCCTACGGATATCCAAGCCATCGGAAGGATTCAAACTGGTTACTCCAGTGGTGCAAGGTAGTTAGGTAAATCTCTAGCGTCAGAGCTTCTTGCATTTCTTATGTAGCCTCCACGCTACGGCCAGTTGTTCACCACATCCTAATGGTGACCTAGAACGATGGTTCACGGGTCGCATCCACACGCTGGGCCACTGAATGAGCTGAGTGCATTGATTCGTCCATAGGGTCTACTGCGCACTTTAATTGCGCATCTGTCTGCCTTTGATCTTTGGAGAAAAACCGCCTCCGAAGCCATCGTCCGCCAAGGCTATTTTATCGTCTGCCGCCATCGGCCACGATAAGCCAAACCCCCTCCAGACAGTGGTAATGGCTTGAGGTGGACCGTAGTACTTGCGGTGGACCATAGTGTGGAGGCGCCTTTATGAAGTATTTGCTCCACTTCACCCTACTTCGCTAATCTACTGTAGCCTCCATACTATGGCCAATTGTTCACCATTTCCTGATGGTGACCTCGAACGATAGTTCATGGAATCCATCCACATGCTGGACCACTAAATGTGCCAAGTGCGTGGATTCGTCCATAGGGTCTACTGCGCACTTTAGTTGCGCATTGGCTGCTTTGATCTTTGGAGAGAAACCGCTGCCGACCAAGGCCATTTTTTCGTCTATCGCCATCGACGACGATAAGCCAGACCTCCTCCAGTGGCCCATAGTGTGGAGGGGCCTTAACTAGAACACATTTGGTAATTTGTGATCCGGTCTCATAGGCGATGTAAGATTGAACCACTATAATACAATCATCATATAAATTTTATAATTATGACCTTAAATGGGTATCATTGTAAAATTAACAAGCACATGATGCCATTTTTTAGAAAGCAATTTATCACCAGTTATTTATAGAGTAATTCTAAAACTGTATGCCCCACCTGTGTTCCAAATCATTGGTTATCACTAATCGATAGCATGTACGCTTTCTGAAATTAAATCGAATACTTGTAACTGAACCGACAGATATTAAAATAGGTATTTTAGATTATTTATAGATAATTAAATTCAAGATTATAATCAATAACAAATTAGAACATATGATTCAATTGGTTATAATACAGTATAAAGTACAAAGTAGAATTACTAATAGAAATTAATGTAAGTATATTTATATCACAGTGGATTTTTTAAATGCTTAACCATGCATATTCGTTCACATGTGTGTGTTATGTCTGCAGGTTTAAATATATATGAAATATTTAATTATTTATTTATCAAAGGCTTTCAAATCATAGCTTATTAAATCATTACAAGTTAAGCAATGCAGCTTTGCAACAATTTTTCTTTTGAAGTAAAATCCATAACTGAATCTACTTTTATATTTTTAACACCTGAATGATATTACCTTAATTTATAAACCTTTCAAACTAGCATACAGCCCGTCATATGACGGAATCAGTAAAATTTTTAATTTTTTAGAATTGTAAAGTACTTTATAAGGCTAGTAAAAAAATGGTTTGGTTTTTGGATGAGAATTATCTAGTACATCAATAATGTGTTGATTTTTACTGACCGCATGATAGTTGCCATCTTTAATTTATCATGTTATATTACCTGATAGGATGGACAGCAGAGGTTTTAATATTGACAGTGATTATTTGACGGTATATATGAAAGATGTCCAAAATTTAGCGAATCGATTGCAAACCTTGTGGTTTTCGATAAAAAGCAAACACACAAACGAACAAATTTCTTAATTTTCAAAGATATATAACTTAAACGCTAGATATATATTAGGCCGTGATATAAACTCCTAAATTTTTATGAAAGGAATTTGTTGTTAATACCGGCGATAGAATTTTCAATGCAACAAAAAGTAATCCATGATTAAACTTAAAATTATCACATCCTAATCTATTGTATAAGACAAATACAAAAGAAAATTATTTAAGTAATATCCAAGTTCCGTGATAAAATATATGAAAATAATGCAGACGATATTTAAATATTTTAAAATAAGAAATGATTAAATGAGGTGGTTAAAGGAATGACATAATAATGCTAAAAATATTATTTTTACCTATTTATTATGTGGTAAATTGATAAATTTAATCTCCTGCTGTTAACCGGGGACACTAGAGATTGAAATAATAGCATTAAGCGCTCGAAAAGAGGGGCAGTCGTGGATTTCGAGCGTTTTCAAACTAGCTTTTCGTTTTGCTAACCCCAACTCATCAAAAATCAAATATGGATACCCGATCCATTCCAGGTCCAACCGCTTCATGAATTCAAAGACAGACGGACAGATTACTTAGGCTATTATTATATAGGTGATTCATCAGTTCGTTTGATTCTTTTAAAAGTCTACAACTGCAGATTGCGAGAAATGCTTGTGGATGTGTGTATGACAGAGAGAAAGGTAAAAAAAGTAATTGAAATGTGGTATGATAGAGATGAGCTACTAATGTGGTTTGAAGTGTTTGAAGCCAGGTAGGGGTGAGCTTTAGCAATCGAACTATCCAGAGTTATCCTAGCCAAAGGAAATTCTCCAGAAGCTGTAGTACAAGAGCGAGTTCTGTGAAAACGACTGCATTCCCGTCCAAAGCGATCATTCTGACAATTGTAAATTGGTGCTTGAATAAACAGGTGTTATTCTTAAACTGACATAAGTTATTTAACACATTGTGTTCGGGTACATTTCGCAACGGGATTGTACCGTGAGCGGGCGTTTGCACGTAAATTTAGTTATTCAGTTAAATCTCAATAAATCGAAAATTATTTAATTTTACATCAGTAACATCGACGGATGCCAAAAACTAGTTTTTTTGTCTAAATTTTTCCAGAATCTATGTAGTAGACAAGAACATTCGGCAACAAACCATGTTTCTTAAACAAATAAACTATGCTGTTACACTAACCCGTACTAGTACGTGACGCGCACTCAACTATCAATCTTCAGAAGATGTATTAGTACGTTTATAATGTGTTAATTGAATAAGTGATAAACTTATTCCATTTCATGTCCTTAGCGAATAATATCCTATCAATATTTCCAATTTCCTACCTAAACAACGAACAAACAAACAAAAACTAAAAGCCGTAATCAATTTCAAGATTTATGACTAGTGTCCCGAAAAGACCATGGTCAAAATTTCAAACATTATTAGAAAACCCAAAACAGTAAATATTCATAAAACTGTGTTTCTTTGCTCCCTAACAATGCATTTCTTAACGGTTATCAATAGTCAGACTGAAACGCAAAAGAAATAAAGGGAAATTGGTTACTTTGCACATTATAGATTTTATTAAGTCTCCCAATATTTTTTTTGTTTTTGCCTATCCTAATGTAGCCAAACTGGAAATTTTAAAAAAGTAGAAAATGTGCGTAAATTCTATGGTGCATCTAAATTCTTTGTTAAAAAATTGGGCAAGGTTAACCATCCCTGATATATATACGTTATGTGTGTATACATATATATCTTTACATAACATGTATTTGAATGTATATATACACTGTCTACCAATAAGTATTTGGACACCTGTGATAGAAAAGAAAAACTAACTTTATTCAAAATCAATAGTTGGTAGAGCCTCCACGAGAGGCAATTACAGCGTGAACCCTCCGGGGCATACTTTCCACGAGTCTTTGTATTACAGCTACTGGTATTGTCTTCCACTCGGCTTGGAGTAGACATACAAGTTCCTTCACCGATTTTATACTGGTAGTTCCCTCCTTAATTCGGTGATCCAACTGGTCCCGGAGGTTCTCGATAGTGTTCAGGTCTGGGCTCTGGGCAGGCCAGCCCCTCCGATGAACTAAATTGGCACCATACCAAGCTTTGGTTAACCTCGAAACATGACAACTGGCATTGTCGTCCTGAAAGTAACAAGGGTCCAAGCTGTAAAACTGCCACATCGTAGGAAGCACATTGTCATCCAAAACAGTGCACTAGGCATCGGCGTTCAGCTTACCATGGATGGGGATCAAATGTCCCAGCCCATACCAAGAGAAACACCCCCAGACCATAATTCCACCTCTATCGAACTTGACTGTTGGCACAATGCATTCTGGTAGGAGACGTTCTCCAGACAGATGCCAAACCCAAATCCTGCCATCGGAACGGTAAAGGTTGAATCTTTATTCGTCGCTCCAAAACCCGTTTCCACTAATCTACGGTCCAATTTCAGTGTGATTTGCACCACAATAACCGAGCAGCGTGGTTGGACTTTGTGACCAAAGGCTTATGAGCAGCAGCAAGACCATGAAAACCAAGCAGATGTGCTTCCTCACGGATAGTACTCAATGAAACAATACTTCCGGATGCCTGTTGAAACTCCTAGCGGATGACGGCCATCGGTAGGGTGTGGTTCTTCCGAATTTCTATGGACAGCACTCGTCGGTCTGTATCTCCCAGTTTCGTTGGTCTGCCGACTCGGGGCACATGCCAAAAATGACCGATCCCTTTCCACTTCTTTTCACATAGACCATTGTCGATTTTGGGTACTTCAGGACGCTAGTATATCCGTTAAGGATCGGCCACATTTGTGATACCCGATAATTATACCTATCTCGAAATCAGAGAGCTCCGAACTACGCGGTATCTTGCATGCGACTAATGCCGATGCTGTTTCCTACACGATGTATACAGGTGGAGGCCGTGACGTACCTCAGGACCACAGATATCGTCATTTGCATAGGTGTTCAAATACTTATTGATACACAGTGTGTGTATATATATATTACACATATGTATATATATATATAAACTTTTTGCAGATTCAATTCACAATTCCTCATTACTGAATTGAGTAAAGCAAATTTTATTCTAATTGTATACAAGTATGTCTCAACATAACATATATGTTTTATATATATATATATATATATATATATATATATATATATATATATATATATATATATATATATATATATATATATATATATATATATATATATCAATATACATATTTATGTATGTATGAGTGTATGCATGTTTATACATAATTATATATTCACTATACAGATATATGCATGTGTGTGGTGTATAAATATGAAACTCAATGCACAATTCCTCATTACTGAGTTAAGTATAGCATATTTTGTTTTACTTGTTTAAAAATTTATTTTCTTCCATATTTATTTTTCAAAACTGTTTCTTAATTTCGAACTCTCTGTGTTTTAGGATTCTCTGTAACATTCTATTGTGGTATTTAGCTAAATTATAAATAATACCACTGCAGAATAATAGTAGTTAAATTGTTAAACTATTTGCTCCTCACGAACCTGGCTATTTGACAATAAAGCTACCTTTTCGGAAATTCGATTGTTCCAGGAATGCAACGTGAAATTTCTCCCGAGATTAAGCATTCATTCATAACTCTCTAAGATCAGAGAAATGGACACAAATTATGCATATCGAAAGAGGAAATTAGACTGACTTGAGAATAGTGCTCAACAATTCATCCGGAAGCATTAGAACAGGGCTGTTCCAGGATAAATGCATTAGTCGACTGTGTGAGTTTAGACATGTAAATATGCTCTGACTAAATTTGAGCTATTTCCTCCAGTTTTTAATAAATTTCATAGGAACTGATTCAAGAAGTTAATTTGTGGTCCATTAAATTTTTGTTCGTTTTCAATCTGAATACAAATTAAGGAGACATAATACCTTTCAATATATTAAATCTTCATTAAAGCCAACTTTATTTCGAATCACCTTAAATGAAGAAGTTCTATTGCGTTTTTAATGATTCTTTCTCAATCTTTTTAATTACACTCTAGCTTTAAAAAAAAATAAGTTTTGTTATTTCAAATAGTATGTTCATTTAAATGCACCAAATGAAAAAATAAATATTCTTTTACGCGAAAGATAACCTCTGAAATATGTATTTTAAAACCTTATTTTTCATATGAAAATGCAGTAAAATATATGTTTATTCAGTAAGCATAAAACGTTAAAGGTATATTTATATAACCTTATAAGGATAAAGGCTCTTATATATAAACTATAAATATAAAAAAAGGTAGAAAATGTGCTTAAATTTCTATGGTGCATCTAAACTTTCTGTTAAAAAATAGGTCATAATGTACTCAAAAGATTAACCATTCCTGATTTATATACATTATCTGTGTCTTTACATAACATATATATGTATATATACGTATATATGTATATGTAAGTGTATATATGCTTATAACTGATTATATATATATATATATATGTGTGTGTGTGTATATATATATGTATATATATATATGTATATATGTATATATGTATGTATATATATATATATATATATATATATATATATATGTAAAATATATATATATGTATATATATGTATAAATATATATATATACATATAATATATATATATATATATACTATATATATATATATATATATATATATATATATATATATATATATATATATATATATATATATATATATATATACATATATATATATATATATATATATATATATATATATATATATATATATATATATATATATACATATATATATATATATATATATATATATTTATATATATAATATATATATATATATATATATATATATATATATATATATCGATAGACGTGAGTTAGACGGCAACGTGTGCAGACGGCACTTCTCGCTGTTTAACTCAATTCACTATTCATCATTACTGAACTGAATAAAGCAAATCTGATTCTAATTGTATAAATTATCTATAGTACCTTTTTTACATTTGCAGTTTATATATAAGGACATTCTAAAATTTAAAAAATAATAAATAAAATATGTTAAGGAATAGAAATTTAAAAACAATTGATTTTATCATGATATAGAATAATATATATCGCTAGTGTTAATATAAGGGAGAATCATAACATAATAAAGTTACATTATATTTGATGCAAAAACTAGTTTCTGATTTCTCTACTTCAGAAGTTGTTTTGAGAGTGTATTCTACCCTATTCATTGTATGTGCATGTCGTTTACCTCTCATTTAAAATTAGGTATTCACCTATGATCAAATTTATTGTGGTTGTTTATTTCTTTGAGTCACAAAGACTAAAATATATTTTGGGTTGCGTTGTGTAGATATTTTAAGTTTAAATTCAACCACAGTCTCTGAGAGACTACAGACATAAAATAAAAGTAAACTAATAAGCTAAATTAAGAACGACTATAAAAAGCTTTAAAGTAAAAATAAGTCAATTTATTACAATTATATAAACATTATTAATATAATAGATTTAGATTAAGTTTCAAACGATTTACTTTTTAATATAATAAAAAGAGGTACCACAGCAATTAAGATATGATGATAACAATTTCCCATCACTTAGCTAACTGTATGTATACAAGAGAGAGGACCCAATCTCAATTTCAAATATGTATAATAATGCGTACCTGTGTGGATCTTTTGGGTGGGCCAAGGCTGTACTCTTGGAAGCTCTTGTAGTACCTTTCGATTGGTGTGATGATAATGCGGACTCCGTATCACCTCTGGTATGGGGCCTTCTAATATAACTAGGGGTGATACTGAAAAGTGGATGAGCTGGAAACTTCTGGTCGTTGAGAGATGTCGAGGTGTTCCTTGGGCCCAACTCCCTTGATCCCCGTACTCTGTCCTCGAGTCCTGAACACTTGCCGTCGAACTCTCGACCTCCGAACTCTGACTTCAACTCGACTCGACCCCTCGGACACTGACAGTCGTACTTGTCTCCTCGACTCGACTACTCTTCTTCCTTCGATTCGACTCCACTCTCGAAAAACCCCTCTCTTTCTAGACTTTTCTTATTTTACATTAATTTCATCTTTGTCCCCTCTTCTTTCTTTTAGACCATTTGGGAGAATTGTAAAAATCTAATTGTCTCCTTAACCTCGCCTTGAAACCGCCAACGTGGAAAAACCTTATACTTTCAAATTCGGCACTGTCCCTTAGGGACTCATAAATAACTCCACAAAGATACATTCTTATTTAGTGTCATGTACGGAGACGGAATTCTAATCTGGGACTGGGATTAGAACCCCACCCGAGAGTCTCGCACAAGACGAAAAAAAGCGTTGAAATAACTTTTATTGTCCTCTCCCCTTTACAAAAGATGTGATGAGGTCAGATTTAGATCCCAATCATTTTTAATTCTCGAATTAATTAATCAATTATATTGCTGATCTAAATCGCCTCATCACAGTACATACCTTATGAGATTTTGTTTTTAATATTGTGCTAACAAAACCAAATAATATTTATAAAATTAGATCCCTATTACTTCTTCTTCATCATCATCAGCAATACAGCCTATTGCAGGGCTAGCCTTTCTCATTTTACTTCTTCCAGGCAAGATGACCGATTAGTTAGGGTGCTGGTCTTCAGTACCGGAGTTCGTGAGTGCGAATGACACTGTGGCATGGATGTTCGTAGCCGTTCGGAATCGGCTTTAAGCAGTAGGTCCCGGTCTCATTAGCCCTCGTGTTACCGTAGCACTCCAAACCAAACCAAACTATCCAGACAAGATGACTTTCCGGTAGATTTTTTCACCTGTTTACTCCCATCACCTTCAAATCCTTCTCCATACTGTCTAGACATCTGATAGCTGGTCTCTGTCCTCTCTTTGTTCCTTTAATCCCTGAAAATGTCAGTTTTTTAACTGGGTCCGAATCTTTACTTCGAAACACCTGTCCCAGTCATCTGATACTGTATTACTTAAAAATATAAACTTAATATAGTCGGACGTAATATTAGGTTATCTATATTTACTAGAATATAGTCCGTCATATGACGGGATTGCTAAAATCTTTCATTTTCCAGAATTGTAAGTTACCTTATGAGGTAGGTTAAAAAAATGATTAGTTCTTTGGCTGAGAATTATCTGGTACACGCTGAACACTTATTGGGTGCTTACTGGAGTCAGTCTCCAGGCTCAAATACTCCAGCCATAAAAGTTGGGGTCATAAAATCCTTGAACATACACTCAGGCCTCCCACATAGAACAAATGAAAATGTTCTAATTCCAGATTAAAATGGATTAAAAATTATTTTATCTTTTATTTTAATCCTTTCATAAGAATGATGTTGGTTAGGCTATGTGAATAGATCATCCATTTTTGTGACCTTCCTATTAATTAGGATTATAATATTTTTTGGTCTCGCTAGAAAAACCCCTGAAGAACTCTCTTTGCCATCAGCACGAACTTGAAATGTTAATATCAATTTAAAAAATAACAAATAAATAAATTTACAATTTTTCTAAATTACTCAAAAATGATAGTTTCGAAAAGACAAAGCAATGGGACTGACATGTTTTGACGACAGATGCGGGAAAAGAAAGAATCCTTGAGTAATGATTGCTCAGGAAGCAACATAAGTCCTATACAGATAAATTTAGGACCAGATGAATCAAGCGATCAGTGTGGGAAAGTAAGGTAATTTGTGTATACGAGAAAGCCCCTAAACACCTATTTTTTATCATCCACGCTCGATCTTGAAACATTCTTATCAGTACACAAAAAATAGCTCTTTCTAACAGTGTTCCTATATTCTGCAAAATGATACTTCCGGGAAGACAAAGCGAGTCGAAGTATTAGCAAACAGATGCAATAAAACGAAGTACCTTGAAGCGATGAATGCTTACAAGTAAAATTAGTTTTATATAGATAAATTTGTGACCAAACGAATCGTACGATCAATGCGAAAACTGAGATATTTGTTATAATCAATAAATAATAGCCCGCCGTATTTTTAACAATTTTATCTTTGATTTCTTCAGTTCCTTGTTCCAATTCCCCAAAAATCAAAGATGTATTGATCTCTGTGTTGTCAAAGAAGAACGATAGTCATTTAGTTTCTTTTAGAAAACGTCATTGTTTACAGCAGGCTTTAAATAAAATGGAATTTCTAACTATAAGACCTCTGCCTACAAGAATGTTTCTTTGATCTTTCTTTTCACTGCTCTTCCCTTAACTAAAGTCTTTGATGACGATGCCATTACAACATCATCAAAGGCTATGTAATGGGTCCTTTATACTTTTTTTCTCATTTAAACACATCGCTCTATATTTAGGATGAATATATTTCAAGACCTTTCTAATAATCTCTTTTTACGCTTACAGCTTGATACTAAAATATAGCTGTGTAGTAATTGAAAAAGGATTTTATCTTTAAGAAGTTTTATAAGCAAGGATGACAATCTGTACATAAAATTGTTCTTTTTATTTTCATGTAAGAAGTAAAGGTATTATTATAATAATGGAATTTTCAGTGTTTAGATTTCAAAGGTAATACACATTTTACTCACGCATGAATCACTTTTCATTAGCTTCGTCGCTATATTAATACTTACCTATAAGGAAACTTTATATTTGAAACATTAACAAACCATTTTGAGTATCCCTGAATTCATTTTGATGTGTTTAGGTGTGGCGTCTGTACGTACGTACGCATCTCATAATTTGTAAATGATGATGAATTTTTGTATTTAGGTTTTTTAAAACCTGGTTATATATTTACCTTTTTGATTTATAAATGTTGAAAGTTTTTATTTAGGTCTTTTCTAAGACCAAGTTTTGTACCTTCCTTTTTGACTTATGAATGATGTTGAATGTTTGTGTTTAGGTGTTTTCTATAACCGGTTATGTATCTCCTATTTTGATTTATAAATGATATTAAAACTTTATACTTAGGAGAAAAATTTATTTGGAGACTTTACTATGCACCCTATATACAGATCAAATGATAGCAAGTGTAATTATTAGAAATAGGGTGAAAATATCTTGTAAAAAAAACGAGTTTTTTTTTCCGTTTTAGGTAGCAACCAGAGAAAGAGTAGGGATGAAAAAAAGTCTATTTTTCAAAAAGGCAATGTTGTTGAGACTTCAGATTATCGATTCGAAGTTTGGACACATGTTTGAATTGTTAGGTCTAGAGACGTCAGTTCAGTTCTAGTTTTTTGATTGGTCATCCATCATCGCAGTGGTGACCGACCAGTGTAAAGGATGATTATGGATTGCGTGACCGAACGGGTATCAAAAATTCTTTTGACAGAAAAGGATTCCAAAACCAGGATAAAATATACCCAGCCAATATAATGTTGTGAAGTTTTCTATTACAATATCTCAGAACTATGCGTTTTCATAAATGGATCTGATTAAAATACAATGAAACAGCTTCCTAATACTAAAATGCTCGACATTTTTACCTACCTAAAAAGACCCTTTTGGTTATTTTCTCCGCAATAACATATCAACATTAATTATTTGATTTTCACTGCCAATATTATTATAAAAGGTTTGCTAGAAGAATATCTCAGAACTACCTATCTATTTTTACCTATCTAGAATAATCCTTACGTTTATTCTAACTGCAATAAGACATCAAGATTAAATATTTGATTTTTAATGCAAATGATATTATAATAGTTTTGGTAGAACAATATTTCAGAACTATGTTTTGTCATAAATAGATCTGGCTGAAAAGTAACGGAATAGCTTAACACTAGGACAACCGACATCTTTACCTATCTAGAACCATCCTTACATTTATTTTGATTTCAATCAGACAGCAAGATTAAATATTTGACTTTTAATGTAAATAATGTTTTACTTTTAATGTAATGCCTTTAATGTAATGTTACTATTAAAAGTTTGTTATAATTATATTTCAGAACTAACTTTAACAAATCTGGCTAAAAGGTAATAGAATAGCTTAACACTAGAACGGCCAACATTTTTACCTGTTTTGAACGACCTTGACGTTTATTTTTACCACAATGTCACATCAAAATTAAATATTTATTTTTAATGCAAATGATATTATAAAAGATTTGCTAGAACAATATTTCCGAACTATGTTTTGTCATAAATAGATCTGGCTGAAAAGTAACATAATAGTTTAACACTAGGACAACCGACATTTTTACCTATCTAGAACGATCTTTACATTTATTTTGATTTCAATCAGACAGCAAGATTAAATATTTCACTTTTAATGTAAATATTACTATTAAAAGTTTGTTAGAATTATATTTCAGAACTAACTTTAACAAATCTGGCTAAAAGGTAATAGAACGGCCGACATTTTTACCTATTTTGAACGAACTTGACGTTTATTTTTACTACAATGTCACATCAAAATTAAATATTTATTTTTAATGCAAATGATATTATAAAAGATTTGCTAGAACAATATTTCAGAACTATGTTTTGTAATAAATAGATCTGGCTGAAAAGTAACGGAATAGCTTAACACTAGGACAACCGACATTTTTGCCAATCTAGAATGACCCTTACATTTATTTTGATCGCAATGAGACAGCATGATTAAATATTCGATTTTAAATGCAAATATTAGTATAAAAAGTGTTCTAGAACAATATATCAAAACTAACTTTCTGTCTTTGTAAACACATCTAGCAAAAATACAATGGAACAGTTTATTAATACCAGAACAACCAAAATTTATACCTACCTTGAACGACCCTTGCTTTGATTTTGACTGCAGTGAGACAGTAAAATTAAATATCTGATTATTAATGCTAATATTACCGTAAAAGATTTGCTAGGAAAATATTTCAGAACCAACACTTTTTATCATAAACAGATCTTGCTAAAATACAATGCGACAGTTTAGTAATACTAAAACAAACGACATTTATACCTACCTAGGACAACTTTTACTTCCATATTGAACGCAGTGAGACAGCAAAAATTATATTTAAATTTTAATGAGTATTATAACTTTTCTGGAAGAATATTGTTAGTTCGCCGAGTGGCTACGATGTTTCTATTTCCGATGTCCGTCACACCCTAGTCATTTTGGCTATGACTTTGCATGGGTCTCGTATAAGGAGCAGGTATGTAGACGAAATAACCAGAGACGTAGATGATTAAACTTAACAACAGTTTGATTTATTTAAAACCAGAAAGAAACCTTTAAGGAACAATAAACTCAAATGCAGATGCAACAAATCGTCCAGAGAGGAGATCATTATACATTTACCTGCTCTCTTAGCAGTTCAGCTGGGAGTCCTCCCGCTTCTTTCATTTCCATGCAGGAAACCTCGGTTTTAGAGGAGATCGACCCCCCTCTATGACCCTAGTCGTTGAGGTAGCTGAAGCGCCTTCAAAATTCCTCTTCTCTGTCGGTGCGTTGACAAAACGGGACACTTGATACCTCCAATAGTCCGTGCGTCACAAAGACCACTACTGGTACAATACTGCCGTTTTCAAATGTTCAAATGAACAAAAGTTCACCCCACCACCAACAGAGACGGGCGCGACTCTTACAAATATATTAGAAAAGATTTTGTTTCTTTCATAAGCATATCTGGCTAATATATAAAACCTTTTGATTCTAACACAACTTACCTTTTTATTTACCCAGAAAAGCAATAGTGGTCATTTTGATCGCAATAAGACACCAGAATTATATATTTAATCTTTAATGCAAATATCGTTATAATAAGTTAAAAAACAAAAGCAAAAAATGCATTTGAAATAGAAATTCTTAATAAACTATTTAAACAACTCCACTGGTTATATTAATATTCAATTACACTCATAAATTGAGCTCAAACTTGCCATCTTTTAAAAGTTTAAAATTTCTCTAATGGATTTACAGGCGAGGGTATTCATACCTCCAAAAACTTTCGCTATACCTTAGTGAGTAACAAAAGAAGATTAACAATTCATGATTTTGGAATTACCGGAAACAGTATTTAATGCATTACCAGAAGGGAGTCAGCACCACTTTAAGGTATAGTTCATTAATTTAACAAAGGTGTTATAATCAGAAACGAAGCTCGAAGCTGTATTAGCACATTCGCTCTTATTCTATTTAAACACTCAAATAAACAATGACCAGCCCCTTGTAAATCAGTAAAGATTAAGTTAACTTCAATTTAAACAGAAAATTGAAATTTATTACCTTCGTTAATAAATGGCAGTGATTAGCTACACTTAAGCACGCCGGTAGCCAGAATTACAGTTCTGGTGTTATATTTCTAAGTTTGACAAATTTTTCAATTTTTAACGGCATTCAATTTACTTAAAGTATCCACTGGTAAGAAAAAATACCTTCTACTATGTAATTGTTTTATTTTTCTTTGGTACTGTATGCTTGTAACCTGTTTCGCATGTTAATAGTTATTGCAAAGAATATGGGGCTTACTGTGGATGTTGCAGAATATCTGTAATCTGTAATGTAGTATGTATTTTCAGAATATCTGTAAGCTGACATCAAAATGAAGTCACAACGAAAGTTCGAACAGAACCGAAAGGTTCAGCGTAAGGGCCTACAAATGTGGCTTTCTGACATTTTACCTCTTCTAAAAAGCTCCTGTTAGATGCAAATTAGTGTGGAATTCAAATTTCCCTCGCTGCTGCAGACGCAGGCTTTGACAGCATATAAAGTGATAGATACAGTTCAGCAGAGAACTTCACTTGCGGCTGTGAATCCAGCGTTCTTAGCAAAGAAACTTTTCGCCGGATAATTCGTCACTTGCAAGCTGCAAGTATCCACCCTGATATCATTTATGTTTTTCTCGTTACTATTATTATTCAATGCATCAGTTTTGTAATTAAAAGTGTAAATGGAAAGCTTCCATTTGGCGTTTACTTTCGATCCGCTACAGTATTCCTCTACAATTAGTGACCCAGGGACTTTTCATGAGTTCTGAAGAAAGTGTTCAAGGAATTAGGTACGTAAGTTTATTTTGATATATCTCACTGTTCTCTGTCATAGTCCTCAGTATTGGCTATTTTATTTAAAATGACTGTTGCGGTTGAAGTAATGAGTGTCGCAGTTAAACTGCCTCCTGTGTGGCGTGATAACATAAATTTATGGTTTGTAAATATTGAATCCCAGTCTGCGCTTTCAAACATTGCGACAAATGATAGTAAATTCCATTATGCAGTTTCTGCTCTGGACAGTGATCTTTCCTCGTACGTTGCAGACATAATAAAATATTCCCAGCTGAGGATACTTATGTAAAGTTTAAAAAATCCCTTGTTATTCAGTTTACTGATTCCGAAAGCTCTATCGGAATTTTGTCTGGTATGCCAGTAGGAGATTTAAAGCCATCTCAGATTTTACACCGAATAACCCAGCCTTCTCATAATAAAATAACGGATGGTATGTTGAAAATGCTCTGGCTTCAGCGCTTGCTGCCGAATATACAAAAACTTTGATCAGTTCAGAAAAACGGAGGGCTTGGCTCAAATAGCCAACAGAATTTCTGAGGTTACTAGCCATCACCCTATCGTTTCAGAAATTTCTAACGATGCTCATAGAATCAAAAAGTTAGAGGCAACTGTCCTCGGAACTTAATCAGACTATACGAATTTTTTTCTACACATTTAGAAATCGAAAGCTACTTCTAGTAGTAATTCATCTGTAAATAACATTATGCGAAATGCTGGTACCATTTTAGATTCAGTGATAAAGCACTTAAATGTAAATAACCGTGTAATCAAAAGCACTCGCAATTGTTAGAGAAGACTGTACCAAGTAATAATCTTCAAGACCTTCAAGAGGGGGGTTCACTTGGATTACCTGGGCCTAGCTCTCAAATCCAGAGATTTCTTACAGTAAACAGAGAAATTGACAACAAGCAGATAATAAACAAATAAAAGATAAAAGATAAGGATAGGATGGTGGATTTGTCAGTTCGTAATACAGTAGAGAGTTTAGGGATAGGAAAACACAAAAATATTTTTTGGCCACGGACATCAGAACAGCATTGAAAATAACTAATTTGAAGTAGAGAAAAAAAGTTTAAAAATTAATTAAAAATTAAAATAAAAGTTTAAAAATCAGAAAAGGAATTAAATAGCTTCGAAATAATATAAAATAACTAATTTAAGTAAAAATAACAATTTAAATAATTAAAAACCAGAATATTTGTCATTGGGGGGATAGAACTATCGACCTGACTATTACGAGCAAGTACATGGCGAATGCCATGCCAATCGTGCCACATCTTTACAGTGACTAAATAATGCTTTTGAGCAGATTAAAAATTCACTAAAGTGAGGAGAGCCAAGTAAAGCAAAAATAGAAGTTTGAAATTATATGCAAAGCATGGTAAAAAATTACTAAATGATGATGTGTGGCCATTTTAAAGTTTTAAAGCTTTTTTCTTACATTTAATAGATTTTATGATTTTTTCGTTTTTCTTTTTTGAAGACAAAACGCACAAAAAATTAAAGATCTTTGGCAAGAATAGCCAGAGGCCTTCTTCTATTGCAAGCATCAGCGGGGTCATAATTGACTAGATTATTAATTAATTCATTGTTTAGATTATGAAAGTTAGTGGAGAGATTTTAGATAAAATTTGGAATAGGAAGAATTTTTAATTCTTCTTGGATGGCACTATCTCTAAAGTACCAGGGAGCATTAGCGATTTCTCTGAGAATTAAATTTAGTAAATTAAGTAGTTAAGTAATAGATAATAATGGGACGCAAAAAGGAAGTGTAAATGAGCAGCTTTATTTTAGTATTCATTTTGCGATGGCGAGAAATTAGGGGTATAGAGCTCGCTTAGCGTTCCGATATTTAGTTTTGACCGAAAGAAAATGTTGTTTCCAAGTTAAATTTTTATCTAAATTGACACCTGAGTACTTAACAGTATCCAACCAGGGAATAAGAGTGTTAGTGATGTATATGTTGTGGTTAACGTAAGACGTATTCTGTTTAGCTGTAAACATTGTGGCTTCGCATTTAGATGTGTTGATCCTAATTTTTCACCTGTCGAGCCACTCAATAATTTTGACTAAATGCTTATTAATGACATGTACAGGAAACCTAATATTTTTATTTGACCAAACAAAATAGCAGTGTCATCTGCATAAATTGCAAGTTATGTCGAAGGATGCACAGGGGTGTCATTGATAAAGATATTAAATAATTTTCGGCCGAGAAGGGATCCCTGTGAAACGCCTCAGTAAATAGGAAATTTTGAAGATAGAGATTGGTAAATTTTGACTTGAAAAGTTCGACCGCTTAAGTAAGAAAAAATAAGTTCAATGAGATGAGTAGAAAGGTTATAACGAATTAATTTGTGGATGAAGGCGTGTATCCAGATTTTGTCGAAAGCACGAGCAACATCGAGAAAAATGGCCGCAGTAGAGAATTTATTTAATTTATTTTTGGCTAGAATTTCAGCAATGCGATAGACCTGAGGAGGAACTGAAAGGTTTTTACGAAAGCCAAATTGATAAGGAATTATAATATTATTATCTTCAATATGGCTATTATTTTCACGAAGAATAAAGTTCTCAGTAATTTTGCTGAGAGTATTTAAAAGACTTATTGGACGATAATTATGTGGAGAAGAGTGATCCTTGTTAGGTTTTGGAATAGGGACGATAATTGAATTTTTTTCAATTAGAAGGATAACGACAAAAATAAAAGATGTGATCAATAATAGTATAAATATAATAAATGTACTGGATGGGGAGATGCTTGAGAGCAGTATTAGTGATTTTATCTTCTCCACGGGACTTACGTTTTGGAAGATTTTTAACCCTCTAAGCGATTTGCACGTACAATTCCGCCACACCGATGATGTTTTCAAAGCGGTTGTCACGTACAATTTTCGACCTCCAAAACGTTCCGAAAATGGATATAATGTACATTTTTGCCAGTGTTTTCCCCTATGGAGTTTTGAGGTAAGAGGGTCAGGTCGATTGTTTAGAAACTGCACACCTACTCTCTGAGGCACAAAGACGCTGATAGCTTTTCATGGCTTTGTAAATCTCTATTTCGAATTATTTCGTTTGCGGTAACAGATGTATCTCTAATTGCACCACTTAAATAGCCTGGATAACTTTCGTAAAAAAGATAGAAATCATTCTCTTAAAGAATATTTTTATTTGTACTTTTAGAACCCATTATTTCTTACGGGATGATCTTCGAAACTTGACGAGCTTTATGTGTATTAAAAATTAACAATCTATAATGTCTATTTTTTATCTATTTGTAACCGGAAGTAAAGAGACAGTAACGAGGGTGGGTTTCCCATATTCCAATCTAGTTGAAAAAGGGTGAAGTAAAAAATCATAGAACACTTTGGTCACTGACACAATGAAACTTTATCATATTTTTGGAACTTTTTTTCCTCGGTGTGTACCACTCGGAGGGTTAATGATTTTGATAAGAAGAACCGAATCAATCTTGATATTAGTGCTGAAAGAATTGAAATTTTGAATAGTTGAAACACTGTTCAAAACATCGTTAGTCGTGTTTACGTCAAAACCTGGATTTGGAGTAAAATTCTGAGCCAAAGTGCTGCCAATTATGTTGCAATTTTCCTCAGCTGTGTAGATAATATTACTAGTAGTACGATCTTTAAGTGGCGGAATTGGAGTGAACGAATTTTTGAAGCGTCGAGCAGCTTTCCAGGCGGAATTGTCAGTAGTGTCGCGAGAAATTAAAAAGTTATCCCATTCACGATTAGCAAAGTCGCTTCTTAACAAACCAAATTCCCGGTAAGAATTTTCTGGTAGAAAGTGAGTGTACAGTTTCCGTGTTTCGTGTTAAGTGCTCTCCAAAACATATTTATAAAGACATACAATTGTTTGCTGCAAATGACTCGTAAATTCTGGTTCATGGTAAGAGTGTTCACGTTATACCTTGGATATTCTCGAACCTTTACATGGACATTTATTCTAGCCGACATCGAACGGCCGATATTAGGTGCCAATTTTCTCAAAAGATTCGGACTTGCTTTGGATATTAAAAATCGTCAATTGACAGCATCTCTACAAAATACATTTGTGGTTCTCGCATAAATTGCTTTCAAAATATCCAAATTTGATAAACCTGCCAATCAATATTATAAATAAGTATTACGGTACTACACATTGTATAGTTACTAAGGGTCCTCCTTTGTGTTCTCGTATTCAGAGACTGTCACCTGACAAATTGTCTCCTATTAAAGAACAATTCCAAAAGCTGATTGATCAAGGAATATGTCGTCCCTCTTGTAGTCCTTGGAGTAGTCCAATTCACTTCGTTTCAAACAGCAAAGGTAATTGGCGAATCTGCGGGGATTACAGGCGCTTGATCTCTATCACTAAGCCAGACAGGTACCCAATACCGTGTGTGTGTGTGTGTGTGTGTGTGTGTGTTAATTTGATATCAACGAAACAGTGGCAAAAGAGTACACCTCGACTAGTTTTGAGACTAGAGAAACTGCTTAAATAACTCCTCATGCTATATTAATATTCATTTACGCTCATACTGCAATCTGTTAATAATTTAAAGATTCTCTAATAGATTTACAGCCGAGGGTAATCATGCCTTCCAAAAATTCAGCTACAAGTTAGCGAGTAACAGACGAAGATTAACAATTCATGACGCCGGAACTAACGGAAATAATACATAATGCATTATCAGAGCAGAGTCAGCATCACTTTAAGGAATTGTTCATTAATTTAGCAAACATATTATAATCAGAACCAGAGCTCGACGCTGAATTAGCACATTTGCACTTTCGCTGTTTAAACACGCAAATAAACAATAACCAACCCCCTGTAAATCAGTATATATTGAGTTAATTTCGGTTTAAACAGAAGATCGTAATTTATTACCATGGTTAACAAATTCTAATGATTAACTATTCTCAACCACAGTGGTAGCTAGAATTATCGTTCTCGTGTTATATTTTTAAGTTCGACCACGTTTTCAATTTATCACGACATTAGTTTTAGTTAAAGTAGCCAATGATAAGAAAAAGTAGTTTGTATTTTTTCCTCTTTTTTTTTTTTAAATGCATGTTGGTAAACTGTTGAGCATACTAATTCTTATTATTGTAAAAAATAAGAATGGAAAAAAATTATGAGCGTCGTTAAATAATGTTGTTTTAGAATAACTCTTTAATCAAATTTAATTTTAAATCAAATGTGAAGGACGTTTTATCACAAATTTCAAATTCTGCAGGAGAACAAAATAACGATTTTTTACATATATTTTTCTGGTTGGTTGCTTTTAGTGAGAAAGTTCATAAACTTTTTTTAAGGTAATAGAACATAATGTTTGGAAACAAACGAAAACAGTATAAATAAATTTTATGTTGTGTTTTGTGTTTCCTTTTAAGAAATGAAGGTGATACTCTTATTAGAGAAAAAGGTAGAACAAATCATGCATGAATATTTCAAAAATCTTAATTTTAAAAATGCATGTATGTATGTATGTATGTATCAATGTATATATAAATGTATCAATCAATGTAGGTATCAGTGTATCAATGTATATATCAATGTATCAATCAGTGTATGTATCAATGTACCAATGTATATATCAATGTATCAATGTATACATCAATGTACCAATCAATGTATGTATGAATGTATATATCAATGTATCAATCAATGTATGTATCAATGTATCAATGTATATATCAATGTATCAATCACTGTATGTATCAATGTATCAAACAATGCATGTATCAATGTGTCAATGTATCAATCAATTTATGTATCTATGAATCAATGTATATATCAATGTGTCAATCAATTTATGTATCTATGTATCAATGTATATATCAATGTATCAATCAATGTCTATATCAATGTATCAATGTATATATCCATGTATCAATGTATATATCAATGTATCAATCAATGTCTATATAAATGTATCAATGTATATATCCATGTATCAATCAATGTCTATATCAATGTATCAATGTATATATCAATGTATCAATCAATGTATGTATCAATGTATCAAAGTATGTGTCAATGTATCAATCAATGTATGTATCAATATATCAATGTATATATCAATATTACAATGTATATATCAATGTATCAATCAATGTATGTATGTATGTATGTATCAATGTATCATAAGATTTTAGATAAATTTTTTTCCGACTTAAATTCTTTATACTCATCTCTAAAATCTAACCCTAAACTAAATGCTAGTTTTCTGCTAACTTCCCATATGTTTCACCAGTCCCAGGAGAAAAACATTGCTTCTGAAATAATTAAATTGCTGCCTTTATGGTTTTTCGAGTTAGTTTAAATGATCAAGTTTCATTCTTACCTCCCACAATTGCTGACCCCTCATGGGAACAAATTCAAGTGCTTTCCTTACTTTGGGTCGACATCAGTGATAAATGCGCCTTTCTTGCAGCATTTTATACAGATCTGTTGCACTATAAAGACGATAGGTAGACAGGTGCATTATTATCTTCCATAAACGTGAAGTTCCCCAATTCTGAACTCTAAAAGGGTTTATCTTACAAACTTCTGAAATAAATATCGTCATTACAGAAAGAGCAGGAAAAAGCAAATATACAATAGCGCAAGGTTAAGTAGAAATAAAATAAACTATTCATATTCAACACACGTGAATAACAAGTTTAATCTCTAGAATAAAATATAAAAAAAAAACATTTAATAACTCCTTTTCTAAACCGTTAAAATTTTCCATAAACCATTTTTGAACGATGTTAGAGAGAGTTGGGTTGGGTTGGTTTAGAGCTCTACGGTCTACTGTTTTGTATACGAGAGCTAATGAGACCGGGACCAACATCTTAAATCAGATTCCGAAAGGTTACAAAAATCCATGCCTGCAGCGGGATTCGAACCCGCGAACTGGGGTTTAGAAGAGCAGCTCTCTACCATTTGGCCCTCGTTCGGCGGACGTTAGAGAGAAAAGTGTGTATATATACAAACACATAAGAAAAATTTTGTTATTGATCAACAACTCTAAAAAGGGTTTTGGTTTGGTTTTGGAGCGCTACGGTCTACTTTTTGCAACTCGAGGGCTAATGAGACCGGGACCTACTGCTTAAAACCGATTCCGAACGGCTACGAACATCCATGCCATAGTGGGATTCGAACCCACGAACTCCGGTTCCGAAGGCCAGCACCCTAAACATTTGGGTATATATATATATATATATATATATATATATATATATATATATATATATATATATATATATATATATATATATATATATATATATATATATATATGTATATATATATATATATATATATATATATATATATATATATATATATATATATATATATATATATGTATATATATATATATATATATATATATATATATATATATATATGTATATATATATATATATATATTATATATATATATATATATGTATATATATATAATGTATATATGATATGTATGCGTTTTATAAATGCACGTGTGCAAATTATGTGTATGATTATAGATATAATTTTTAATTCTCATGGAGGAGCTGATACATGAGCATGCATGCACACACCCTTCTCCAGACACAGTAACACAGCGAGAGAGATAAAAATAAAATACATGAATGTCGGAATTTTGGAAACGGGTTTATAAATA
>CM063498.1:27479980-27502480 GCA_032207245.1 Pardosa pseudoannulata
AAAGACAGATTTGCATTCCACATTGCTTAAAATATAGTAAAATATAATTTAAAAGTACATGTATAGTAAAACAAAAGATAATATTGAAATGAACAAATCTACTGCTAACAGAAACATAGCAAAAGCAGTTGATCCTAGAGGTCGTCATCTCTACCATCGTCAATGGGGGGGAGAGAAACAAGGGGCAAAACAGAAAGAGTATGAGCAGAAGAAAATAGATATATGCAATATAAAAGATAGGTAAAACATCACTTCTATTGCAGAAATGGGACGAACAATGCATGCTCAAGAGAAAATTACATTTGAAAAGTAATTGAGTTACATGCGCACTCACACGCAAGTCCAAAAAGAACAAATGTAACAAATCCACAAAACAACTAATTTGAAATCAGAAAAAGAAAAAAAAATGTTATTAGGAAATGTACGTATTATCATTCAACTATAATATTTTTTCAGGTTGCTGTGAGTAATTTTAAATTTTTTGTCCTTGTTGGTTTTCCACAAATCTATATACAAGTTTTTCGCAACCACCTTAAGAATTTATATTCATTTTTTACATTCATTAATTTCATTAGATTCTCTGTTTACAGACTTATATTTCCATCCATCCATCCATCTATCTATATGTGTGTAAAATATATAAAATGTATATGTCAAAATATATCCAACTTAATTATAAATTTCGAGCGCGTCTATCATCTTTTTATGGCAAAACTTTTGTTTATTTTTATCTGGTTAACGAGTCCGAAATCACAAAAATGAATTCTTGATGACCCCGCTCTCCTTATTTGATGTTTTATACAGTTAGTTTAGCTTCCTCCAAGTCATTAAGCATCCCCCCCAGTGATTAACCATTAATAAACCTGATTGGTTGGCTCACACGCATATAAACTGCAATGTATAGTATATTTTTACCCCAGAAACCTTCCAGAGTTGACAATAAACTCCATCTCTCCTTTCCAAGATTCTCCTTCGTTTATGTTATTACTTATGACTGCACCCAAGCATATATATATATATATATATATATATATATATATATATATATATATATATATATAGATATTATTAAATAATATATTATATATATATTATATATATATATTTATATATAAATATATATATATATATATATATATATATATAATATATATATATATATATATATAGATTATCTTATATATATATATATATTTCTATATATATATTATATCACACCAAGCTATATATATATATATATATATATATATATTTTTATTTCTTTTTTCATATATTTATATAATTTCTAAAATCTATATATTATTTTATTATAATATAAAAAAAATATTTAACATATAAAATAAAATTTAAATAAACAAAACATTATATACAAAATTTTATATATGTATGTGTACATATTATGCGGTGAGAAATAAATACATTTCAGTCACAAAGTATTCCAGAAATCCCCTATCATTTACATGCAGCGAATCTTTATCTATATTGTTTTCTCGATGCTTCATCTAAAAATTTTTTCGTGGGTTATTCATTTTTTTTTTTTTTATGTTCTAGATTCAAAAGAAATTTTTTTGTAAAAAATAATGATGAATATATATTCCGATTTACTTTTTCGTTTAACCAGCGAGTTTTAGATTATCCAAATTCGTGTTTTACTTCTAAACTTGAGCTTTATATACTGCTTATATAATACAGTAAAATGGAAACTATGTCCAAACACCATTAACTCGGGATGGTGAAACGATTGGAAGAAAATAAAAACATTACCTACCTTTTTATGTAAGCAAATTGAAATCCAATACAGCACTTTATGCGGTGAGAAGCCTTTAAATGCATTTCAGTCACAAAGTATTTCCAGAAATCCCTCAATTTAAATTTCAAAACATGCAGCGAAAAATCTTCCGATCATGTCCAGTCAAATGGAGATCAACAAAAAGAATTTTTCGTGGGATGTACAGCTACTTTCCTTTTAGCTGAGAATATATATTTGTCGTCCGTTTCCAACCAAAAAAATACACATTTATATACATATATATAAAAGAAATTTTAATATGTATATATACAAAATAAATATTTTATATATATATATTATTTATATATGTAAATAAATTTTTAAATTAATGTTTATTTAGATATTTAATATATATTATATATATATAATATATTTATTATTATTTTTTATATATACAAATATAATATTATATATAATTTATAAATATATAAATTTTTATAATATAAATATAAATATATTATATATGTACAAATATTATATATATATATAAAATATGTATATATATTGTATTTATATATATATTATATATTATAATATATATATATATATATATATAAATATATATTCTATATATATATAATATATATATATATATATGTATATTTATATTAAATATATATATATATATATATATATATATATATATATATATATATATATATATATATATATATATATATATATATATATATATATATATATATATATTTATATATATATATATATATATATATATATATATATATATATATATATATATAATATATATATATTTATATATATATATATATATATATGATTTTATATATATATACATATATATATATATATAAATACACATATATATACATATAATATACATACATATATATATATATATATATATATATATATATATATATATATATATATATATATATATATATATATATATATATATAATACATACTTATGCATTTACTATACTTACATATACATATATATATACATATATATATATATATATATAATATATATATATATATTATATAAATATATATATATAAATATATTATTATATAATTTATATATAGTATTAATATATATTTAAATATAGATATATTATATATATATATAAATATATATTTTTTATATAATATAAAGTATGTTTTTATATAAATTATAAATACAAAAAATATATATATCATATATTATATATATATATAGATAATATATATATATTTATATAACAAATTATATATAATATATATATATAAATATACATATAAAATATTAAGAAAATATAATATACATAAATATAATACATTTTTAATAATATATTAATAAATATATAAATTATATAATATCAAATATAATTTTAATAAATATATAAAAAAAATATATATATAAAAAAATATATAATCGACATACTTTTTTTCGACACTCTTTCTAAAGAACTACTTGATAAAGAACAAAATTTAACCAGAATTATATAAATTAGAAATATTCTTATAGTAAAATAGTTAAGCCTCTTTAAAATTCCTCCATCTTTATAGAACAAATAAAAGGATTCTTAAGAGTTAGACAAAATATTTATTTTAAAATGAGATTGCATATTAGAAAATGCAAATTCATATTTAGAATTTTTAGAAAAAATTGAAGGATATACTTTAATATATACAATTTAAATTATCAAAATATAAAAGACAGATATTATTTTAAATAGAAAAAAATATTTAATTTTCATTAAAATTACATTCGATAAAAAATATACAATTTTATTTCAGAAAAAAAAATGACTCCGTTAAAAAATATATTCAGAACATAGAAATCAAAAGTAATCTTCGTCCAATTCTTCAAAAAGAACCTAAGAACAAAAACAATTAAGAAAGGATTCTGGGATAGTCTAATCAAAGTATTTTTTTCAAGATTAATTGTATTAAAATGCCAAGATGTGATAAATGAATTTTTAGGAAAAAATAAAATTTTTAAGATACATACTTTAGGTAATCATATGACAAGATTTTTTGTAAAAAAATTCAAAATATTTTATATTTCATGTTCCTCTGACTAAAGAATTGTAAATTAGAATTGATAGAAATAAATATGTAATCAAAAGAGAAAAAGACAGATTAAATAATATTTAATATGAGAACTGCGTCATCTCACAGTTTAGATAAATTCCTCACATAAAAATATACAAATCAAAGAGACATAAATGACATTGCATTAATTTGTAAGATACCTTTACAGAATCATAGAAACAAAATTAATTTGGTCCAATCCTTTTTATTAAGATATATCTGGTAATTTGTATAAACAATAATTGATAGAACTGGAATTTTTTAGTGGGACAGTCACTAAAATGTAAGTATTATTGTAACTTTAGAAAGTGAGTCTCACGTATACAAGGATTTTATAAGTGCTTCTGGCATGTAAAAATTTAGCTTGGTGACTTGGTGTTCCCCGACAGATTAGCATAAAGAAGATTAAAAGAATAGAAACTTCGAAAAATGACTAATAGAAGTGTACTCCAGGTATACAATGGTAAAAAAATATTACAGAATTAAATGGAATTTAAAATCAATTGAGATACAGTATCATTACATTCACACGTTCTCTCTCTCTCTCACACACACATGCACACACATATATGACGATGGTAAAATTTTGCTCACAAAAGGATCATTGGAAAACTTGAAGACATTTTTAATCTTGACTTTTCAATTTTGTAGATTCTTTAAAGAGGACAAGACACAAATAATTACAATCTTTATTTTCCCAATGCAGTTGGCAATACATACACATATACTTTTATGCCATTACAAAGCTGCGGAACTTTACATATTTAGCACCAACTGAGAAACATGTGTAGCTTAAGAAATGCTACAGACGCGATTAACATTACCCCAGCTGGGTCCTCTTAATTTAGAAGCAGGGACCAAGCAGAAGACCCTCAGGCTAAGCTTGGTCTGCCACCCCTGAGTTATCGTTTCAGAACTTGGAGGACATTGTGACCATGAACATATTTTACGTGCCCCAGTCACCCCGAACACGACATAGAATCACTGAAATCACTTTATTCATCGCAATAAGAAAAAACCCATTTCCGTTTTACCAAACGCTCGTGCTCAACTTGCACAGTCACACACGAGTAAGAAAATAAGTGAAAGGCTCTCACAACCTTGATGGGTACAATTTATAGACTGCCAAAATATCTGATGATCTGATAAAAAGAACTACTACATTACACGTATGAACTCGTAGGCTTCGTTAACTTCACGAGTTAGCTATCCTTGACAAAATATATACCACCAAATTAGGATGAAAAGTGAATTTAAATATTGAAAGTAAAGTTTGACAATTTATAGTGCTTTTTCATATCATTGCACATATGTGTGTGGATGTAACCAGTGTGTGCATATACTTTTCTAAATATTTATCTACTTCATATCCTTAATATTATCTCTAGTCCATTAATTATAATATCAATTAATTTATAACGTGACCCTCTTGTTATATAGCTCTTGACAACTCAACTTCGCAGGAAAACGAATTCGTTAAATTTCCATGTTTTGAATTTCTACACGCACTGTTCTGATTCTCTTGCTAAATATCTAGACCTTTAAGTTTATCATGGAATACGTATAAATTATTAGTACAAGAATGACACGTACATCCTACACTTTAATTAACGAAAAGTATAAACTTTTAACGTCAGCTTAAATTCCACCACGCTTTCATCTCTCTCGAACACGAAATTACATCACAGTACGCGAACAATCATAGACTTAGGGAACGCCGTCTCCACGACGAATTCCTTTATGTACGCTGCAATTCTTAAGCGAGCCCGTAAATGAAAAGGGGAAAACTTTTTAATGATTCCAAAGATTTTTAATGGATCCAGGATGTCGTCAAGTCGAACGGCGCTAATGGTCATTAGCTGCCCGTAAAATTTTCCCTCCCGAAATGTTAAACTATTTCTCTGCATTACTGCCCTTTCGTGTAAGAAGATGACGTAGAAATGGAAGGTTTACGATTTTATATTCTCCAGCCTTAATCTATGGAATAATTGTTTATATGGTGTCGAAGTCTGATTCTTTAGGCACTAAATTTATTATCAGTTTGGATAAAGATCAAATGGGTTGAAGGTTGTTTACAATAGGATTGAGTTTAAATCAGTAATTTCAATCTTAGTTTTCTGTATGATTGTTTCTACATGGAGACAATAATAACTATTTAATGCACAGTTTTTTTTACAAAGGCCGGTCAAAAAAATCCATTTTTTAATCTAAAAAACACAATTTAGAACGTTGTCTTAATGCGTCGCGTATACTAGGTATCAGATATGAAACCCTCATGTTTCATATCTCAAGAATAAAGTATATAAAGTGAAGATATCTGACAGATATATTACTTTCTATCTGATATTATAATTACATACTTAATAGTCCAAAATATTTATATTATTATGAAAACACGGGACGTTAAATTTCAATTTTTAACGATATTCTTTTATAGAGAATATATAATGTTTAGCCTGAAGCATATAAGACACAAAACCTCTATTAGAAAATAATTTTTGATTATTTGATAAAATTTGAATCGTCCAACAATGTGCCTTAAGAATGTTCCTAAAGAATAGTGTACAAAGCAATTGCTTTTATTTTTTTACTTTATTTTTAGAATTTATATAGAAAAAAACTGAGTATCAATTTTAGCCCCTTAATGAACAGTTTTTTTTTTTTTTTTTTTAAGAATGGCCAAAAAAAAATTTTTTTTAATGTAAAAAACACAATTTAGATCGTTGAAGACAATTACAAAAATAATCCAAATTTGAGTATGCTGGATATTTATACAATTGGTATAATTTCTAATTTTTAGAATATTATTATTATTGTCGAAAGAGTATATTTTTCAATTGGTAAGCAATCTACCTATTGACAGTATGCTGTGTCATCCCTTGATGCGTAGGTATCAAATATGAAACCCTTATGTTTCATATTTCAAGAATAAAGTATATAAAGTGACGCCTCGTGTCAAGGATGTCTTTACAGCTAGAGCTTAGTAATAAAATCGTTAACAATTATATTTTATGTTACATTATATTTTAGTAAAACATATATTGAAAAATAAGCGAATCAGAATCTGAATATGAATACGCTGTCTGAAAGTGGATCACAAGGAAGAGATAAGCCGTAAGTGATAAGTACAAAAAATATATATATTATATATTTGAATAAGTAAGTATTATAGCTTACAATCCCATGTAAATGATAAATATCAATAAAATGAATGTTTTTTTTCTTTCACATTGTTGTTTTCAATTCTCGATTTCATTCGAGTGTGAAAAATTATAGCAACAGAAACTAAAACGCCGCTCGAATTATCTCCATTGTTCACAGTTTGGCCAGTTTAGCGCGCTCAAGTTAACTCGAGCGGGCACGTTAAGGAGTTAATGTTATGTATAACTCCATTTAACTTCCAATGATAACAACAGTTGAAATTAATCAAGCTTTAAATTAATTACCATACAGTTGATCAATCACATAAATGAAAAGAATGGTTCCTAGCCACGTTGGCATATCTGGTAACGAGAGAGTGGACACTTTGGCGAAACAGGCAACTACACTTTACACTGGTAATCTGCCTTACAGTGACATCAAAAAAGCCATATCATTGAGCACACATGACCGCTGGAATTCCGAATGGAACTTGCAAACTCTAAACAAGCTTCACGGTCTTAGACCATCGATATCATTTTGGCCATGTTTTCTGAATCGGAAATTGGATGTTATCTTAACACGTCTTCGCATTGGTCATACTAGACTCACTCATAAACATTTACTCATGGCTGAACCTGCTCCTCAATGTTCTTCCTGTCACACTCATCTCACCGTTCATCACATTTTAACTTCATGTGCGGCTTTTACACGATTTTACAACGTATTTTTTAAAACTTTTCATCCCAACCTGAGAGAACTTTTGGGCGAGAACCCCCACCCAAAACTTTTTGATTTTCTGATTCGCATCAATATTTTTTACATTGTTTAACTTTAAAAAGTATTTTAATGCGACCCTTTACATAGTGTTTTACTAGTTTTTGTGTTTTAGAATCTTACTCTTTCGTGTGGCGCAGCATATCCTTGCCTGGATCTTGTGCCAAAAAACCTCAACCAACCAACCAACCAACCATAAATGAAAACATAAAATCAATTTTTATTATTAGACCAAGAGAAGGAGTTTAAAATGTATCTTGCATTTATGAATTGATTACACAATAGTTATACCCCGTCTAAAGTCTCCTACTAACGAAAGTCGACATTTTCAAGCTCTAAATTATTCATAAAGTATTTAATAAATCATATAAGTGAAAACATAAAATTTTTATTATTAGATATTATTGGATTAATGTATTTATAGAGGCGGGATTAACCGAACAAGTTACGGACCACGCATTTGTGCTTTTATATTGGTAAAGTTGCATTATTTATATTTTTCTTAATTTGAAAGGGCAGATCTTTAGTAATTACTGTTTAGTCTCTAATATTTTAATCTATTAAGATTTTAAAACATTTAAGAACGTATGTTTAAAATATCAAAGGTTTCGTGCCGGAGGAATTGCTATAAATGTAGGCGAAAGCTGTTTAAATGTATTTTTAATTTTTAAGGTATACGTCTAAGTTCGGAGAATTTTTTTCTTTAAACGTAGAAACTAGTTCATGTTTTTACATTTTTAGATTTATTTTTTACATTATCATAGACAATTGCACTAAAAAAATTTATTCCTGGAGAAGTTTTTATAAAATTTCTAATAAGTAAAAAAATCGGGTTTTTTCAAAAGGTCTAATTTTTTAATAAATTAAATTATTTCAATATTTTTTTGCAACACATTTCTTAAACACTGGACTAGTGAATCATCTAAATAATCTAAAACCTTTGCTTAATTTACATTTGGTAAAAAGTTTTGGTCCTTCAAATTCATACACATTAAATTTTTAACGAATTTTCATTACCTTTATATATAACTATGAGTGTAACATCATTAAAAATTATCCAAATTTAAAGCTTTTAGGTCATTCACTAGTAAATACTATCAAAAGCATTCATAATAATTTTCAACAAAATATTTTAAGAACTTTTTGAGAAATTACATTTCAAGTTTCAACATTTTATTAAAAATACCGTACTGAGAAAAACGCATTTGAAGTTTATGAAAGCAGCTTTATCTACTAAAAACTTAAAATACATGTTTAAAATTCCCCACACTTTCTTGCTTCCAAACTTCCAAATTGCCAAATTGCTAATTATTAAAAATATTAGCAAAATGCTTAAACTAATCTTCGTGATAATTTAAAAAGTTTTGTCCAAAACAAGCTCTCTAAAAGGCTTTAAATTCACAAATTCCGGTTTCGAAGTCGCTAGTTCTGTTTTGTTTTGACAGCTGTCACTGGTGTTTAGATAGCTGTAACTTTTCTTTTAAAATACCGTAGAGATAAAACAAAAACAGATTTAGGAGCCTAAAAGTTGAAATTTTACAATAGGGAAATAAAAGAAATTATGATTTTTCGCCAAAAATGACTTTTTTAAAGTAGACAGATACCTTTAAAAGCGTTGTATGACTCATTAATTCTAACAATATTTAGTTCTAAATTATTGTTATTCGTTATTATTCTAATTCGTTACCATATGTAAAAAGATAAAATACCATAGAATCTCTAAAAAAGCTTTGCTATTATTTAATTAATTAATATGCAATAAAAATCTCAATGATTAATTTATTCATTTATGACATATTTCTGTAAAGCTCAAAGGTATAACAATTATAAAATTCCTACAATATTTAATTCAAACACCAATCACTATTGATATTTATGTATTATTTTTAATCCAAATACTTTTAACATTAAGGATATCGGAGATACCTGAATTAAAAAAAAAAAAACAGCCTGTTTTTCTTCCTTCTCTTTACACTTTAAAAGTTTGAAATTTTTCCTTTGATCCAGCTCCCGAGAGTCTGCAAGGGGGAAAGATTAAAAGCGTATTCTTTTACGCTTTGGAGGATTCGACAACGCTAATTATGCATCAACGAGCGTGTTGTATCAGACAGGGGAAAAAAAGGTTTTATTAAAAGGTGGATACATGTTCTCTACACATCTAAAGTTTTTAGATTTACTTGCGATCAAAGAGGAATCTTTGTTACTATGATGTTTTAAAGGGTTTTTCATTTGTTTATTATCAAAATATTTTTAGATTCACTTTATCGTTACTATAGACTATATGTTAGAGCCATTTCTTCTTAAAATATTCGCAAGTAAAGATATAAATTTCACTCGCTGGATAAATGAATATAGGGATATATTATTTGTAACATGTATTTGTGACATGGACCAACGATATTTTTAATGATAGAAAATAATCCCCTGTATAATAACAGCCTAAGTTATCTGTCCATTTGTCCTCGAATTTATGAAGCGATTGGACCCGGAATGGATAGAGGCATCCATATTGAATTTTTGATGAGTTAGGGTTAGCAAAATTCTAAGGGGTTAAAAAACGTCCAAAATCCACCCCTTTTCGAGCTTTTAATGTCATTGTTTCAAGCCCTATTGTCCCCGGTTAAGAGCAGAAGATTAAATTTATCAATTTATCAAATAACAAATAGGTAAAAATAATATTTTTCTACCATTATGACGTCATTCTTCTAACCATCTCATGTAATCCTTTCTTATTTTAAATTATTTAAATATCGTCTGCGTTATTTTCATACGTTTTGTCACTGAACTTAGATATAACATACATAATTTTTATATTTGTCTTAAATAATAAATAAGGTACATATTTGATAATTTTAAATTTAATCATCGATTATTTTTTGAAAATTTTATCGCCAGTATTAACATCAAAGTCTAGGAGTCTATTTCCCATAATAATATATATCTAGCGTTTAAGTTATATATCTTTGAAAATTAAGAAGTTTGTTCGTTTGTGTGTTTGTGTTTTATACATAAACACACGGTTTGCGATCGATTCTCTAAATTTTGGACATCACTCATATATACCGCCAAATACACTCATGTCCATAAATTAAGGATAATTCAGAATCACACAGAAATTGAGCTCTAAAATAAAAATTTCACCTGTAGAATTATCACACACATCTTGAAGAAGAATATGCAAATTGCAGGAAACCACCAGATGGCGCGGATAGTACGTCACAATGACGAGAGTGTATGAAAGGGGTATATAAGAAATGGTAGCAAAGAAGTAAAATTGTTCACAAGCGCTTTAAAAGCCTTTCAGTGCAATAACCGCATAGTTATGGCACAAAGGAAGCATTTGGCTGATTTTTTACATGGTAGAATTATTGGACGACTGGAATGTGGACGTACCCAGCTGGAAGTATCCCAGGAACTTGGGATCGCCCAGAGTGTCATCTCTAGGCTTTGGCAACGATTCAAACATGATGGTAATGTGAGTAGATGTTACAGCACAGGTCGCCCCCGAGTTACTAAACCGAATGATGACCGGTATTTGGCAGTTACTGCCAAAAGAAACAGACGGAGCACAGCATCAGACCTGTCTGGTCAGGTCTCTTCAGCTACCGGTACGACAGTTTCAATTCAGACCGTGTACAGACGCTTAGGGAACATTGGTCTATATGCTCGTAGGCCTGTCAGATGTGTTCCCCTTACCGCAACTCACTGTCGCCTGCGATTATGCATGCATTGTGGACACCGCAACAGTGGTCTTGTGTGATGTTTTCCGACGAGTCCAAGTTTCAGTTTACATTCTGATTCTCGCCGGACTTTCATATGGAGAGCGCCAGGTACCCGTTATCACCAAGAGAACACCATTGAACGACACCGTTACGGTGGTGCAGGATGGCTCGTTTGGGGAGGAATTATTCTTGGTTCCAGAACTGACCTGCATGTTCAGAGTGTAACGATGACAGGCCACATCTATCGGGATGTCATTCTGGAACAACATGTACGTTTGTTTCGGGGTGCCATGGGTCCTGAATTTCTGTATATGGATGACAACGCCCGACCTCACCGTGCAAACATTGTAGACGAATGCCTTCAATCGGAGGATATCACCCGTATGGATTGGCCAGCATACTCACCGGACTTGAATCCAATAGAGCATGTGTGGGACATGCTTGGCCGACGAATTGCAGCCCGTCAACCCCCTCCCAACTGTCTATCGGAACTTCGGAGGGCATTGCTTGATGAGTGGTGTAATTTTCCCCAAGATCAGATTGATAATCTGATACTCAGCATGCGTAGGTGTTGTAACGCTTGTATTGCATCGTCCGGGAGACATACTCCGTATTAACCATCATACTAACCATGTTATACTGTTTTCTGTAAATAGGTTCTTTTTTGAAATTTGCTCCAGGGAGTAAAAATCGCAATTTTTATTAATTATGTCAAACATATAGCATCTTTTTTGCTCTTTACCTTTTGTTTAATAAATAGACTTTACAAATAAGTCAAATTTGTTTTGCTTTTGTCTCTTTTATTGCCTGAACTTCATTATCCTTAATTTATGGACATGAGTGTAATCACTGTCAATATTAAACCTCTGCTGTTCATCCTATCACGTAATATGACAAGATAAAGTTGTCAACTAACATGCAGTTAGTAAAGATAAAGAAATTATTAAGCAGGTACCAGATAATTTTCAGCCAAAAAGCAAACCATTTTTTACCTTCCTTATAGGGTACTTTACAGTTCAAGAAAATTAAAAAATTTTACTGATCCCGTCATATGACGGGCTATATCCTAGTATTTATTGTTTGTAAAACTAGGAATAAATAACTATAATAAAGATTTTTTAATATATTGTGCTGTATATTTACACTCAAATTTTTTTTTTTTTTATAAGGCATAAAACATATTGCAAAGCGAAAGATGAATATTTATATTCTTGAAAAATTGAATTCAATATATTTTATATTCTATAATGAACACTCATTGTTTTTCATATTGATGATTGTCAGGAATCATTCTTAAAACGTTATATTATCGAACGTAATATTACAGAAATGTAAGTGAGACAGTCATAAAATTGCATACCAAAAGTACTCCAAACTTACAAAAGGTAAACATTTATAAACTAATTTTATACAACTTATTATAAATTTCACTAAATATAAGCAGACAGTAATCAATACAATCAATTCTTTGATAGTAAATCAGAAGAGATTCTGAAGTATAATAATAATGAACCAGGATTTACTGGTTGAAGCCGATAAGAAAGGGCTCCAAACATACATGAAACAGCAGGTTTATAATACACAACCTCTAGTACCGAACAGCAGTGACCTAACAATTTTTCCATCGTTCGGCCAAGCTTCAATAGGGGTAAGCAGTAGTTTTCAACTTCTAAAGAATAATTCCCGTATTCTGCCCTAGTTTGCTACAGATTTACCCCTTTTGATATTTTTAAAATCAAAATCGAGATGAAAAATTATTGTTTATAGTACAGCATAATATTTGAATATAAAAGCATAGTATAATATTTTAATAGGTTAAGAAATCCCAAACTAATATTACGAAAAACAATTATCGCTTATCACACTTACAAGATAGATTTAACACTGAAATATCAAGACTACAAAATATAATAAAATATATATTTGTTCATTTGAGTAATGTTCCATACCATTAAGATTTATGTGTTAGGTAGCTCCGGCGAAAGCATAAATTATTTATTATTACACTATGAGCATTTCAACACGGGAAAATTTATTGATTTAATATTTATAGAGATAGTCTGATAATGGGGAAATACCGAAATTAAATATAAATAATTTGCACTATGCAAGTAAATTTATATTAATTTATTCTGCAAAATGAATATATAATGAATTTCTATTACTAAACAAGTTTAGTATGTGGAAACAGAAATCTGTAACTTTGGATACAATTTATACATATGTTCATAAAATGTATATGCACATATATACTTGGTGATGCAATTATCGGTGGGGGATAAGCATCACTGCACCCCATGGATCTTTTTTATACATATTATAGAAAAGGTGATTGTAAATCAACTATGTAATTTTAATCAAAGTCAATAGTAAAATGAACCAAAATGATAATGCTAAACATTTCTTTACACAATTTTGTAATGCGAATTTCCCTTATATGGGTGAGCTTAAAAATGACATACTGATTAATACGTACAAATATATATATATTTGTGTATATATATATATATATATGTGTGTGTATATATATATATATATATATATATATATATATATGTATATATATATATACATATATATATATATATATATATATATATATATATATATATATATATATATATATATATATATATATATGTATATATATATGTATATATATATATGTATATATATATATATGTATATATATATATATGTATATATATACATATATATATATATATATATATATATATATATATATATATATATATATATATATATATATATATATATATATATATATATATATGCATATGTATATGTATATATATATATTTATTTATAAACACACATATATATATATATGTATATATATATATATATATATATATATATATTTATGTGTATATATGTACATATATATATATATATATATATATATATATATATATATATATATATATATGTATATATGTATATATACATTTATATATGTATATATATACATATACATATATACATACATATATATATATACATATATATGTATATATATTTATTTATAAACACATATATATATATACATATATATATGCATATATATATATATATATATATATATATATATATACATATATATATATATATACATACATACATACATACATATATGTATATATACATATATATATATATATATATATATATATATATATATATATATATATATATGTATATATATATTAATATATATATATATATATATATATATATATATACATATATAAAATTCTTCTGTCCGTGTGTTTGTAATAGAACTCCTCCTAAACGTCTGGACTAATTTTGATGAAATTTTGTGTATGTAATTAAGTTGATTCGAGAATGGTTTAGATTCAGAATATGATGCCATAGCAAATGTTTTGTTATTAAAAATCCACAATTGCAAGTTTATTGAGATTATTATACTGTCGCTTGAAACCATTCACTGCCAGCGTATCTCTGGCGCAGTGGTTAGCATAACGGGCTTTTCTACGAGTAATCCCAGGAATGAATCCTCGTACAAGTTGTGTAGAGATCTAATTGCATTTGTGATGACTGTAACTGTGGTGTCGTCAATTATTTTAAAACTCTTTTTTTTTACATTTTCATCAAAATGATCTAATTTATAATTTATTTAAATGCATTTTACAGATTTTGGATTTACATCGTTAATTTATATATATGCTATATTTATATATATGCTAACATATTGAGGTTCATTATAATGCAACTAAATAAATACCTTCACTTTTTTAAATATATTTTCGAAAGAGTTCATAAAAAATAGGATGCATTATCAATAGGTATTTTATAAAAGAAAGTCTGATATCTTATATTAAAACTTATTCAGTAAACAAGGGAATAAAATAATTTTATAGAAAGTGAACCATATATATTTAAGAATAATATATTTATGTTTCATTTAAAAAAATCCTGACATATAATATACTTATTGATGCATATTTACTCTTCTTAAAACTTCAAAACATAAAAGAACATGGTTTTAAAATTGACCCAATCTATCATAAACAGATTTATGAAAGGGTAAAATTCTTTAAACTTTTTAAGTTTAAGTGAATAAGCAGATTAAGTTAAATTTTAAAACTATTTTAAATTGCGACATCTCTGGATTATATTTCTGATCAGATAAATGACTATAAATTTGAGCTAAGAAAATATGTTATTTAAACAGAAATTTTAAAGAGATTATTTAAAGAGAAATTTATTTTGCACATAGGGATATATGCGTGCCATCATGCCATAAATATTAGAAACAATTGTTATAATTTACATTATATAAAGCTGAATTTATATTAATCATTAAAGAGAATCCAAATACCAATATTTTCAATTTTCCATAAAGCAGATAGCTATTTCCGATGTAGCAAGATACACTATCAAATGTTAAAAAAATTCTATTATATATAGAGATATCATATATAGAGATATATGCGTGACATCATCAATAAGTATTAGAAACAATTTTTGTAATTTGCATTCTATAAAACTAAATTTACATTTCTCATAAAAGATTATGCAAATAAGAAAAATTTTCAATTTCCCATAAAGCAGATATTTATCTCTGATGTAGCAAGATACATTATGAAATGTTAAAAACAATTCTATTATATATATATATATATATATATATATATATATATATATATATATATATATATATATATATATATATATATATATATATATATATATATATATATATATGTATATATATATAGATATCATATATAGAGATATATGCGTGACATCATCAATAAGTATTAGAAACAATTGCTATAATTTGCCTTGTATAAAACTAATTTATATTTATCACTAAAGATAATACAAATAGCACAAATTTTCAATTTTCCATAAAGCAGTAGCTATCTCCGATGTAGCAAGATACATTATCAAATGTTAAAAAGAGTTCACCATATATATTGAGTTACTTTAAACAACGAAGAAAATTTGTCAATATTAAAAAAAAATACGTAAGCACCTGCAATTTTCAAACAGTTAAAATTTACCAGTAATTTTATTTTTTTATTTAACCAGAAGACTCTTTACCTTAAAATTCAATTTTAAGTTACTGAAATTCTTTCGGTTTTACTAGTGTGCTTTTACACATTAAGTATTTAAAATTACTTCATCTCTAGTTTCAGTTATTTTGAACTAAGAACATTTCAATAAAATATGCTTATATATATAAACTCAATAAATATAATGACACATCAGTAAACATTGTTACATAATTCAAAGCATTCTTAACACTAAAAGGACTATATATTTTAAGGTGTCTTTTTAGTTTTACGTATATATAAGAAAAACAATTCTCCATCATTTTACCTTTTAAGATATTAAAAGCAATGTTTCTCTATTTGTACATGTAAAATAATTAGCAGAATTAATAAAAATTAGTTCTTTTATCATCTCTACTTTCAGGTATTTTAAACTAAGAACATTTCAATAAAGTATACCTATACATAAATCCACGTAAGTGTAATGACATATCAGTAATAGTTGTTACATAAAAAGAAAGCATTCTTAAAATTAAAAGGACTATTTATTTTAACGATACATTTCTTAGTTTTACCTATATATAGAAAAAACAATTTTCCATCATTTTACCTTTTAAGATGTTAAAAGCAATGTTTCTCTGTTTGTACATGTAAAATAATTAGCAGAATTAATAAAAAATGAAATAAACGTCTATACTGGCTTCCAACTGAAAAAAAACGTATAAAAAGTAATGCTTACCTAACAAGGTTCCGTACGCATTGCTATATTTATATATACATGTTTGTCTTAAGTATCCATTTACCTAATGGCAGTCGGAGCCATTTAATTATTCTACCAGCTGCCTTATACAGCCTTCGAAAAAGGAATTATGATCAGTATTGTTATTTTTCTTTTAACTTTCGAGTGAACCAAAGACTTTTTTTTTCACGAAAAAGTCTTAAGTTATAGAGTAAGCAATTCAGACTTCCCCCTAATGTTATGTAATAGTATTTCTAACCATTTAGCGGTTCTTATGACATTTTTAACGACTCAAGTTGTATAGTTTCCAAACGAGTATCATTTCAATATTTTTAGCAAAACTTTTGGTGAAATGTATATAGGCAGATTCTTTTATAACTATATATTGTAATTTAAATTGAACCAAACGAAGTCTTAAGTTAAAGAGTAAGCAATTCGGACTTTCCCCTAATGTTATGTAATAGTATATCTAACCATTTAGCGGTTCTTATGACATTTTTAACAACTCAAGTTGTATAGTTTCCAAACGAGTATCATTTCAGTATTTTATATTTTAAGCAAAACTTTTAGTGAAATGTATATAGGTAGATTCTTTTATAACTATATATTGTAATTTAAATTTAACCAAACGAAATCTTAAGTTAAAGAGTAAGCAATTCGGACTTCCCCCTAATGTTATGTAATAGTATATCTAACCATTTAGCGGTTCTTATGACATTTTTAACAACTCAAGTTGTATAGTTTCCAAACGAGTATCATTTCAGTATTTTATATTTTAAGCAAAACTTTTAGTGAAATGTATATAGGTAGATTCTTTTATAACTATATATTGTAAATTAAATTTAACCAAACGAAATCTTAAGTTAAAGAGTAAGCAACTCGGACTTCCCCCTAATGTTAAGTAATATATTTCTAACCATTTAGTGGTTTTTATGACATTTTTAACGACTCAAGTTGTATAGTTTCCAAACGAATATTATTTCAATATTTTATGTTTCAAGCAAACCTTTTGGTGAAATGTATATAGGCAGATTCTTTTATAACTATATATTGGAATTTAAATTCAACCAAACGAAATCTTAAGTTAAAGAGTAAGCAATTGGACTTCTCCCTAATGTTAATAATATATCTAACCATTTAGTGGTTCTTTATGACATTTTTAACTCAAGTTGTATAGTTTCCAAACGAATATTATTTCAATATTTTATGTTTCAAGCAAACCTTTTGGTGAAATGTATATAGGCAGATTCTTTTATAACTATATATTGGAATTTAAATACCAACGAAGTCTTAAGTTTTAAATGAGCAATTCGGACTTTTATGTTATGAAAGTTTTAACCATTTATCTTATGACATTTTTAACAACTCAATGTATAGTTTTAAACTACATTTCAATATTTTATGTTTCAAGCAAACCTTTTGGTGAAATGTATATAGGCAGATTCTTTTATAACTATATATTGGAATTTAAATTCAACCAAACTTAGTAAATTTTAATTGTATTCTTAAATGAATTTCTGGGAATTCTATATCTAAAATAACAACATTTGGAGATATATCTTTGTTTCTATTTTAATTCATCTATTTTAATAATTACACATTCTTTAAAAGACATGGGGTTTTATTAAAACCAAAAAGGGTCGAAAATACCCAACCTATAGAGGTGGATTTTAAAACGTTAATGACGCTGCGTGAGAATCATTTATAAAATGAGTGAGAATCAATACACAAGCAACTGCAGGTTGTTGACTTGCCAGTAACTGTTAATGGATATGTACTATTAAAATGCTGAATATGTTACTTTAACTTATGATCCTATCGCCATAAGAGGAATATTTGAAACGGTAAATGGCCTGAGTCAAGTGCAACTACAGCAGAACCTCGATTAATCGAAACTCTCCGTTAACCGAAGTCGAAGTTCTTCACTTTTTTTTATCACTTTCTATTATCATCCAAAATTTTCCCTTTAAAACATGTATTTTTAAAGTTTTCTTTATTTCTTTTATATGCAAGCCTTTCTTTTTAAACTACGAGTGCAGATAAATATTTTGGAATTTCTTCTGGCAAGCAGAATTCTCGGTATGAGTGTACTCTTCCCCACTTTCAAACATTCTTGTTCTAAACAAAAACACACCCCATTTCGAAATTTGAAAGGTCATACTGTAGAAATCCAGAACAATCCAATGTACTATATACATCGATACTATATATTAAACTAGATGACTATTGATGAATTCTCGATTATCCAACAATTTCGATTATTTGAAGTAGGTTCGATCCCAATTACTTCGGATAATCGAGGTTCTACTGTATATAGAAAATGATTACGATGTCTTAATTGATGATGTTTTTAGTGATAAACAAGCTAAAAGACACCATCATTTTAATCATGCTTACAGGTATATTGTTAAGTCCTGTTCACAAAATTCTCCCTCGTCTGCCAGTACTGTTGTTGATGAGTGACGGCCAAAGTGTTCAACAATTGTATAACATACATCGCCTTGGCTAAAAATCAAATTTTATGCTAGTTATACCTTTTGTTATGGCCGGTTATGGCCAGTTATGGCTAGTTATACCTTTTGTTATGGTTTTGAAATGGCCATCTATTGGCCACTTTTTGCCCTTTGTTTTGTTTTGTTTTCATTGTCACCCATTGGGATTTTTAATTCTTACCACGGTACTAATACTATTCTACTAAATAATATGTTATTTAATTCTCAAATTATAAACAACGGACTTTTAGATCACCCGGTATATACACATATAAATATTTATACACTTACACATTTACATGTGTAATGATACTGTTACCTTAAAAAAATCTAACCTACGGAATTATGTATATCTTAGAGTAATTTTCGGTTCATTCTATTCTTTTCTCGAGTCGAAAAATTTTCGACTATCTTTTGGTTTTCTATCAATTTGACGAGCACGTCAATACCAAAATTAATTCCCTGCCTCAATCAGCACTTCTTACATAAAGCTTTATATAATTTGTTTCACATCCCCTACGTCATTAAGTGTCCTTCGTGTGAATAACCATTAATAGCCCTAATTGACTGATTAACACACCTATAAATTTACATATACGGGTTTTTTATGCCAAAAACTTCGGGACATGATGCTACAGTGAACAAGTTATCTCTTCGAAAATTCTTTGTTTTCTCATTCTGTTACGTTTTTACTTACGACTGCACCCAAGCTAATGTGAATTCTTTTCCCTGAACACGAAAAGCCCATGACATCATGGGCTTTTCGTGTTCAGTTACGTCTCTTTCCATCCATAATCCTTCCCTAGTTTTTCATGTAACCGGATAGATAGCGCTATTTTGGGTTTTTTGGTGACGCTAGAGGGCTTCCGTCATAGAAAATGTATATAAGTACTACACATAGAAGGAGGCGAGTTAGTAACTCTTTTCGCATTCAGTTACCTCTCTTCTTAATGTATTTTCGTACTCACCGATAATCGCCGCTGTTAGAGAATTTCTTGGTACCCGCTAGAGGGCTTCCGACATAGAAAATGTATATAAGTAGCTACACCTAAAAGGGAAGGGCGAGTTGGGAACTCTTTTCATGTTCAGTTACATTTTTGCATAATACATATGAATAGATTATTTTATAGATACATATGTATATAATATACATGAAATTACTCTATATTATTCTATTTATATATATATATATATATATATATATATATATGTGTAATAATATTTTTATCACTGTCGGTTTAAGATTATGTTTTTGCCTTAATACTTTTCTTGCAACCCTAGCGAATGTTCTCGAATGTTCCCTAGTAGAATCCTTCCGGTTGCATATCTAAAAATACAGTTCTGACACTACGTCATCCAAGTGCCATGAAGGGATCGCTAATTGGTTGGCACCTAAAACTGTATAAACAGATGTATATTATTTAAAAACAGTTTTTGGTAGAGTTTCGGTAAAGTTTCGGCAGAGTTCGTTCGGCAGTTCAGTTGGAAATGTCAATAAACTAGGATAGTTTCATTGTCCAGCGTCTTTATTTCGTTGCATTCTCATCGCAAGAAATTACGACTGCAGGGTGACAATAACCGTCTGGAACTCTACTTCGAGAAAAGGAAAAAACGTCTCTTATATATATATATATATATATATATATATATATATAATATATATATATATATATATATATATATAATATATATATTTATATATATATATATATATATATATAATATATAATAATATATATATATAATGATGACAAGTAACTTGCGATATTTAGAAATTTTTGTTGAATATCTAAAAAATACACATTATTCTGAAATGCATGTATACAGGATGGTAGGCATATATATTTCAGAGAATATTTTTCAAAAATAGGGAACGTATAAATAGGAAAACGAATATATTTTAGATATCCTGTAAACAATAATATATGAAAAGCGTTGAAACTTTTAATTGTGATTAATGTTTCTTGTAATAATATATGTTTCATTGTTATGAGGATAGCACTTATACTCGTAAAAATAAGATATTTTATAAAAAACAATCCTAATTTTCAAGTTTTTTGCTTATAGTTTGCAGAATTCTCAATATCAAATAATTTTATTACATATGAAATTTTGGATACAGCCCGTCACTGTTTTGCTTTTTGGGGAGGGCAGAGGGGAAATAGATTTCGAGATTATTCTATCGACGATCACTTTCAGAATTTTCAAGCTGTATTTTTGGGACTTTCACAAAAGTTTTTCTATAGATTTAGCTAATCTATTATGTACATTATATTTTAATTGCATTCGCACATGTGCAGTGAAACATTATTTGGTAAACCTACTTATCCTTTTCCCAATATTTATTATTTTTTAATTATGATTGTAGGGTATTATGTACAATGTTTTTTGACATGCGTCCTGAATATAATATTATTTGATTTGAGAATTCAGCAAATTATACGCAAAACACTTAGAGAAATTTTGAATTGTTTTTTTATAAAAAACCTTAATTTCTTCACGAGTATACGTGCTATCCTCATAACAATGGAAAAAGATTATTACAAGAAGCATCCTAATCATCTGCTAAAGTTTCAACGCTTTTCATATATTACTTTTTACAGGGTTATGCAAAACATATTCATTTTTCTTCAATTTGTTGACGGTCCCCTATGGGCTTTCAGGAAAAATTCTTTGCTGAAATATATGACGTCTACCATCCTGTTTACTCGTCTGAGGGTTTCAGAATAATTTCACGT
>CM063498.1:27507480-27517480 GCA_032207245.1 Pardosa pseudoannulata
ATTTATGTTAAGCTTCCAGAAAGAAGGAAAAAGTAAATAAAACACGAAAAGAATGTCCATGTAAAAAGCACTGGGCTGAATTTTTTTTTTCTTTTGATATTTTGGAGTCAGCTTTATTCGCTATAGTTGAGCTATAAAATTAAAATTGTTTTCCATGAGGGTACTCTCTATTATTATGTTCTTTTTATCAGGGACAGTTAAAACACGGCTGGGGGGAAGTTTATATCTGTGTAAAATTTAGAACCTCATTTTTAAAACTTAGTTGTTATCTTTCAGAGTGCCAAAAAGTGAATGTAAGTTTTACTCATAAAGTAATATTTAGCAAGACAACTTGTTTTATATGTTTTTAAATATTTCCTTTCATGTTTGTATGTAGTTTTTCCTTGAATATTATTATTACATAAATGAAAGTTATACCTTTTAACAGATGAAGTATTTAAGACATGATTGTTACTAGTCACTTTTAGTGACTCGCTGATGCCTGATTTAAAAATCCATCGGTATAAAATGTATTCGTTTATGACAGATAGTTATTAAATGGTAATTGTCAGATGTCAAAATAAAACAATAAATATGAGATAATGTTGTGTTAAGGGTGAAAACCAACACTGAAAGTGCTGTTAGACTTTCTTGTATATATTTACTTTAGTATATGATTACAAAGCAAAAACGTTTACACTATTTCTCTGACATTCTTCTAATAATCTTAGAAAAATCTACTGCAAACCAAGACAACATCATTAATGTCATTTTAGCGGCCATTCCAAATAATTTCATGAAATCTCCAACCTTAATAGTTTGGGTATTTTATATATGTTACTGTGAATGACCGAAATTGGAGAATGGTGACTTTTACGATCGAATATCAACACATACCAAATAATCTGATAGACTCAATATTTGATTATTTTATTGAACATTATGACTATTACTGTTGTATGGCGATAAGTAGAGATATGTTTTGTCGGTGGTCAAAAATTGGGCCAAGATTAATGGAGAATCGACACTATCTCTGCAAATCCTTTCTTCTTCTGAGATTATATAACATATGTTTGTTTTACACTGTCCATAAATAAGTATTTGGACACCTATGCAAATGACGATATCTGCGGTCCTGAGGTGCGTCATGGCTTTCGCCGGTATACCTTGTGTAGAAAACAGCATCAGCATTTGTCGCATGCAAGGTGCCGTGCAGTTCGAAGCTCTCAGTTCTCTGACTTCAAGAAAGATATAATTATCGGGTTTCAAAAATGTGCCCAATCCTTAAGGGTCACATCTAGCGATCTGAATTCCCAAAATCGAGATTATCTTATGTGATTAAGAAGTGGAAGGTAAGCAGTGATTGTCGGAATGTGCCCCGAGTCGGCAGACCGACGAAACTGGGAGATAGAGACCGACGTGTGCTGTCCAGAAAAATACGGAAGAACCGCACCCACCAAAGACCCTCATCCGCGAGGAGTTTCAATAGGCATCCGGGAGTATTGTTTCAATGAATACTATCCGTAAGGAAGCACATCTGCTTGGTTTTCATGGTCGTGCTGATGCCCATAAGCCTTTGATCACAAAGTCCAACTTCGCCGCTTGGTTAATGTGGTGCAAAACGCATCGAAATTGGTCCGTAGATAAGTGGAAACGGGTTCTTTGGAGCGACGAATCAAAGTTCACCCTTTAGCGTTCGGATGGCAGGGTCTGGGTATAGCGTCTGCCTGGAGAACGTCTCCTACCAGAATGCACTGTGCCAACAGTCAAGTTCGAAGGAGGTGGAATTGTGGTCTGGGGGTGTTTCTCCTGGTATGACTGGGACCCTTAGTCCCCATTCATGGTAAGCTCAACCCCGATGCCTACTGCACTATTTTGGATGACAATGCGCTTTCTACGTTGTGGCAGTTTTACGGCTTGGACCCCTGTTACTTTCAGGACGACAGTGGCAGTTGTCATGTTTCGAGGTTAACCAAAGTTTGGTATGGTGCCAATGTAGTTCATCTTATGGAGGGGCCTGCTCAGAGTCCAGACTTAAACAATGTCGAGAACCTCTGGGACAAGTTGGATCGCTGAATTAAGGGGGGCAGTACCCGTCCAAAGTCGGTGAAGGAACTTGTATGTCTACTCAAAGCCGAGTGGAAGACAATACCACTAGCTGTAATACAAAGACTTGTGGAAAGTATGTCCCGGAGGGTACATGCTGTAATTGCCTATCGTAGAGGCAATTTTGAATAAAGTTAGTTTTTCTTTTCTATCACAGGAGTCCAAATACTTATTGGTAGACAGTGTAGTCTGAAATATTAATGTTCTCTGTGTGTTAATGGTGATTAGGGAACGTAAAATATGTTAGAGGTCACAATGTCCAAGTTCTCACATGATATCTCTGAGAGTGACAGGCCAAGCCACTGGAAGTCTTCTGCTTAATTCTTGCTTCTAAATTACGAGGACCTATTTCAGCTAAGATGTTCTTTCACCCTACTGGTGCTCTTGAAATGAAAGGCGCACCTCATCGTCTTAATTAGTGTACCCTCTAGCTCACGTTCTTAGCTCGTCCAAAGTGGCACAGGCAAGAACAACAACAAGGTTTGTCGGCCTTATGAAAATTTTGATGATGTTTTCTTTTTTTATCCGATATCCTATTACATACTGAATGGATACTGCAGTACACCATGTCCTTTTTAAAAAGTTAAATGCATTAATTGTGAGCAAAAGAGAAGACTTTTTTATTTTTCATAAGAAAAGCAATCTAAAACACTTTCTGTAGTCAATTTTCCTAAAATTAATTGCTGTACATCTTTGAATAAAAGACGACTAAAACGTTTTGACATTTTAAAAATCAGTGATAAAGATAAATTAATTGTACCATTAAAACCACAAGAAACAAATTTGCAGTACTATCTTGCCAATTATAAATTGTCCATTATACTATATGAAACTTACAGAAAAATATACCATGGTGAAAGAACACTATTCTCAAAGATTTGCAAGTTCTATACAAATATACTACATGTGAAGCTGTAATGTATTTAAATTTATGTAAACAATGTCAAATAATGCATCTAAGAAATGTTTTGTGAATAAATGGTCATTTCTGAATCAAACTGACAATTAGATTTTATGGGCCACACAGGGATAGTAAATATAATTTCGTAATAGTGTAACAGTACCATTTAACTAATTTTGTAAAGCTACTACCTTTCAAAACTAAGATCAACTGTATTAATAGCTTTGAAAATAAGACAGTTGAAGAGGTAACGTATCCACTTCTTCACATATCTTTAACATTTGGTGCTCCAGCTTTATTACAATCAGATACATGTAAGGAATTAAGTAATCAAATACTTATGGGCTATGGGGAAACATGTTAAGATAGTTCATTGAAAACCTTGTCATAGTCAAATACAAGGTATAGCTGAAAGGGCTAATAAAGATATACAATATATATTGATGAAGAATAACAATGGAAATAAATGGTCAGATAATTTGCCATTTGATGAATTAGCCAAAAGTACTGCATACCCCGGCGGAATAGAGCCTAAGTCCTTTTGTAGCCATGTTAGGCGTTAAACCAATAAAAGGTATAGCATCGTCTTTTTTGTGTAGCAAACAAATCCTAAATATTGAAACCGAAGAAACTGCGAAGACTATTGAAATCGAAGAATAGTTTAAAGAAACTGTTAATACTTTTGATGAAAATCTTAGTAACAGTAAAACCAAAAACCATATTCTGGAGGAAAATATTAAAGAAGACCTGCAGCTGAAGAAGTAGAATGTATACATGTGGACAAAACCTGATGCTAATTTTATTGCAAATAACTACATTACGTAATAAATAGAATATATTCTAATGATAAAATTATTACATATTTTTCATAATATTTTATAACCTTTGTGTTCTTTAACACACCATGGATTTATTCTGATTTGGTTTGACATGCTTTACTCGTTTCTTTTTAATATCAGACGAAGAAGACTGGGATAAATACTACAAGAAATTAAAAAACCTGAACATCGCTGAGTGCTTTAGATAACTAGTAGTATAAAAAAATAAATTAAGAAGACAGAATGAAGATTGAGAATTTCTATCTCCGGAACGTTAAATTGACATATTTTAAAGGACTATTTAAAATATTTCTATTTTTTATTTTCCGATTTTTTACTAGGCATTCCTTAGTCTTCGTTCATGGGTTCGAATCCCACTGGGGCATGGATGTTCTTGGCTTTAATCTGATTCTGGTAGCATTAGCCCTCGTGATGCAGAAAACGTACACCGTAGCTTTCCAAACTAAACCAAACAATTGCCTTGTCTATGTTAATACTTCAATCAGAGCTTTCATATATTTCAATACCTCGCTTCTGACATACATGAGCTTGTCAAATTTTATTCTGCTTGAAAAGAATCATATTATCCATATTAATAAGATAGCGAATGTAATATAATCTAAATATAAATTCATTATACTTCTAATAATGATATTATTCTTTTAGTGATATGATTGGATAGGATTTGAGTAAGACTGATGCATTCATTTTTTTTTTTTTTTTGTATTACGAGAGTAGTGAAACTTTGGATACTGGAAAATGCTTAAAATATCAGGACAATACTTATTGTCTTGGGTAGTATACAAAATTGAAGTTACTTAAGGGTGAATGTTCAGAATTTTGAAATGATAGATCACTAATATTAAACATGACCCCTTTTTAGAATCCTTTAATATATTTCTTAAAATTACATTTCCGATATTTTTATTTATTTTATAATGCCTACTTTATATTAACTACGAAAACCACAATATTTTAAATATGACACCTTCATATTTTTAAACAAAATTATTACAATCGAAGTTATATCAAGTATTTCGTTGGTTAGCTACTCTAAATTAGTTTTCCTAAATTCCCCTGTAGTAAAATGCGCAATATTTTATTATGTATTCAGTTGAAAAGTTTTAAACTATTCATACCAAATAGTTTTATAAAAAAACTAGCTTTCTAAAAAAGTAATATAAAGTAAAACATATTGCTTACTAAAAGTTTTAAACAATATTAATTATGATCCTATCCAAAACAAAATATTTAACCCCCTTAAAAGCACAAAAGTTGACCATTTATTTTAGTTTTAAGAATGAACTAGTCCTTTTTTCTTCAAACATATCCCTTGAAATTAATGTCTAAAATAACACAGAGTCTGTTGAATTTGTATTGTAGAGAACTGTTGTGGACATGTTCTGTTGCAAAAAAATACGACAGTTTCTGAATTTCTAATTACTATGAATGCTTACAGTAACTTATATCATGATTCTAAAATGTAAATATTTACACTAGAATGCCCGAAACCTTGTACTTACACTAAGAAGAATCTCCGCCAGCATATATATGTATATATGCATATATGTACATATGTATATATACATAAACATACATATATATAATATATATATACATATAATATATATATATATATATACATAAACATACATATATATAATATATATATACATATAATATATATATATATATATGTGTGTGTGTGTGTGTGTGTGTGTCAAGGCGCAGCAATAGCAGAACTCAACTCCTTGGACTAGACGACTAGACTTTTACAAACTATGAATGGCAACACGAAGAAGCGCTCGACACAGAGATATACTGAGACAGAGCATGTATGTGCAGAAGAGAGAGAGAGTACAATGATGATTTATGATGACTTTAATCAAAACGAATTAATGTCTATTTTATGTTAAATGTTTAACTGTTATGTTTTGTGGTTTCAAATTAAACGTTCCTGTTTTGTGCAATGTGAGTGATGTTTTATCACATATATGAAATATGTTCACATAATTTCAAAATACTGTAGTCATCACTGTATGATTATTATTATTATTAAATGTAGTAGTCGCGTAGATTGATGCAGACGTACACTTACAAAAACATATTTTATTTAAAACATAAGATGACACTGAAGACACAAATACCCGTAAGGTAAAAGAACACAAAACACAGAAATATTTAGAGGATATCGTTTACATCCCGATCTCAAAGGAAAGAGCCACAAAATCTGTGTGTTAGAATTATTATTAACTATTGGAAGGGGCTTAGCTCCAGGAATGATGCTATTCCAGTAACCCATCACTTTACTTTAACTACTTCTAGTTTATTATAGAAGATAAAATAGCCGATAGATAGTATTATTCACAATGTGAGAAAAAAATAAATCAACGAGGCTGCAATTCTAAATTCAAGGTACCAGGAAATGAGTGTACGCCACCATTATTATGAAAAATATTCTTCACAATTTGTCAATAGGAAATCTAGATTTTCAATGGCAAATTGAAAACATTTAAGTTATGATTTTTTTATATAATTTTATTATATATATATATATATATATATATATATATATATATATATATATATATATATATATATATATATATATATATATATATATATATATATATATATATATATATATATATATATATATATATATATATACATATATATATATATATATATATATATATATATATATATATATATATATATATATATATATATATATGTACAGATATATACATATATATATAGCTCGATTTTATAAATTAATACAGGTCGAAGTTTAAAAGACTCCAGGGGGTGATCTAGTGCGAAGTAAAAATTATTCCTTTTTATATAAAAATAAAAAGTATATAACAGTTTGAATAAAGATTTTTTTAAATTGTTATAAAACAATAATTTACGTTTTATATTCTACCAACTTTACATCAATAAATGAAAAACCTTGTTACACTTTCAAGTGATGATTTAAATGTGCCATATCTACTTAAAAGTTTTCAATAAATATCCAGTATTTTATTTGTCTATGAATATCTAAAATTAAATATTGCATCAGTTCAAAATAGAATAACGTGACCTTACGAAAATTCTTTTTAAAAGTGACATTTTTATGAAAAAGGAATGCCAAAGGAAAAAGAAGGGAGACAGTAGTTCCAGAAGTCCAGTTTCACGTTTAGTGTCACACTATAATAAAAAGAAGGCTGTCATGTTCAGATTGTCACCAAAAATTACAAGGCCCACAAAAAGGCCTGTCAACCACTAGGTGATATGTCTCAGAGGCAAATGCAGACCCCGTCACATAATCCAGAAGAAATACTTAAAGCAATTTTTTTTTCAAAAAAAATGAATATATTGGGAAGTACATTAATTGACTTTTTAGCGTAGTTAATACCAGTTAATCTTCTTTTAAAGTTTGAAAATAATTAATTACGCTTGTCGTTTTTTGGTTGTTTTTTTATTAAATATATATGCAAAAACTAATACAATGCATAAAAATTTTTACGTAAACTTTTATGAACATAGTTTTTATTTTAACTAACAAAGAAAAAATAATTTCATTACCTATGTGTGTGCCTGTAAAGAGAATATAGTACAAAATAGTACAATGTAATAGCACAAAAATACAAATATTTAGAGAAATGAAAATCGGTGATGAATTTACTATACATTTATTTGAATTTAGAAGATTTTTATTTCATTGTCTGCGTGTATGTGTGTACCTGTAAACAGAATGAGGAAATATACAACAATCTAGTGATATGGAAATTAGAGATGAATTGAATTTTTGAATTTGCTAGATTTTTATTTCATTGCCTACGTGTGTGTGTGAACCTGTAAATAGAATGGAGAAAAATACAACAATCTAGTGAGATGTAAATTGAACATAAGTGAAATTTTTATTTTACTAAAATATTAACTCATTATCTATGTGTGTGTAAATATAAACAGAATAGCACAAAACTCCAACGATCAAGAGAGATAAAAATTAAAATTGAATGAAACTTTTTATTTTACTAAAATTTTAATTCATTACACGTGTGTGTGTGTTTGTGCCTGTAAACATAATAGAGTAAAAATTCAACGATCTAGAGAGGAAAATTGCCAACGAATAATTTTTTTATCTCAAATTTTATTTCATTACCTGTGTTTGTGTGTGCCTGTAAACGGAATTAGTATAAAAATACAACAACCTAGAAAAATGAAAATCGGTAACAAACGGAATTTTTTAATTTACTAAAGTTTACTTTTATTTCTTGCTTGTGTATATGATTATGTCTGTAAACAGAATAGCGCACCATTACTATGAGCTACAGAGATGGAAATTGGTAATGAATAGAAATTTTTATTTTTCTAAAATTTTATATGTGTATATAAATATGTTAATACGGGCTGAGTTAATATAGAATTGATACTAGTTATACACTAAATCGAGAGCATAATTCTTTAACATATGAAAATATAATGCACGAATAACTCGCCAGTATCAGCAATTCGATGATATGGTGTTCGAATTTCACTATAAGTAGTTGTAATGGTATCACAGCAACAATTTAAAATTTATTGTAATGGACCAAGCGTTGTTCAAACGATTGCCGAAAGCGTAGGGTATTACTCTTCTGTAAAAAAAGTTGGTAAGTTTTAATCCTACAGTTGGTATGTATATTCGTAACTGTTCGAAATATGTTTTAAAAAAGAATATTCGCGTCTAAGTAGTCCTCAGTAGCAACAAGGTAGTTTATAGAGATCCAAACCATAAACCAAGACCACACGTGTGAATTGTTTTCTCCATTCAATTTTTAGACCTGTGTTAACTCATCACGCTGATGGGAAACGAAAAATTAAAGTAACTCAGTACCATATATGAATGCTTGAAATTGAAGATGTCTTAGGTGAAATAACTGATTCGTTTTAATCCGAATGAGTTTAAAATTTGTAATAAAGATGGTCATGGCTTTTAACTACTACACTGGATTAAAATCTCGGTATTAAATTTTTTCCCAAATGTTCTGAAATCATGGTCGAATAGGTTCGAATTGCTTTTAAGAAATGGAGTTTGTTGGTTTTAATTCCTCTATGAATATCCACATGCTCGTTGCCATTCCGAATTGGCTTTAAGCAGCGAGTCTCATACTCATTCGTTCTCGTGTAGCAAAATAGTAGACGGTAGTACTCTAAGCCAAGCCAGACATTAAAGTGTGAGTCATATTCATTTTATTTATTTTATTTATTTATTTATTTTATTATTTTACATCATATTTTTGAGTTTTTATTCAGAAAGATAACAAATAATATGAACAATTATTTTGAAGTGTGAGCCGCGGTAGCTCAGTCGGCAAAAGCAACGCTCTTGCAACTCGAAGGTTGCTGGTTCAGAGCCTGAACCTGCCTGACTTTAGGCCTACCCGAGTCCCGAACCTACAACCCTCCAAATACGATATCGTGGCATTTGCCGACTGAGCTACCGCGGTTAACATGTCTTGATTTTCAAAGCTTTAACTGTAGAACGTGTTTGTTATAAGTTAAAAGTGTCTGAGATCCTCGAATACATTTTGGTAGACCAACGCTGCAGAACCACGGTAGCTCAGTCTGTAAAAGAAACGCTATCGTAACTGGAGAGTTACGGGTTCGGAACCCGAGCCGGCATAATATCCACGGTGTTCGTTAACACTAGATTGCCCAAGGCAGTCATTTTGACTGTTTTTTTAATTTCAATTAGAAAAACAATTATGAAATATAATGGCACAATTTCTTAGAATTTGGTGACTTGTTCTATAATATATAAATGGGTTATGAATAATTGTAGTTACTGCTTCCGCCCTCCTTTATTATATAATATTAAAAATTAATTTTAAACAAATTTCTTTACATATTTGTTATTTTTTTACAATGCAGTCATTTTTACTGTTTTGGGGCAATATAGGTATACAAGAAATGTCGGCAATCTAGTGTTAAAGGTTATTGGGGCACTTAAAATATATTCTCGGTCATAATGTCCTCCAAGTTCCCAATCAATACCTCTGAGAGGGGGGGCAGTCAAAGCCTATTGGTTTTCTGCTTGATCCCTGCTTAAAAAGTATTATTAACTACTTGAGCTTAAGTTGTACTTTCACCCTTGTGGCGCTCGTCAAAACGAAAGGCGCGTCCCTTTGCCTTCATACGAGTAGACTCCGGATCATTCTTGTTT
>CM063498.1:27522480-27524980 GCA_032207245.1 Pardosa pseudoannulata
AAATGTGTGTATAATCCCCAATTATGCCTAGAATATCTTTAAAGTAACAGAATGAAAAATTGTAGAATTTTCTATTTTCTATTTTCTTAGAGTTATTTTTTTTCTTTTCATGTGGATGGTAACCCTATATATAATCTGCAAAATTTTCAAATTTCTGCTATTGCTTAAAATTTAATGACTCGGATCATCATTTTACAATTTTTACACTATTGTACAGTAAATTACTATTTAGAGTGGTAAGTTAATGTGAAGATTATTAAGTGCTATTTTAAAACTTTACTGTATTGTGTTTACAAATAACCCCAAATAAGTTTTATGAATCAATTTTTCTATTTTATAAATCACCCCTCATAATCTTAAAATTTTAGATCACCACTTGTAAGAAAATAGAGAATTATTAAGTTCTATTGAAATTTAACATTTAATTTACTTCCAGGAGTCCAAAATAACTTGGATTTAATAACACTCAATTTATTTAAATGATGGAGATATTAAAGGTTTAAAAATTGTTTCCTGTTATATCTTTAACATACATACACAGACACACACACTTATATATGTGTGTATGTGTAGGAATATATATATATATATATATAATATATATATATATAATATACATATATATATATATTTATATATATATATATATATATATATATATATATATATATATATATATATATATATATATATATATATATATATATATATATATATATATATATATATATATATATATATATATATATATAATATATATATATATATATATATATATATATATATATATATATATATATATATATATATATATATATATATATATATATATATATATATATATATATATATATATATAATAATATATATATGTATATATATATATATATATATATACATACATCTATATGTATGTGTAGGGATCATACGACTCTTAAACGTCCAAAATATGTAAAATAATTATCATATTCCTGTTCTCATGCCTTGAAATCTACCAGTTTTGCAAACTTAAATTTTTTAACAGGGTTAGAGCAAATTATTATTTTTACACACATATTTCATTCGTTTTTGAAACATACGAGGTTTTGGGTCATAAGTCATGGCAACTATATTTTTCTTGTAGGTACGTGAACAGACCACAAACGTATATGTGTTGTGTAGAAGTTCTGCAGGCATACTATGCAGAACAACAGATGGTTCTGTGATAGCTGGTAGTACCTTAGAGAGGGTTGAGAAATCAGTATGATGGGGAGTGTCGTGCTAGCATTCGACATAAATGTTAGCATATTTACATCCAGTTTATAAACATTTTTAATTTTTTTTATAAATATAAAAATATACATTTTTGTATACATGCTTGTCATATAACAATACATATTTGTCAAATACATTTTTTAAATATATTCATATACTTTATATGCGTGTTACATATATTAACCCTTTGCGGAGCGGAGCCATTTAAAATTTGTCTTTAAACACGAGGGATCCGCTACTGAGACAATGAAAAATAATTAGTTTTTACGATTTGCTTTCGTTCTTATGTTAAAAATTGAAAATTATTTGCATTGTGTCCGTAGCGTTTGAAGACATTTTAAATGGTTCCGCTCTGGAGCTACTGGAGCGCAAAGGATTAAATAAAAAACACATGAAGGGCATATATTAGATAAGAAGCATCATACTGCCATATTTTTCCTTATTGTCACCAACTGTATATATACCATAATTGTAATTCATATAATACTCAGGACGATGGCTGAGTGGTTAGGGGGCTGATATTTGGTACTGGAGTTCTTGGGTTCGAATCCCACTGTAACATGGATGTTCGTAGCAGTTCGGAATCGGCTCTAAACTGTAGGTCCCGGTCTCATTAGCCCTCGTGTGGCAAAATTTAGACCGTAGCACTCCAAACCAAACCATGCAATATTCGAATATAATAAAAGTTTTACAGTTATGAAATTAAAGCAGTAAGAATAAAGAAAAAGTTGATGTCTAAAATATCATAAATGTATTAATTTCAGTTTATCACATAATTACTAACTATTTTCAAATTTGTTAAAATGAGGTAGCAAATGTTCATTCATATGTGGTTTTATAAAAAAAAATTCAAACTATAATTTTGAGTAACAAAATGTATAGGATTATCAGTGTGAACACGAGGACAATATGCGTATCGTTTATTCAATTTTATAAAATATGAAATGTAAGCTACCATGGTTAGTCATAAAATAATTAATACTTTTATAAAATTAAATTGATATTGTACCCTGCTACAGATTTCATATCACAAACGCAAAGTTTGACTATAGCATTATCCCTGCTGTCACCAAAACATTTTATTTCGCTAAACTTTTTATCCTTACTAAGGAGTATTCCATTACATTACTTACTGAACTGTTTGACAAATATTTTACGAGTACAACCGCATAATCATTCCCGCTTGTTCCAAAGTGGGCCTGCAACCAATTACATTTAATTATTTTTCCATAAAGTTTATTACACA
>CM063498.1:27527480-27544980 GCA_032207245.1 Pardosa pseudoannulata
GTAATCTTTATAAATGCTTGCCTTTTTCTGAAAGCCTAATTCTTAGAGAAGGCTTTTTACCACCGAGGATTTAAAAAAAATGCCTGATTATATGGAGAGAGCAAAAGAGGATAAGGAATATTGCATTGTGCAAATGTTTGTAAAAATGTTTTACATGCATATATGTATCTTTGTGAATGTGTGTATACAGGATGTCCCAAAACGACAGCATAAAACCTGCACAGCTAGATTCCTGTTCAGAGTACATAAAAACTGCCCAAAGAAGCGTTCCTGTACGATCCACAGTTTACAAGAAAAATACGAAAAACAAAATATGAAGTCACTGCCGTTCCAAGGAAAAAAACACTTTATTGGACATATCAATAACAGTATTTGAATATCTTTCCAGACACTATTTTGCTAAAATATTTCACATTTATCTTGTAACATTTCTTAATTTATTAACGTGTTGGAAATGATGCATTCTAATGTTTGAAAAATATTTTTTAATTAAAGTTTCTAAGAAAGCATAGGTTACAATCGCTTAAGATAAGGTTTTAAATGTTGTACCATGCGTAAGATTCATTTCATTGTGACTGCATCACATACGTTCTGAGAATGAACTTCATATTTTACGCTGAAATAAACTTCTCCTTTTATAATGACTTCTAAAGGAAAAAAATAAGATATACTACACTATGAAAAGCAAGTTTAAGATTTTATAGCTTAACTACGCAAAAGAAATTTAGTTTTAAAAAGTTCAGTTTTCTTCAAAAACACCCTCTTAGCGCTTTATTACTGTTTATATAGAAGCATAAATATTATTCTTTTTATAGTTTTATCCTTTTTTAAACCAAGATAACTATGGTGTATGCTATCTTCAAAAGTCCCCTGCCCTTGTCAGAAAAAAGAGAGAGACTTTTGGAGGGTTGGAAACAATAACATTTTTGTACATCAAACTGGCAACACTGAAATATTTTTATTAATTAAATTCATGGGGGAGAGCCAAAAGAACAGTTTCTCGTGAATGAAAAAAAACATATATATAGATTAAATGGAAACAAAATGAAGTTTACGGTATTTTGTATTGAGTTTTCTATCTACATGTAGAATTAAAGATAAATCAAAATTTCATACTTTTGTAAGAAAAATATCATTAATGGGAATTACAAAGAACGTGTGAAATAACCCAATTTTAAAATATTAAATTCAGCAAAGAAAATAAAAACAGATCGAATATATCTTTTATGTCTATCATTTTATAGAATGCGGATCTTACTGGAATAGAAGACCACGCCTGTTTTAGAAGACAGTTATTTTTGTGATAAAAAGAACACTGTCTTACATTTAAACAAGAAAATAAATACCGGACAATTCGCATAATTCTAAGAGGCATTTTAGATGTTGTTATTGTTTTCATGTATTTAAAACTTACTATTCTTCCACAAATTTAAAATGAATACAGCATGTTCAATAATTAATTAAATAATATCAAATATGCAATAAAATATAGTTTTGAATAACCCACAAACGCACATAGGATGCTCAGTACGAGCGACGTCAGCAGTTCTGGTTGTAGAGAACACAAAACACGGCAATTAATCATAATGAGGAATTTGCACATGTGGGGGATTCGAACAACTTTGTATTTTTCTGATAATTCCAGACTCGTAAATTCCAAAAATGTTCTCAAAAATGTAAAAAAAAAACTGGGTCCATCATTTTAAAAAATAATTTTTAAGTTAAGCGAAAATCACGTGACATCAAAACGCTCCGTGATTGGTTTTGACGTCATCGTTCACGTTATCCAATATTTTTTTATTACTTGTAAGAGCGCACTATTTTCGATTTTTTTTTTTTTTTTTTTTTTTTTGCAAGTTCTTGAAACTTTCTAGCTATCAAAATTTATTTTTTTTAAACCTGATGGTTTATTTTATCGATCTCGATAGCTTAATTATCTCAATTTGTTATAAATGTCTCTTCTACCTGGATTTACCAAAGGACAGTCGGACAACATCCAAAATTTACATGATGTCAGCGTTTTCGTTCTTGGGAAAAAAAAACCCGGATTTTATAGTGGCAGAAATACGGGGAATTAAAACCCAAAGGTATGTAAAATCATTTATATATTTATCCAATTTTACTTAACATGTATTAATATTTTATTCATGTTAGTCACAGATCTTCTGTTTGTAGACATAGACAAGTCAAATAAATACACATATATTATATACACACACATTTGTAGTAGCATCCGGATGGATGTAGTATTAAAATAAAGGTTATAGAAGGTATTTATTGTGAGACCGGAAATGGGAGGTCCCGATCTCATTAGCCCTCGTGTTGCAAAATGTGTCGTAGAACTCCAAAACTAAACCCGAAACCTTTTGATGAAAATAATTTGATGAAAAGAAATTTAAAATCTTTGAAAGGCTTAACTTAATTATTTATACATATTTAAATAGCAATACAATTTTTATGTCTTTGATATTAATGTCAAATTAAAAAATGTATACAGTTTCTGAAATTAAATTTAATTTTTAAAGTAATATTATTATTAAGTATTTTAAAAATTTTATACTTTTTTTTCAAATTAGTCACCAATTTAACCGAAAAATATCACTGTGAATTGATACACAAGTATGCATCTCTGAAGAAAATATTTATAACTTGAAAATACATGATCTTCCCCTCCCCCGAGTTATTTATTATATAATTATATGCTTTAGATATCTCTATGTTTTACGATATTTATATGCTTTATCAAACGTTTATTGTACTTGAACTCTGTGACAATACTCGAAAATTAGCAGTTTTAAAAGTTACATACCACTGGTTAATCAGCAGTCCTTTTAAAGTTTTAGATGTATTTTTATATACTTTAATTGTTCTAAATTAGTAATATTTAAACAAAGGGAAGCATTTATTTACCGAAAAATGGTCTTCACAAACCCATAGAGATGATTTATATGATAATATGGGGTTTAATTTCTCATCCCTTTTCATCTCAGTTGTCCAGATTTTACGTGTATGTCGGTCTTTAGGAACGCTGAAAAAATCTTCTCATCGCAATTATTTGTTGTATTTTTACAGAGTGGCACAATACAATACTTATACTATGATTTTTTAATGCCAGACATAATAAAAAAAAATTTCTATTATATGTGATACTATACACAGAAACAAATTTAAAAGTCGCCTTTTAACATGTAAACAGCATAGGCGTTCGGTGTCAACGTGAACGATGACGTCATAAACTCGGTGGAGGAAAAGTGTCGTTTTTGAGAGACGTTCAAGAGTTCGCTATAAAACCCATTAGGAATCACTAATTAGGTCCCCAAATGAAAGAAAAATAGGTACTGTCCTGTTTACTTTTTTGTCTTCTATCGTTTAAAATTAAAATTATAAAACGTGAAAATTCCTCATTAATAAAGCTTTGTTTTCCAAACGATGCGGTGGCACGAGGTTTGTTAAAAATCACGTAAAAACGCAAACATCGCAATCATGTATATCTCTATGAAAGTCTAAAGATTGAAACAAATTTTTTACTAACAGCAAGTTGATAGCAACTCTTTCTAAACCATTTTTAAACTTAAAACAGAAGGTATTGCGAAATATTAGAAATTTAACATATTTGATTCCTTTTCACCACTCTGGGGGTGTTAATATTAAATACTTTTTCAAAATGCTTAATAATTTCGTAGTAGCTGACGAATTTTAAGTACCTCATTATACTAAAGCCTGGTACTGAAAAATCTATAAAATTGTTCATATATTTAAACAGAATCTTAGGTTAAGAACGCCAATCGATGGCTGGAGTTCACGGGTTCGAATTTCGGCATAGATGTTCTTATTCGTTAGGAATCGGCTTTAGCACTTTGACTGCCAGACGCATTTTTGATGGTTTGCCCAAGGCGCCCATGTGCGATGCATATTATGCTGAAATATCATTTGCAGCATATAAAATGAGTTATAAAATCATGCTTGAAACAGTTTTCGTGGTGGCAGTAAACGTGTTATGTGCTTCTATCATTTGCTACGTTGCTGATCACCGGTGTACCCACGGCACTGTAGTCAAGTCGAATCCCGGTCACCGGTGACCCCCATGGCAGTCTTAAGCAGTAGGTTCCCGTCGCATCAACCCTCTTGTAGCAAAACAGCAGATCGTAGCTCGCCAAACCAGATTAAGAGTGAATGAAAAACTTTCTAGTTTTTAATTTAAAAATGAAGTTATTTCTGATTGTTTTTATTAATGGGTAGCCTAATATAATAGGATCTTGCTTTTATAACAACATATAGTCTTTTACTGGCTTCTAGAGCATTCATAATTAAGACTTAATACTACACAATACTTGTCAATATCTTAAGGTATCTGTTTTTTGTTTTTGTTTTCTTAAATATGCTGGGGAGACAATGTCTCTCGCGTTTCCGGCCACGAGCTCAAGTCGTACGTGTGTCTGGGTACTGCTAAAAGAGGTACAACCTCATGGTTATACCTCCTTAAGGTATGTACGGGTGTCTAAAGCCATATTGATCTGGGTCTTCAGTTATTCTGGTAGTCTCTAGCTTACGTTTGGAAAGTTTATTCCTTACCGGGTTTGACAAAATTAAAATCTGACCATGACGAACTCTCGTAGGTCAGTAGAAGCTCTATAGCTGTTGTGGTTTCTGTCGTGGCTTAATGGTCTTCAGTTTGTTGCTGCTGTATATCTTCGTATGAGTCAGCGTAAGAATTGACTTTTATTTAAATATGCTGAAAAACAACACATCAAATGATTTATATGTATATTTGTGCTAGCTCATTAAATGCTGGCCAGTGTCTGAGGATGTACTACAATCTGTTTGACAGAGTGGACATCTATTTGAAATTCTTACATGAAATTTTAAGGAAATATCTAAGGGACCGTATTTTTCCCCATCAGCTCCACTATCTTCTTATCTTTTCTTAGTTTCTTTCGGCGATTGCAATTCTGGTTTACGATACTTTAGCCCATAAACCACAGACATTTCTTTTCACTGAAAAGTTTTAAATATACATCAGTAGGCCACTGAAAAAGACTTATATGACCCATACCCACATCCAACACGAATTTATGGATGCCAAAGCTTAACCATTTCGTGGGCCTTGGAAAAATTACTTCCCATCTACATGAACTTACAAAATACACCTGTGGAAGTACAAAATTCATTATAATATATTGGCCTTGCTATTATACGGATGGTAAGACTAATTTCCACTTAAGTTTTGCTCTGTCATCTATTCTTCGATCGATTGAATAGAATTATCACTTCTGTTTTGAAAATTTGAAAACGTTATGAGAAATAAATGGCCCAAGAAAGGGTTAATCGCGTGGGGAAAACTTTACACAATATTAATAGCAAAATTTGCCCTCTTCCTAAAAGCTTAATATAAACAAACAATAATATATCAAATAACTTGAATTTAATGTATTACTAATCCAGGAAATATACAAGACATTATCATAACATATTTTCGAACCTTCTTCAAAAAATTATTATAGTTAAACAATCTTGGATGAACTATAAAATAGTAATTAATAATAATAATGTTAATATTATATTAATATTGGTAATAGTAATATTAAGAGTAATTAATAATATTAGTAAGTTTAATTGTAATCATAATTTTATAATTACAATTATAAATACATAAACATATGCATATTAATTATTACAACATTAAATACATACTTCCTTTGAATTTTATTAAAAAAGATAAATTTACATGACTGCAGCAAAATTATATAGTGATTAATTGATTTAAAATTTAAATAATTTTTTTTTATTTTCGTTTACTTCAAACTTTAAATTGCATAAAAAAATAGTTTTTTCTAAATATATTATAAATTTTCTCTAACTTTTTAATGGGATTCCAAACATAACCTATTCTTTTAAAATATTCTATTTGTGTTTCATTTTCGCATTTTTTAATAAACATGGAAACAAGTTTACATTTTACTTGCATGTAATTCTGTGGATTACTTTCTATTCCGCATTTACAATTTGATGGATCTAGTTATTTTATATTTTGCAAGTAGGTTAACCTTTTAACGGACAGTGGTTTTGCAGCGAAACCAGCTGTTAAAATTGTTTTTTCTCTTCTGTTTAAAGATATGTGAATGACTTTTTAGATTTTCTACGTTTTTGACACTTTAAACTATCAATAGATGGTAGAACTGTACATAATTTATATTTCACTTTCAAAAATACATTTTTAAACTTGCTTTTTCGTCTTTTATAATCCCAAATAAAAGTACTTACAAGAAATAACACTTATAAATTGTTTATATATTTATTTATTGCATCATATTAATGATAATTATTCATTATTCTTCCAATATAAGTTAAATTTTAGGGAACTATTATTTTCACGCCGTACAAGGGGGGGTTTACAATTAAACCACTTCTCACATTTACAACCACTGAAGGAAATTTTTCAATAATTTCGCATTTATAAGGTTCATAGATAACATTATATACGAATTCTATTACATGCCAAAGAATTTCTAATTGTGAACTTTAAAGGGTTAAGGAACTCCACGTCCGGTAAAGAAACAGTTTAAAATATTATGTTCAAATTGTAATTTTTGGTCAACTTTTGATATTATAGTATAGGTAGCTGTTCTGTTTTCCCTTTTATCTTAATATTCTTAGCAATGTTTATTTATATTTCCTATCTTACAGTTTTTATGTATGGAACCTGGTAGCTTACACTGAAAAAGAGTAAAACCACATATATTATTTAAATTTGTCATGCGTACAAAATACTAAAAACTTCGTAGAAGCAAATAATGGTAGAAAAGACAGTGAAAGAAATTATGTCTAAAAACTGTTTGAGATAAGTTTTTAAACAATACTCCACGCTTAAACTCACTTGCACCTTACAACTTGAATGACACCACAGAAATTCTAAGAATGAAGTACCACATTTTGCAATGAAATAAACATCTCTCCCTGTTTTGATGACATCTGATAAAAAATACTAAAGAGTAACTATAAATAAAATAATTTAAAATTTTATAGCTCAACTATCTTAACAGACGACTCGAATAAAACTCATTGCAAGTACCAAAAAAAAAATAAAGTTTAAAAAATCAGTTTTCTACAAGAACACTCTTTTAACGCTTTATTTGCTTTTTTCTGCCGGCATAAAATAAGAATTTTATTCTTTTATGGTATTTTCAATTTTTTTTCAGAGATAAATGTGACTTGTGTGATGTCTAAAAGGTCTCTCTGTCGTTTTCAGAAATAAGAGTGTGTGGAAGAGGGGTAGAAATAATAACATTTTTGTACGTCAAACTGGCAATGTTGAAAAGTTTTTTTTTTCTGAACAACTCTTGGACGAGAGCCAAAAAATGACTTTTTCAGACGTACAGAACATATATAGTTAATAATTTTGAATTTTGTAATGTTGTTACATGTTACTTCAAGTGGAAAAAGAACGTAGGGTAGGGGAGTTCGTATTATGTATATCTTTGTATGTTAGTATTGCTTTTATGTGTGTGGATATGAGCATGTATGTAACCGTGTGTTGGTGTGGGTGTAAATAGCGGATTTAAATGCATACAGACTGCTAAACAAAAGTGTTCATAAAATAGTTTACAAATAATTTTTAATTAACGAGACAAGATGTTTGCAAAATAATACAACATTTTAATTAATTTAGATCTAGCTTATACAATAAAATAAATACATTTTAAGTAGCAGTTTAATAAGAATGTTAAACTAAATTTGTATCTCTGTACATATATATATATATATATATATATATAAATATATATATATATATATATATATATATATATATATATATATATATATATATATATGTATATATATATATATATATATATATATATATATATATATATATATATATATATATATATATATATATATATATATATATATATATATATATATATATATATATATATATATATATATATATATATATATATATATATATATATATATATATATATATATATATATATATATATATATATATATATATATATATATATATATATATAATATATATATATATGTATATATATATATATATATATATATATATATATATATATATATATATATATATATATATATATATATATATATATATATATATATATATATATATATATATATATATATATATATATATATATATATATATATATATATATATATATATATATATGTATATATATATTGTTAATAGAACTCCCCCTAAACGGCTCTACTGATTTTGATGTAATTTTGTGTATGTAATTAAGTTGATTCGAGCAAGATTTAGATTCATAATTGATTCGATAAAAAAGACTTTTTATTAAAAATCGAGAATTGCGCGATTGTTGAGATTATTATAATGTCGCTTGAAACGCTTCGCTGCCAACGTATCTGTGGTGCAGTGCTTAGCTCAACGGGTTTTAGTACCAGAAGTCTCAGTAGTGAATCTCCGTACAGACGATGTGGGAATTTTATATTAATCTAGCTACGTCTGTACCTGTGGTGGCTTCAAGTACTTTTAAAATAAATTTTCAAATATAATTCTTGGATTTACTAAGTTAAAATCGTAGAACTTTTGTCGGGTCCCCTAGTATATATATATATATATATATATATATATATATATATATATATATATATATATATATATATATATATATATTATATATATATATATATATATATATGTGTGTGTGTGTGTGTGTGTGTGTATGTGTATGTGTGTGTGTGTGAGTGTGGATATATATATATATGCACACACATTTTTCGTGGGATACTCAATTTATTGCGAAAAGAATGCATACATTAATATAGTCATTGAGCCTTTCAAAAATACCGAGATATTTCTTTTTACAGGCAAAAAACATTCAGGAGAATTTGTATGCCTTAAATTCCAGCCATTGTTAGTTTCGCAATGTTTCGTAGATACATCGTTAAAACACCTGCCATCTATCTCTGACGCAAAGAACAACCCACGTAAGTTTTCTTAGCATATTAGTTTGAATAGAAACTATTTTAGTGCTATTGCCATTGTTTTTAATTTTTTGTTCCATTTAAATGCCAAGTTTATTCGTACATTATATTTAGCTTTTAACGTTTAGTGTTTTACATCTTAGTGGTTTGTGAACACTGTTTTTTTCCTTTATTGACGCTACTTTATTGTATTTTTATTGAGATTCCATTTTATACATAGATTTTTAAATAGTCTTTGAATCGGAATAGAATATGGGTATAATGGTAGTGGCATGTGCATTGAGTATTTGTTTATAATGGACAGACTCTGATCTTTACGAAATAAAATATTACCCAAAACGTTGTTTATAGAAAATTTCGGAAATTTAGAGCTTTCAGGAAAGTTCTGAAAAAAAATATCGTTGTTTTACACTCATTCACTACATATAAAAAATAGAAAACATGGAAGAGAAGATGTTTTTCTTTATATCACGCATTCTGTTTTATACAATGCAATTAATTTCATTAGTTGGTTCACTAGGAATGCTCCTCTCTGCTTCTTTTACACTAGTACTAATGGGACCAGGACAAGCACTCTATCCATTTGGCCATCGTGTGGCTAAATGTAATTTGGTTTGGTTTAATTTGGAGCACTACAATTTACTGTTTTGCTTACGAGAGCTAATGACCGACTACTTAAATACGATTTCTAACGGTTACGAACATCCATTCCAGCAGCGGAATTCGAACCCTCGAACTCCGGTAACGAAGAACACCGTTCAATGTATTTTGGAATGTTTTTTGTACATTGCTGCTACTTTGGCTCTCTGTTTTGATATTCAACTACCTTCTTTAAAAAATAGATTAACCCTCCGAGTGGAACACACCGTGGAAATAAAGTCTCCAAAAATATGTTTAAGTTCTGTTGTGTCAGTGACCAAAGTGTTCTTGATTTTTTACTTCACCCTTTGTCGACTAGATTGCAATACGGGAAACCCACCCTCGTTATTGTTCCTTTACTTCCGGTTATAAATAGATATATAGATTGTTAGACATTATAAATTGTTAATTTTTATTACACATAGAGCTCGTCAAGTCTCGAAGATCATTCCATAAGAAATAATGGATTCTAAAATTTCGAATAAAAATATTTTTTAAGACAATTATTTATATTTTTTTACGAAAGTCATCCAAGATGTTTAAGTGGTGCAATTACAGATACATGTGTTACCGCAAACGAAATACTTCGAAATAGAGATTGACAAAGCTATGAGAAGCTATCAGCGTCTTTGTGCCTCAGGGAGTAGGGGTGCATCCCTCTATAAATGCCAGTCAAAGAGGGTTCCTAAGCAATCGACCTGACCTTCCTACCTCAAAACTACATAAGGGAAAGCACTGGCAGAAATGCACAATACATCCATTTTCGGAACGTTTTTGGAGGTTGAAAATTGTACTTGACAGCCGGTGGAATTGTAAGTGCGAACCGCTTAGAGGGTTAATTACAAAAGTTTATTTCGATACGTACTACAACACCTAAAGCGTAAACAAAATATGAAGTGAAGAACAATCCATAAGCACAGATAAACATGTATATGTAAAACGACTATAATTTTTGGTCATTGCGGAGTAAAGAGATTTCCTTGGAAATGGAAGATGTTTCTCCTGTTTTACCTTTAATTCTTTAGAAAAATCCATCTTTCGCATTGGAAGCAACGCACTTCATACCTTTGGTTAAGAGGAATATTTTTTCTCTCATTCTCTCATTTATACTAGAAGTGTAGTGCGGAAACAAATATTGCAGTCGAAATATTGGGGAGATTCTAGTCTTCCTTAATCACAAAAAAGTGAGCAGCTTTTGCATTTTAGTGTGTAACAGTAGGCTCCATCTTTGTAGTTTTGTTAAGGTTACGGTTATATTAGGTAACAAGGAGATGAAAAATAGGTTTTTGACATGTTTGTAAAGGTAGTTAGACACCGACAGCATTAGTTTCCTCTTGGTCAAAGTTAACCAATTGTCAAAATTTTTTCTACTTTTTTGTTCATTTCCATTTGCATTGCTGCCTCGGATGCTTAACATCAGTATTTTCTAATGGATTCGTTGTTCGGGATTAAGTAATATCCTCCTGGTAAAATTCTTGTGTAATTAATGTGTTCAACCACGTTGTCGCGAACTGTTTTGCATCCTTGATTTAATTAAACCGTTGACCTCCTAGTTGCTCCTTGAAGTAAGGAAAAAATTAAATTTGTTTTGAACTAGGTCTGGACTGAATTCAGTATAATCAATGATATCCTAGCGATCTTCGGTGGTGACTATTCCTCTACTGGGAGTAAATTTTCAACACCATTCTGCGACATGCTGACAGAACGTTTCAATCCCTCCATAAACTTCTACTAGCCACCAACATGTATTCGTAAAATTTCCTATTGTAATGTTATTTCCTATCGTTCGGTCACGTTGTCACGAACTGTTTTTTCTCCTCGTTTCACCTCCTCGTTTGTTCAAACTGTTGGCCTCCTAGATGCTCCTTGAAGTAAATAAATAAATTAAAGTCGCTTTGAATTAATTCTGAACTGAATTCAGTTTAATCAATGATGGCTTAGAGATCCTATTTCGTGACTATTTCTCTACCGGGAGTAAACTTTTAACACCATTCGTCGAAGTGCTGAAGAAACATTACATTCTCTCCATAAACATCTACAAGCTGCTGGTGAATATCAGCCCCGATTACATGTTGGTAAAATTTTAATAATTGGATTCAAAGAAGAGTAAATCAAAACATTAAGTTTCTTCACGACAGCAGTTTTCCAAATGAATATCCATTTGTGTTAACCTTCCAATTAATGCTATACGTGACGGGTGACTAATATTCTGACAGTTGTATTTGCTTTTTGTATTAGCACCGTATGTATTACCTCTACTGCATACTACTAATTTCTCCATAACAAGAAAACATCAGCTTTTTAACCTTTCTTTTTGATCACATCTTGTAATTTGAACAGATATTTATCGCAGTCTTAATAATGGAATCAGGCATAGACCGTTTTCCGTAGAAATATTTTCCAGGTGCGTTAGCATTGGTTGAAAGTATCCAATATAGCAGGTAACCTACTATCTTTATGAGTGTAAATTTTAATAACTGTCTTAAGCTGCGTGAGCCAGAACGTCAAGTTACTATACTTCACCATGGAGAGGAATTTTACTGTAAACACCCTTGGTGCGTTTACAGTAAACAAACGTGTGCCCTGCCTACTTTACTTGGGTAGGTATGGTCCGGTTGTCACTGGGATGTAAAAAACTACCCTTGCAGAGTAAAATGGATGGCAATAAAATTGATTTACAAGTTTATACATAATTCATCTCAAGGCAAATCATATTCCGAGTCTTCATTTGCAACCCCAGAGAATATGGACTAGTGGCATTCACAAGGAAAAGTGCTTTTCACTGGGTTCCATGAATAAAAAGGTCCCCTCTCCAAAAAGAGATGCGGTCTGGTGTAGGCTCTCTTATTTCTCAGCTAACAGCAGACTCCCCTACCTCCTTTCTTCGGCGGTCAGTTTCTGGAAACCTGGTCCCTTCCGAAAAAGGAATCCTCCACACAGATTACCATTCTCTGTCGTCGGTCATCTATACCCTTCTTTAATTCACAGCCATCCTGCAAGAGAACGACACTTCTGAAAACTTTTAGTGAGCCCCGTGGCCAGCATGGCTCATGTTTCCCAAAAGACACCGTGTTGAAGGATCAATGAGGTGAAATTCCAAATATAAGACAAAAGATGCACAGATGCCAAAACTTGTCGTGGTTCCAAATTCTTTACATTTACCTTAAAGAAATTGTTGATACTATGTGTCTTAAATTACAAAAAAAAAAATAAAGTATCTTTTTTTTAATGTATAAAACTGCGCTTTATGAACTAATTAAATTTGCGTTATCAAAATATATATCCTTCATTCCACTTTCTTTTTCAAAATCCTCAATTTGCGAAATCAACATGCATCAATAATAAGGTGAAATGCATTAATGATATGAAAAATCAAAAATATTGAATAGAGTATTTAAAAAGTTTAAACATAGACATCCATTAATTAATTATGCTTAAATGCTTGCTTAATGACTTGCTTTTTCTAAACGAAAGCGCATTTTTTCCTAATCTATGATTCCGCGAAAACGGAGGGAAAACACTTACTCAATTACTTTTTGTTTAAATTGCATCGCGATTAAATTTACACTCCAAAATTGAATTAAATATTAAATTTTCTGAAAGATAATTGCTTTAAAATATCATCACAACAGGTCTGATCAACTCAAAGAAAGCTCCTTAATTGCAGATAACGGCGTTCTTAAAAAAATATTTACGCTAAGCCATAACAAAATAATAATAACAGCGTGTTTAAAATGGCTCAGGCTATTTTAAATTAAAAGGAAAAAGTAACTGTGTTTTCAGGAAAAAAAGAAAGTTTTGATTAACTAAATAATCTGGATACTTTGACGCATTTTTAAAAGGACAAAAGGAAACAATAATAGAAAAATATTCATGCGTATAATTTTAATTTTACGCATGACATCCCAATAAAAAAGGGCTGACAAGGACACTTTTTTCCTTTTTTAAAAATTTTAAGTTATTCTGACACTTTTTTTTTTACTTCAATATTTTTTCATCGGTTAGATAAAGTAACGGAGAAAGGATTGTTATGTATAAAATATTTGTACTACAGATTCTGGATAAAATAAAATATGTATGTTTATTTCTTTGCCAGTGGCTGTTAACAGAAGAACTGAGGCATGTATAACAAGTTTTGAATTTCCATATGTGAATTTCAAAATTCGTTGGTAACTCACGAAGCGGAAATATTTTTATTTTATAATATAATAAATAGACACAGAGAAAATATTGTAATTATTAAAAAAAACTGAGCTCGGAGATGTCTGGTATCTTATCTTCGTTCTTCTCTAAATTAAAAAAAATTATACACATGAAAAAAAATGTTATTGACTATTAAAGCGATAATGAATGTTAGGAAAATGTTTATGTAAATTATAAAAGTAAAGTTACAAAATTTTGTATTTATTTAAATTGAATCATAATTTAATCAATTTTTTCAAATCATTGTTTAGAAATTTTTGTTAATACTTTCTATTTCCTTTAATTTTCAATCATTTCTCTAACTGTCCCTTAATATTAATAGAAATACGTTTTAAGCATATTTTGGTATTATTTTCAGGATTCACTGAATAGTTCATTTATTGCAAATGTATTTCTGTCTGTGAGTTGAATTTTCAAAATTAAAATCAATACATAGATTAGTTCTAATGTCTTACATTAAAACATTTTGGTAAAAGTTTGTAAACAGCTACGATAGATTAGGTCACAAATAGCATTATTAAAGCTGATAATTTTTAAATTAAAATAACGAACGGACAGGTGTTTAACATTCAGAATAATAAAAACAGTATTTTAAGATATAAATGGTGAAATAAAGTATGGGGTTAAATTTTGAATCTTTTAATAGGTGCTAGACTTTTTAACAGAAGTGAGGAGTCTTCAATCTGGATTCTTAAAGAATTCCTTTTTTACATTTATTTTTCATAGATACATATACACTGAGTGGATGAAAAAATAAAGAATCCTCTAAGAAAAGAGTTGATCCATCTTTAACTGGGTTCATTGAGGCATTCTTCTAAGCATGCACTCAACAAGTTGCTGATATCGTTGCTGAGGAACAATGATCCATGCTTACATGAAGGAAATTCTGAGTCTTGTCAAGTTGGATTGTGGATTTGAAATGCTTTTTCTTCTTCATCCTGCAAGGTCACAGGATTGAACCGACTATGGAATCAGATTAAACTCTCTTGGCTATATCTCTGAACAATTTGAATCGTATTGATTGCAAGTTGCATTGTCTCGATGTCTGTGACAGACGTTGTGCCACAAATGGCACTACATGTATAAACGAGTGCATCTAATAGAGACGATTTTCAGGTAATCTGAGCTGTGTGCAAGGGTATCAAAGTACCAAGTTTATCTCTAAAAAACATTCTCCCTCACCGCCAGTCTGCAGAGTTGTCATTTTGAAGGAGGATTAATTCATGATGTTCGCAGCATGATCCTATCATCTACATAATTCAGCAGGAAAAAAGATTCGTCAGACGAGACTAATTTATCTTAGTCCTCAAGAGACCAAACAGATTACAAATTCTTGTATCCATAACTCTAGTCTTCCGGTGTTTCTAAAATACTAAAGGCACGCTTGATGGTCTCATGTAGTCCATCCTTCAAGTTCCTTCTTGTTGTGCATTAAAATAGGCTTTTAGTTGCACCTGAATTTAATTCCTGTATAATTTGTCATGATATCGCCATTTTGTTGCTCTGGAGAATGCATGCTACTTGCTTTTAGTTAGTTTCCGACCAAAATGGCTTTATCGGTTGAAGTTTTTCTTTCTGAACTGCTACTCTCTGAATACCCAAGATACTGGTGAATGAGAAGATCCCAAAATTAATTGTTTCAGAGATGTTATCACTAGATGTAACTCCATCGACGGTAATTCCTCATTCAAAGTTACGTAAATCTTTATCTTACAAATTTTAAGATTAACATTAGTTAAATCTACGCAGTTCAAAGATAACGGTTTTCATTTAAGAAACTGAGTATTATTACGTCATTGTACCCCTCTTTTGAGCTGGTTTACTTTTAAATAAATATATTTCCAATGTTTTAATCATTCAATGTATAGTTCTATTATAAAGAAAATATAAAAATATTACAATCAACAATAAATTAGCTTTTTAAATGTATTTTTAAATTCTTTTGGAACAGGATTGTTTAAAATAAGATGTAAAATGAATTATTATTAGAAATTTATTTAAATATTATAATTTTAGGAAATACAAACTTCTACTTTTTAACTTCAAAATTATATAGCTAAATTTTGTATGAAATTTATGCCTATCATTTTCCCATATGGTGTATATTTTCCTATTTAGATGTAAATCTTGTATTAATATAAATATAAATATCATTATATCGTATTTTAACATTGTAACATAAATAGCATTTAAAGAATAAAAGGGGTAGATCTAGTTAATTATTTTTCTATCGTTTCGGAATATATACGATCTGATAAAAAGCTTAATGCTGATGAGATAAGTTAGAAAATGGATAAGGATACATAGCTCTTCCGGATTAATGAAATTTTATCTTATAAAGATTTGATTAAGTAGACAAACAATTCAGTATAATTTGATAGCTAGGCATGAAGCAAGTATAAGTTGACCTGAAGTCAGAACTTTCTTTTAATACCATCTTCAAACATATACTATTAGATAACTAATGTTAAATATCACCCTAACTATACTAATAGTATAAAGAAGTAAGAGGATTTCGACCAGAATCCTCCTTATGGCTTAAAGATGTTACCACGCAGGAAGTTTTTCCTTCAAAGTCCGTGTAAGTGATTTACGAACAGATTTACTTTCAAATAAGCGGTATCTCTATCTTTTTTCTTTTTTGGTCTTTCAATGTATATTTCTTTTAGACAGATAATACAAACAAAACTACAAAGGAGGAATTTCATTAAAAGTCACTGCATACTACATACGAACTGAATTACTTTAAAATAAGCAGAACCTCTTTCTTTGTCTTTATATATATACATATATATGTATATGTATATATATATATATATATATATATATATATATATATATATATATATATATATATATATATATATATATATATATATATATATATAAATATATATATATATATATATATAATATATATATATATATATATATATATATATATATATATATATATATATATATACATACATATATACATACACACACATATATATATACATACATACATATATACATACAGATATATATACAAACATATATATACATGTATATACATATATATATATATATATATATATATATATATATATATATATATATATATATATATATATATATACATATATATATATACACATATATATATACATGTGTATACATATATATATATATATCTATATATATTACTTTAAAATTATCTTTATTCTTTTCTTTTTGGGTCGTTTAATATATAATTCTTTTATACAGATAGTATATATAAAACTACAAGGGATGAATTTCATTAAAAGTCACTGTATGCTACATATGAACTGAACTACTTTAATAAGCGGTACTTCTATTTTTGTCTTTTTTGGTCATTCAATGTATAATTATTTTATGCAGACAAAACTAAATATAGACAAAACTAAAAGGGATGAATTTAATTAAAATTTACTACATACCAATTGAATTACTTTAAAATAAGAAGTATCTCTATATATTTTTTCTTTTTTTGTTGTTCAATGTATAAATCTTTAATACAGATAATATAGACAAAACTAAAAGGAATGACTTTAGTTAAAAGTTACAATATACTTCATACGAACTGATTTACATTCAAATAAGCGGTATCTCTATGTTTTTTTTTTCTTTTTTGGTCGTTCAATGTATGATTCGTTTATACGGATAA
>CM063498.1:27559980-27597480 GCA_032207245.1 Pardosa pseudoannulata
AGAGATATACTAACAGAGACGTGTTTATAGTATAACACTGACATATATCCAATTCGGACTGTATAAAAAGACATTATATTTGTTGTAGTATAAAATAAAAGAGATACTAACAGAGAGATGATTATCATTTGAAGAAACGTAACTGTCATGCAACATTCCAATAATCAAGATATATTGTTTAAAGATAAAAAGCTAAGATAAACAAAAGAAAGAAAATGACAGCTTAGTTATTCCAAAAACGAAAAGCGTATTCATATTTTGGTCTTAATTATAGTTAAATTACTATTCCATCCATAGGTAAAAATACGACCAAACACCGGAATCGAGAATCAAGTTTTTTGTGTGTTTTAACATCCTAAGACATCATTAAGGAGCATTTAACAATCCATTAGCATGTAATTAATGGAAAACTCAGACTGGTTCAGTTCAATGAAAGCTTGCGAAAATACGCAGTTGAAAAATAAGAAAAGAGAGAAAAACTGCAGCTCCTCTGCACAAGTTAATGGACAAGGCTGACTACAGCTACTAGTTTTCTATTCTACTATTCCTTCCCTAAAAAATGAACTAGAAAAAGATCATCAGACTCTTTGCAGCCTTTGAAGGTTTTAAATAACCTTTGTCTGATTACTGGCTTTGTCTAAAGTCTGCCTAATATCCTGGGCACCTGATTGGATTTGGTTTGATTGGAAAGAAAGAAGTTGATTCAATATCAATGAATTTTAACTGTTAGGAAACCGGACATCATTTTCTTTTCTCATCCTGATTATTTTGTCTTTAACCCATTTAATGTGGAATACAATTGAGAAAAAACGAAAATGCAAAAAAAAGAAAAAAAATTCTTTTTGATTTTGGAGGTTATTATCATCAAAATGTTAGAAATAAATCATTTTGGAAAATAAAATTAAACGAAATAACCACTGTTTTCAATATTTTCGCGTACATGGGAAATGTAATGGCTTAAAATGATTTTTGCTCAAATTACAGGAAAAAAAATCAAATGTCACAATTTTATGGATAAATATAATAAACTAATATAATAATATAGTCACGTAGGGGCTTAAGGTGCAAAACAATAACACACACAAAAGTAGAGTTATTCTAGAGCCGCGGGAGCTCAGTCGGCAAATGCAACGATCTCGTAACTGAGAGGTTGTGGGTTCGGAACCCGACCTGGCCTAAGATCCGCCGTGTTCGCTAAAGGTGAGTGGGGCACGTAAAATAGGTTCGTGGTCGTAATGTCCTCCAAGTTCTCAATCAATACCTCTGAGGGTGGCAGTCCAAGTCTATGGGTCTTCTGCTTGGTCCCTGCTTCAAAATTATGAGGACCCAATCAAGCATAAGTCATACTTTCACTCTTGTGGTGCTCTTTGAAACGAAAGGCGCACCTCTTCGCCTTAAATCGAGTAGCCTCAGGCTCATATCGAGCTTGGTTTTGACCAAGTGGCATAACACAACAACAACAGGAGTTAATCTACTTTATTAACTACAACTCAAAGAGTGAAGTACAATTGCAAGCTCTGCCCAACTCTGAACCCAGAACTCTCTGTGACTGAGCTTTTATAGCACTAGAGAAAGTTTCAGAAATCTGTTTAGCATGATGATGAAAGTTTTACTGCACAACACAGAGAAATGACGAATATTCCAGAATATTTTTCTGAATCCAGAATCTCCTGGAAGACAAAATAAAGCAGAACATAAATAAATGAATTAAATTTACATTAACAGGGATTTTAAATTGTATCGTCACTACCGGGGTTCGAACTCACGACATGTTGATTATAAGACGAGTGGGATGATTCATTCTGGTATGGATACTTCAATGCTTCTCTTCAATGCAGCAATATTATTATCTATATTAACTGTCATGAATTCCATGTCCCTGAGATTCCTTTAATTTCACAAATCCTTTACAGTATCCGAGAAATAGCGACAAATGGCTTGAAACTACCATACCTTTCGTGGGAAAGTATCTCTCTAGGAAAAATGGCAAAATAAATATTATGCATTGGATGAACCGATTTTGGGTTTCACGGAATTGAAATACCGTTTTTTCTTTTGCTCCGGGTATTCCAAAATTGGCGCATTTGAGTTGTCCTAACTGAGCTTGGGTGTCACAGGCAAGGGGTTAACTTCACTTCCCTGATATAAACGTGTCAGTGTGTTTACATCTTGATATTGTGTTATAAGCATTTCGGGTGTAAAGTGACACTAGAAAATACTTCACAGACTACAAAATTTGTAGACTTTTAAGTGTGTAATATTGGAATTTCTCAATTCTTAACCAAAAATTCATACTAAATCGAGCGATATTTTTACTTTTTAGAACAAAGTAATGGGTGTGTTATAATCATGAAAATTTTTCATGCTTAAATTTCAATGAAAATATCTATTCTGACAATACCTTACTAAATTTGACCAGTTTCAATCTTGCGTCTGTATTGCTGTTGAGGAGCTACTGTAAAATGAAGATATCAATCCAATGGATTGCCCAGAGTACTCACCTGATTTAAATTTCATCGAACGTGTTTGGGATGCTTTGGGGAGTCGCATTGCAGCACGCTTACATCCTTCGGAGAACACCCAACATTTCAAACAGATGCTGATTGAGGAATGGGCACTACTACCGGAAGAAATGTTGGATCAGCTAGTTATGAGTATGCGGAGATGGTGCAAAGCAACCATTGCAGTTAGGAGACGGCATATCTCAAATTAAGGAACATCTACTTGTTGTTCTTTCTCTTGGATAGACAATCATGAATCATGATAATATGCCTTTAATAAAGCTTGTTTTTGTTTGATTCCATACCGTATGCATTGTATTCCTTTTTCAACTCCGATGCTTTCGTCATCCTTTACGTAAATAATACACTCCCTCATTTATGAATTTCATGTCTCTCAGACGATTTGTATGGGAGTTGTGGCAAAAAAAACCACCTTTTGCTTAGGTTTTGCACACCAGTGGATGTACACGAAAACTTTTATTTGAAAATTTTAAAAATCCTTTTCGGGCATTCCTTTATTGTTTTTAACATTTTCGTCTTGATATCTGTAAATACCTATGCATGTACGTATTTATCTCTCATAACTGAGCGATAAGCCATAGATGATCGGAATTTCGTATTTAGGAATGTCATAACTTCTGGTTGTGCACTGCATTTTTTCATTGTACTCCGCATTCTAATAGCGAAAAATATCACTTTAATAGCTATCAACGTTACCAACTGCTAATTTATCTAAAAAATACAACTCAAAATAATCATCGCACTCATATGCAGTTATAAAAATACTTTCAAAACAGAGAAAATAATGCTTTTAAAATCCATGTTTAAAAAACAAAATTACATCTATTTGAAATTCTATCTGTTTATTTCTTACTGTTATGGAGTATAGGAAGTATCGTAATCAAGAAAATTTCGGTTTAGAATGATATATCAGTGGAGTTCGCATGCCTCGAAGTACAATGGCCGACTTTTTACCCGCGAGGAAATCAGCTGATGTCCTGCTTTTATTCTCTGGTAGATGGAACCTCGGTAACAATGGAGTGGAGCCGTGAAGTCTAGGGTTGTGACACTATAACATATCGATCATGCCCCTGATGACTTTCCGATATAAATTAATATTGAGGAATATAGATAGCCCTCCTAACCTCCCCAGCCTATGAGGGCCCCGGAAAATGAGTGAGATCATGCTGTACTGACGTCACTTTGAGAGCTTTAAAAAAGGAGCGAAGTCACTCTACCGGCTTATTGCCATGCTAGAGCCAAATCTAATCATTAGTGTTGTTTTTTCAAACTCCCAAGTATAGCAGAACTAGAGGGCTAGTCCCAAGCAGTTCTGTGCAAATCCATCCTGTGATCCTCTAGGGACTACTTGTTTTTTTAGGGGGGGGGGGAGGGGAAACGGCCTCTGCTTGCAGAGCGACGTGTGCACCCCTCTAGAGAGAGGTAAGCCTTGGTGAGTCGCTGGGCTACTTTATTTCCTTTTGCAGACTTGGGCTGATCCAGGTCTTAAATATGTACTGTTAGTCTAAGGAGAGATGGTTTCTCTTCCTTTGGGGCCAAGTTTGCTGAACAGCGGTCAACTTCATCTCGTTCGATAAGCAGCGACGCAGTCTACATGATTTATTTTCCTTTCTGCGGACATGGGCTGTGAGCCAGGTCTTGATTATGTACTGTTAGTCGAAGGAGAGATGGTTTCTCTTCCTTTGGGGCCAAGTTTGCTGAACAGCAATCAACTTCATCTCGTTCGAGAAGCAGCGACGCAGTCTACATGATTTATTTTCCTTTCTGCGGACATGGGCTGTGAGCCAGGTCTTGATTATGTACTGTTAGTCTAAGGAGAGATGGTTTCTCTTCCTTTGGGACCAAGTTTGCTGAACAGCGATCAACTTCAACTCGTTCGAGAAGCAGCGACGCAGTCTACATGATTTATTTTCCTTTCTGCGGACATGGGCTGTGAGCCAGGTCTTGATTATGTACTGTTAGTCTAAGGAGAGATGGTTTCTCTTCCTTTGGGACCAAGTTTGCTGAACAGCGATCAACTTCATCTCGTTCGAGCAGCAGCGACGCAGTCTACATGATTTATTTTCCTTTCTGCGGACTTGGTCTATGAGCCAGGTCTTGATTATAGACTATTAAAGTCTAAGGAGAGAAGGTTTCTCTTCCTTTGAGGCCAAGTTGGCTGAACAAGATGAAATTCATCTCGTTCAAAAAGCAGCGAAAGCAGTCGACACTTGTTATCGACATCAGAGGATTTCCTTCCTTTGGACATACCTTATGTATATAGCCTGTGTATTTACCCTTTTATCTAAGATCCTTCAATAAAAGGAATTTTAGTGTACTGGTTGTCTGAGTGGTCTAACTAATCACCTGTGCCCTTCTGTCTAGGTGATCCCTGGTTAATTCATTACAACCTATTAAAAAAGTCTCATTGAATATTAAACCTGCATTCTTCACTGAGAAAAAAATCGTAGACCACTTCCCTTAATTTTTCAACATATACAGGTTGACATAGGATTAGGCCTTAATTGAGGAAACAATTTGTTATCTTATGAAGAAAATGTAACTATCATTCTAATAATAAAGATATGTGAATGATAGATAAAAAGTTATAATAATAGAAAGAAAACGACTCCTTAGTTATTAGGAAAACATTCATGTTTAAATCTTAATTATAGTAAAATCAATATACCCTTGAATGGTAAGCATACACCTGAATTTTGTATAATTCGGGTTTTTCATGTGTTTTAACATCATAAGACTTTATTAAAAAGCATTTAACGTTCCATTATAATTTAATCAAAGGTAAATGATGAATGGCTTTGTACTATAGGAGCTTTCAAAAATGCTCAGTTCAAAAGCAAGAACAGAAAGAAGTACAACTCCAATGAACAAGTTAATGACCTAGGTAGACTACAGTAACTAGTTATTTACTCTCTTACACAAAGATAATAAGAAGAAATTATCCGGGAAATTTACATTCATTGAAAGTTTTAAAAAACGAGTGCCTGATTAATGGTTTTGTCTTCAGTCAGGTTAATATCCTTAGATTTTTTTAAAAACCAGAAATAAGTTGCTACGAAATTCATTATTAATAAGAACAATGGACCTCAACTGTTGGAAGATCGAACTTAAATTTCTCTCATTTTGATTATTTTTTCTTTTAATATAACTGCCTATATATGTTTAAATGTGTTTCATCTCATTTATTACAGAAAGTTATTCGCTCTTTGCAGAAATGAGTTTCCAATTTATATTCTGGTTTCCGTTTCGAGATAAAAATTGGATAACTTTAAAATAAGTGTCTGCTACTATTATCGTTTGATTGGTGTGTAAAATAAAAAATTTATTTTGAAAATGGCTCCTAAAATTGATAAATAGATCAAAAATTATGTAACTGCACTTCCCGAAAAGAAACCTTCGTATCTACAAATTATATAGCGGTGTAAAAATCTCATATGTTGCTTTTCAAAAAACGTAAAAATAATAAATTTAATTTGAGAGAAAAAATGACTATTTCATATCAATAAATTATGAAGCGATAGTAAAAACCACGCTTATTGCATTTCAAAAAACGTATTTATAATAGATTCAATTTGAAAGAAGAAATGTCAATTTCGTATCAACAAATTATACAGCGGAGTAAAAATCGAGTTTATTGCATCTCCAAAAACGTATTTATAATAGATTTAAGTTGAAAGAAAAAAGTCTATCTTAAAATAAAAATGGAAACATTTTACATGACCGCTAAACCCCCTCTTAAAACTGCCCAAATGCAGATAATTATCAAGTCTATGATCTTAAAAGAAAACTTATCGACTCAAAAATTCATTACATCGGAACTAGGAATGTATTTTGGTACCATAAGGAAAACATTCATAAAGATTTGTAGTTAAAATAGATATTTAAACTTAAAGTTCACCTGCTTTTGCAAAAGCATATAGCTGAAAGAAAATTATATTGCAGAAATACATATATATATATATATATATATATATATATATATATATATATATAAATATATATATATATATATATATATATATATATATGATATATATATATATATATATATAATATATATATATATATATAAATATATGTATATATATTATATATGTATATGAATATATATATATATATATATATAAATATATATATATATAGATATAATAAATATATAGATATATATATAAGTGTGTGTATATATCTATGTGTATATATATGTGTAAAGTATATATATATATATGTAAATATTATATATATATATATATATATATATATTAATATATATTATATATATATAAATAATATACATATATATATATATATATATATATATATATAAACCTAGCTGATGAAATATGGAAATATGTAGTAACACAAGATAAAGTTTGGGTACATTTAAGTGACCGAAACATAAAAAGATCAATTTTCCATTCAACTGAAATACCATACAATAGGATTTCATCATCCTGAAAAGTTTCCAAAGGAATCCATGGTAGATTCAGGATTTTGTTAAAGTGGTTATTAAAAATCTAAAGAGTCTTATGTAAAGCCCAAATCAATTCACGCTTAGCAGAGTATTTTAGAACCAATTTTCAAAAATGTTACAACCTTGTAAAGAAAATAGGTATATATATTGACTAAGCTTCATATGGACTAAGCTTCTTCCACTAGTCTGAATCAACTTCCACTTATTCTGCAAATTAAGAATTAGAAGCAGGAATAAAGTATATCTCATTTAATGAAATACCTGTAAAATCACCTGACGCTTCTTCAGTGGACTTTTACGCTTTCAGTTAATTAAATTTAGCCTTGAGAAAAAGGCCTCTAATTACAATAAACGGACTTTGGGAAAAGTTCCGAGAGGAATAGGATAAAATTGACATGCCATCACAAGAAAAAGGTCTTCCACATAAGCTGTAACTATTTTGAAGAAATATGGTTATCAGATACAAGGTAATTCCCATAATAATACGGCGTTTATAGGTAAAACTTAACTATTAAATAATTTCCATAAAGAGGGAACAATCTTTTGTTGTTTTTGTCATGTGCCACTTGGTCAAACCAAGCACGATTGAGACGGAGGCTACTTGTATTAAGGAAAAGTGACTTTCGTTTCGACAATTACCCTAAACTACGACTTATGCTCAAGTGGGTCCTCTTAAATATGAAGAAGTGGCCAAGCAGAAGACCCATAGGCTTTGTATGCCACCCCAAGAGGTATTGATAGAGGGAACTTGGAAGGCATTGTGACCACGAACCTATTTTACATAACTCAGTCCCCTTTAACGAACACGGCGGATCTTAGGCAGGCTCGGGCTCCGAACCCGGCAACCCTACAGTTACAAGAGCGTTGCCGTCGCCGATTGAGCTACCACAGATCCACGATCGTTTGTATAAGTGTATAGGGTTTCCATTGAAATTATAAATTACGTTACAAATAGTAAATTTAAAAAGTTTTATCTATATTACACTAACATACAACCAATTCATAAATTAAAATTCATACTGATTCAAGAGGCGCATTTATATTGTATTAGGAGTGACTAATAAAAAGCCGATTCTATATCTTTTCAAAGACACGCAACTGTCACACTGCATTCCAATAATAAAGATATAAATTTAAAAGTGAAAAAAAGTTAAAATAAAAGAAAATACACTGCTTATTATTACCGAAATTAAAAAATAAAACGGAAAGAATATTCATATTTTCGTCTTTATTATATTTATATTTATATACAGTCTAAAAGTTTGAATACGACTGAAGAACTATGTACTTAGTACTGTGAGAATTTTCAAAAATGCTAAGCAAAAAAAATAAATAAATAAATAAAAATAAGAAGCAAGAGGAAAGAAAGTGAAACTCCTCTGAACAAGTTATTGACCTAAGCAGACTACAATAACTATTTTTATATTTTTTACCCAAAGAGATTATCTGGGAACTTTACATTCATTAAATGCTTCAAAAAACGAGTGTCTGATGAATGGTCTGAATAATTGCTTCAGTCAGGTTAATATCATTGATTTTTGAAAAGGAATAAATAAGTCGCTGTTATTAGCAAGAGCAATGCATTTCAGCTGTAAGAAGACCGACAGTTAATTTCTCACAATCTAATCATTTTGCCTTTAGTATCTCTTCCCATGTATAATCGTTTAAGGCTATTTTACCTCTTGATTTTTTATTATAAGCGTATGGGTTTCCAACTGAGATTGTAAAACACGTAACAGTTTGCAAAATTTGAAGAGTTTAATGTAAATAACAATAGCACATAACCTATTCATAAATTAAAATTTATATTATATCAAGAAACACATGTGTTACTACAAGTGACTAATAGAATGTCAATTTCCCATCTTTCAAAGGAAATGTAACAGTCGTACTGCATTCAGATAATAAAGATATAAAAATGACTGCTTGGTAATTACAAGAATCCAGAGAAGAATTAATATTTTGGTCTTAATTATATTTAAATTAGTTTTCCATTTGTAAGTACAAATACAAATGAACACCGGTGAGAATCAATTCATTCGTGTGTTCTAACATACCAGGATGTCATTAAAAACACTTAACATTTCATTAGAATATAAGTAAATGAATGGTTTAGTACTATGAAGATTTCCAAAAATGCTTAGTTAAAAAATAAGAGGAAAAACGTGCAACTCCTCTGAACAAGTTAATAACCTAAGCAGACTACACTAAGTAATTTTATATACTGTTACCCAAAGAGGAGAAGCTAATATTCGGGAAATTTACATTCATTGAATGCTTCAAATAACGAGTGCTTGATGAATGCCCTTGTCTTCGGTCAGGTTAATATCCTTTGATTTTTTTTTAATAAAGCAAAAACAAATTTCTTCGAAATCTATTATTAATAAGAGCAATGGACTTCAACTATTAGAAAAACCGTACGTAATTTTCTCTCATTCTGATTGCTTTGTCTTTAACTTCTCTTCGTATATAATAATTTAAGCGTGTTTCACCTTTTGATTTCTTATTATCAGTGTAAAGGATTTTAAGTTAGATTTTAAATTACGTTCAACATTCGTAAAAATTAAAGAATTTTTATCTATAAAACAATGATTTTTAACCAATTTCATAAATTAAAATGTATAATAAATCATGTGCATATAGTGCACATTTATATTGCACTATAAGTAACTGATAGGAAATCGACTCAGTATTTTTTGAAGGAAATTTAACTGTCTTATTGGATTTCAGAAATAAAAATATAAGTTAAAAAATCTGAAAAGTTTAGACAATTAGAAGAAAATGACGGCTTATTTATTACAAATATCGGAAGGGTATTTATAGCTTACAATTAATTATATATCAAATAATTTTCTACAAGAATACGACTGAAATCCAGTGAGAAATTGGTCTATTCATGTATTTTGACATCTTAAGACTTTATTAAAGACATTTAACATTCATTTAGCATTTAATTAAAAGTATGGATCTGTACTATGTCAGTTTTCCAAAAAAGCATAGTTAAAAAATAAAAGTCGAGGGGAAAAAGTGCAACTTCTCTGAATAAGTTGATGACCTAAGAAGAGTACAATAACTAATTTTATATTTTGTTACCCAAAGAGAAGAAGAGATTATACATTCATTAAATGATTCAAAAAACAAGTGGTAATTAATTTTCTTGTCTTCATTCGGGTTAATATTCTTAGAAATTTTAAATAAGCAGAAATATGTTGCTCCAAAATTTGTTTTTAAGTGCAATAGAATTTAAACTGTTAGAAGACCAAACAGAATTTTTCCTAATTCTTATTATTTTGTTAAGTCAAGTCAATAACTCATGTTCCCAGGTCAAGACTGTTTCATCTGCATGTGTTATAAGCGCATAAGGATCGATTGAGACTCTGAAACGTGACACAGTTCACAAGATGTTTAGAGTTTTAACTATATAACCCTAGTACGTACCCAGTTAATAAACAAAAATTCAATAATTAAAAATAATAATTAAAGGTAAACGCTGAATGCCTTAGTACTGTGGAACCTCCCAAAATTACACATTAAATATAAGACAAATACATTAATCTACTCAGTACAAGTTAATGATCTAGGCAGATTATAGTAACTAATTTTATATTTTGTTACCCAAAGAGAAGAAGGAGGGATTATTCGGGCACTTTACAGTCATTAAATATTTCAGAAAGCGAGTGCTTCATTAATCATTGTGTCTTCAGGTTGATATCTTTAGATTTAGATTTAAGTCAGATTTAAGTTGCTTTGAAATTTACTATTAAGAGCAATAGAATTCAAATTGTCAAAGACCAATCAGAATTTTTCATAATTTTTATTATTTTGTCTGTAATTTATGTTCCCAGGTTAAGATTGTTTCATCTGTTTGTGTTATAAGCATATAGGGATCGAATAAAACTGTGAAACGTGGCACAGTTCACAAAATGTTTAGAATTAACTATATAACACTGATACGTACCCAATTAATAAACAAAAATTCATATTAAATCCAGCAATACATTTATGATGTGTTAGTAGGGATTAACAGGAAGTATATTCCCTATCTTTTAAAGGAAACGTAACTGTCGTACTGCATTCCAAAAGTAAAGATATAAATTAAAATGACAAAAAGATGAGACAAAAGAAAAAGATTTCTTAGTTACAACGAAAACCAAATTGGGATTTCGTTAGATAGGTCTTAATTATATTTAAATTAACATAAAATGTAAAGTTAAGAGTACAATGGAACTCCAATGAGCGTCGGGTTATCCATGTGTTATTAGACTTCATTAAAAAGCCTTTTATATTACATTAGCATATAATTAAAGGAATAACTTAGTAATAACCAAATTTCCAAAAATGCTTAACTAAAAAAGAAAAAGCAAAAGTAAAAAGTGCAATTCTTCTGAACATTTTAATGACCTAAGCAGACTACAGTAATTAATTTTATATTTTGTAACTTTTTGTAATTTTATATTTTGAAGAAGAGATTATCCGGGCACTTAACATTAAATGCTTCAAAATCCGAGTGCCTGATTATTGGTCTTGTCTTCAGTCATGTTATCTATAGATTTTTAAAAAAAGCAAAAATAGGTTGATTCAAAATCTATCATTAATAAGATCAAATGGACAACTGTTAGGACACCAAAGTAAATTTCAATATTATTTTGCCTTTAGCATCTCTTCTTACATATAATAGTCTAAAGCTGTCTCATTCTTGATTTTCATTTATAAACGTATGGGTTTTCAAGTGAGATTGTAAAACACGTCGCAGTTTTCAAAATTTAAAGAGTTTTATCTATATAACCATTGTATATAACCAATTCATAAAATAAAATTCATACTAAATCAAGAGACATATTTATGTTGTACTATGAGTGACTAATAGAATGTAGATTCCCCATATGTCAATGGAAACGCAACTGCTGTATTGCATTCAAATAGTAAAGGTATAAAATTTAAACTAATTAAAAGAAAATGACTGCTTGGTTATTACGTTGTTGTCTTATGTTACATGGTCAAACCAAGCACTGTCTATCTGTTCGTGCTATAAGCGTATAGGGATCAAATGAGACTGTGATACGGTTAAAAAAATGTTTAGAGTTTTAACTATATAACACTAGTAAGTATCAAATTAATAAACAAAAATTCAATAATTAAAGGAATAGTTAAAAGTAAACGCTGAATGCCTTAGTACTATAGAACCTCCGGAAATTACACATTTAAATAAAAGAAGAAATAAATAATTCTACTCTGTACAAGTTAATGACATAGTCAGGTTGATACCTTTATATTTCTTTGAAGACCAGAAATAAGTTGCTTCGAAATCTATTATTAAGTGCAATGGAATTTCAACTGTCAAAGACGAAGCGGAATTTGTAATAATTCTTATTATTTTGTCTTCAACTTCTGTCCCCATGTTTAATCGTTTAAGGCTGTTTCATTTCTTAATTTTGTGTTATAAGTTTGAATCAGACTGTGAAATGAGCCGCATTTTACTAAATTTGTAGAGTTTTGTCTATACAACACTGTTGTACACCCAATCAAATAATAAATAAAATTAGTAATAAATCAATTAATATTTTTAGATTGTACTATGAAGGACTAAAAGAGAGACTTTACCCTATCTTTCGAAGTGCATGTAACGGTCTCATTTTATTCCAATAATTAAGATAAATTGAAAAAGACAAAATGTAAATCAATTAAATGAAAATCACTGCTTAATTATTACGAAAACCGAATGGAGATTCATGTTTTAGTCTTCATTATATTTAAATCCATACACAACCTAAATTTAATAATATGACGGAACTCCGGGGTGAGAATCAGGTTTTTCGAGTGTATTAACATCGTAAGACTTCATTAAAAATCATTTAACATATCATTACAATTAAACGCTGGCCGAACGATGGCCGATTAGTTAGGGTGCTGGCCTTCGGAACCGGAGTTCGTGGGTTCGAATCCCACTGAGGCATGGATGTTCGTAGCCGTTCGGATTCGGCTTTAAGCTGTAGGTCCCGGTCTCATTAGCCCTCGTGTTGCAAAAAGTAGACCGTAGCACTCCAAACCAAACCAAAACCAAACCAATTAAACGCTGAATAGCTTAATAGCATGAAAGAAGAAATTAGTTAAGCTACTCTGTATAAGTGAATGACATAAGCAGAATGTAGTAACTAATTTTATATTTTGTTACCCAAAGAGAAGAAGAGATTATACGGGCACTTTACAGTCATTAAATTTTTCAGAAAGCGAGTGCCTCTTTAATCTTCATGACTTCAGTCAAGTTGATGCCTTTAGATTTCTTTGAAAACCAGAAATAAGTTGCTTCGAAATCTATTATTAAGTTCAAAGGAATTTCAACTGTCAAAGACCAATAGGAGTTTTTCATATTTCTTATTATTTTGACTTCAACTTCTGTCCCCATATTTAATCGTTTAAGGCTGTTTCAACTATGGAATTTATGTTTAAATGTATAAGGTTTGAATAAGACTGTGGAATGAGCACATTTCACAAAATTTTGTAGAATTTTTGTCTTTATAACACTGTTATATACTCAATTCAATAAACAAAATTTATGTTAAATCCAAAAAAAATTTTTTATTGTACTACTATGAAGGACTAAAAGATAGACAATATCTTTCGAAAAGAACGTAACTGTCGCACTTTATTCCAATAATTATAATGAATTTGAATTTTAAATGAAAAATTTAATTTATTTAGAATTCATATTTTAGTCTTCATAATTTTTATTTTTTTTAATTAAAATATGACGGAACTCGGGTGAGAATCGGGTTTTTGATGTATTAACATTGTAAGACTTCATTAAAAGCATTTAACGTACCATTAACATATAAGTAAATGGCTAAATCTGATGATAGAATACAGTAATCTGTAAATTTTGTTACAGTAAATTTTATTTTGTTACCAAACAGAATAGAAATTTTCATTAAAGTTTAATCGACTATCAATATTTGATAATTTATTTTTTTGAAATCAAAGTTGCTTAGAAATTTGTTGTGCAATGGAATTTCAACTGTCAAAGAAGCAAATTCTCAATTTTTTTTTTGTCAAACTTCTGTCCCCATATTTAATCGTTTAAGGCTGTTTCAAATTTGTTGTTTATAAGGTGTGTGTGAATAAGACTGTGAGCCACATTTCACAAAATTTGTAGAGTTTTATCTATATAACACATATACGCATTAACATACATAAATATTCAACATTTTATTTACTATGAATTAACTGAAAAGTGATTCTTTCCGTAAACTATCGTACTGCATTCCAAAAATAAAGATATAAAATGAAAACCAAAAAGTTAAAATATATAAACTGACTGCTTAGTTATTACAAAAACCAAATGATGATACATATTTTAGTGTTCATTATATTTAAATTAATACACAACCTAAATTTAAGTATATACGGCGGAACTCCGGGGTGAGAATCGGGTTTTTCGAATGCATTTACATTGTAAGACGACATTAAAAGGCATTTAACATACCATTAACATATAATTAACATTAAAAGCTGAATGGCTTAGTACTATGAAACTTCACAAAATATAAGAAATTTTTTGTTTTTATAACACTGTTGATACCCAATAATTAAACAAAAATTTATGTTAAATCCAAAAACATTTTTATATTGTACTATGAAGGACTAAAAGATAGACAATATCTTTCGAAAAGAATGTAACTGTCGCACTTTATTCCAATAATTATGAGAAAAGGAAAAAGACAAAATGTGATTTAATTAAATGAAAATCACTGCTTAATTATTACGAAAACTGAAGAGGAATTCATATTTTAGTCTTCATATTTTAATATTTAAATTAATACACAACCTAAATTTAAGAATACGACGGAACTCCGGGGTGAGAATCGGGTTTTTCGAGTGTATTAACATTGTAAGACTTCATTAAAAAGCATTTAACGTACCATTAACATATCATTAAAAGTAAACGCTGAATGGCTTAATGCTATGAAACCTCCCAATCTATAAGAAGAAATTAACTAAGCTCATCTGTAAAAGTGAATGACATAAGCAGAATACAGTAACTTATTTCATATTTTGTTACCCAAAGATAAGAAGAGATTATACGGAAACTTTATAGTCATTAAATTTTTCAGAAAGCGAGTGCCTCTTTAATCGTTGTAACTTCAATCAGGTTGATACCTTTCAATTACATTTAAAAGCAGAAATAAGTTGCTTCGAAATCTATTATTAAGTGCAATGGAATTTAAACTGTCAAACATCAAGCAGAATTTTTCATAATTCTTATTATTTTGTCTTCAACTTTTGTCCCCATGTTTAATCGTTTAAGGCTGTTTCATCACTTAACGTTGTGTTATAACAGTGTAGAGTTTGAATGAGACTGTGAAATGAGCCACATTTCAAAAAATTTGTAGAGTTTTCGTCTTTATAACAAAATTGTACACCCAATAATGAAACAAAAATTTATGTTAAATCCAAAAATATTTTTATATTGCAGTATGAATGACTAAAAGAGAGACAATACCCTATCTGTAAACTAGAACTTAACTCTCGAAGTTTATTCAAATAATTAAGATAAAATAAAAAAGACAAAATGTAAGGATAACTAAAAGAAAATGACCGTTTAATTATTACGAAAACCGAATGGGGATTCATATTATGATATTAATAATATATAAATTAATATACAGCCTAAATGTAAGAATACGACTGAACTAAGGTGAGAATAGTGTTATTCGTGTGTTTTAACATCGTAAGACTTCATTAAAAATCATTTAACATACCATTAGCATATAATTAAAAGTAAACGCTGAATGGCTTAGTACTATGAAGCCTTCCAAAAGTACGCAGCTAAAAATAAGAAGGGAAAAATTAAGCTACTCTGAACAAGTTAATGACCTGGGCAGACTACAGTAACTAGTTTTCTACTCAACTATCTACAGAAGAAAAAATTTCTCTTTACATCCGCGGAATGTTTCAAAAAGAGAGTATTTGATTAATGATCTTGGCTGCAGAGAGGTTAATATCCTTAGATTTGGCTCAAATAACTAGAAATATGTTCGTATGGATTACATAATTAATAACTAAAATTTAATTGAAATTTAAGAAACCCAAATAGAATTACTTTTGCCTACCTTGTTTGGTTTGGTTCGGAGTGCTAAGGTTTACTTTTTGCGACACGAGGGCTAATGAGAGAGGGATCTATTGCTTAAAGCCGATTCCGAACGGCTACGAACATCCATGCCACTGTGAGATTTGAACCCACGAACTCCGGTACCGAAGGTCCAGCACCCTAACTAATCGACCATCGTTCGGCCTATCTTGTTTGTGCAGATTTTATATGTGTATATATAAATATATGTATATATATTATTTCATATATGTAAATATATATATGAATATATATATACATACACACACATATATATACATATATATATACATATATATATACATATATATAATATATATACATATACATATATACATATATATATATATATATATACATATATATATATATATATAAATATATATATATATATATATATATATATATATATATATATATATATATATATATATATATATATATTTAATAACGCTTTTTGATTCATCTCGAAGTCGAGTTTCGAGCTGATTATACAGTTCTGCAGTCTTGGTAAAGATTGACAACCGAAATAAAAACAAATGGAATATCAAACTATCGTAGTTTATTCGCATTCATTCTCTATTCCAAACGAAAAACTGAAATAAAAGCTCTCGAAACTGTCGAAGCACTTCTTTCATAGTTGTTTGTACCAGTCAATTCGCGATCATTACAACTCACGTGGATGACGTAACTTAAGCTTCAGAACTCTATTTTTGGCTATGCAACCGGAAGAAATACAAGAGGACTTTCCACAACATTCGGTAAAACATTTACTAGAAAAGACTAGAAAAACAGAAGAAAAACAGGAACGGAACCAAAAGCGATAAAAATGCCATTGCATATGTGTATATATATATATATATATATATATATATATATATATATATATGTGTATATATATATATATATATATATATATATATATATATATATGTATTATGTATGTGTATATCTAATAACATTTTAAACAAACTATCAATCTTAAAAATAATTGCATTCTAAAAAATATATTAATGTTGCTGTATATTAATGTTTGTTTATATAGTTAAAAATCATACAACAATCACAAATTTTTTGGTACAGTCTGAACTAATTTCTAAGTTGTTTTTTCTTTATGTTTTGGTTCGTCTCTTAAATGCACGATAACTCGTTTTTAAGAAGAATCTGTGAGAAATATTGTACTCACTATCTGTGGTTAAATGTTTCAAATACTTTATCAAGTAGTTCTTTAGGAAGTTGGGAAAAGGTCAAAAGTACGAATCCTGGTATGTATATATGTATATGTAGTTATATATATATATATATATATATATATATATATATATGCATATATAAGTCTATACATACATATACACTGGAGAGTAAAAAAAACTGGTACAACAGCTAAATATCGTTTAGTGTCGCAAGTCGACGATGCATGGATTTGACTAATTTGTGAAATCATGCCAGAGGTAACTGACACCATGAATCCGGCAGGACTGTCCATAAATCACGAGGTGCTGGATATCTCTTCTGAACAGTACGTTGCACGGCATCCCAGATATGCTCAATAATGTTCTTGTCTCGGGATTTTGGTGGCCAGCGGAGGTTTTTATAGTCAGAAGTTTCTAGTTCCACTCTGTATCATTTTTGTAAGGCATTGTCTTCTGGAATTTGTAAAATCCATCAGAATGCAAAATAGACATTAAAGGATCCAGGTGATCAGACAGGATTCCAAAGTACGAGTCACTCGTCATAGTAGTATCTAAACGTAACACAGGGGACACATATCACTCGATCTGCTTTCTCCCCATACCATCACAGAGCCTCCATCATCTTCATCAGGCCCCTGTTGAAATGAAGGGTCAATGGATTCACGAGGTTTTCTACTTAGCCGTGCATGTCTATCAGCTTGATACAATTTGAAGTGAGACTCGTTAGACCAGGCAACGTGTTTCCAGTCATCAACACTCCAATGTTGGTATTGACGGGCACAGGAGAGGTATAAAGCTTTGTTTCCTGTATTCATCAAGGGTACACAAGTTGGTCCTTCGGCTTCGAAAGCCCATATCAATAATGTTTAGTTGTATGATCCAAACGCTGACATTTGCTGATAGCCTAGCATTGAAATCTGTAGCAACTAACGGAAGCTTTGCATTTCTGTAACGTTTAAATATAGTCTCTAGTCGTTATTGATCCTGTTCCTGAATGATTCCCAACCGCAGCGATGTCAGATATTTGATGTTTTACCGGATTCCCGATATTTACGGTACATTCGTAAAATGGTCTTACGGTAAAATCAAAATTTCACCGGTTCCTCGTAGATACTATATCCTATCTCTCGTGCGTCCACTATAATACCACGTTCACACTCACTTAAATCTTGATATCCTGTCATTGTAGCAGCAACAGCCTATCTAACAAATGTTCCGGACAGTTGTTGACTTATATAGGCGTAGCCGACATCGCCTTATATACGCGTATATAGGCGATATAGGCTTAGAAGCAGCCCTATCCTGATTGGTTCCTTATCTCTTTATTTGCATAATTATGCCTATATCAATTTTTTCCCTTTAGTGTAGATATATACCTATGTACATATATATATATATATATATATATATATATATATATATATATATATATATATATATATATATATATATATATATATATGTGTGTGTGTGTGTGTGTGTGTGTGTGTGTGTGTGTGTTTGTTAGTGTGTGTGTGTGTGTAATAAGCCTTTTTACCTCATTACAAAGTACGGGTCCGGGTGGTTTTCACCACCCTGCAGTCCTGGAACGTCGCAATGAGAACGCAATCAAGACACTTAAGTATTCAATTAACTACGTTTATTCAACTACATAATAAAGCATCATCATGAAACCTTATACGATACTTTATCAATATCAAAACTGCATCGAAACTCTGTGATGAAACTGTAAACATTTGCTTAAATAATCATTTGTGCCGACCAATCAGCTATTACTTGCAGACACGTGGGTGATGTAACTCTCGTGTTAGAACTCTATTTTTATACATGGAACAAGAAAGGATTTCTACTAGTGAACATTCTAGAATATTCGCTAGGGTTCCACGAGAAGAATTACCGGGGAAATAGAATTTTAAACCGAAAGTTATAAAAATATCATTACATATATATATGTAATCCATTTTTTATAAAACTCTTTGATAAGGAGAAAGCGCAACCGCTAGCAGTAATAAAAAGGCAGTCGTGCCTACATTGAAGAGACCGGCAGAAGTCTAATTGAAACTTTATTCCAGATCAACTACAACGCACATCTATTCTACTGGACAACAGACAAAGTAAAGCCACATAGTTCGCTATGATCGAACAGAGGTGCACCCAAGAGAGAGAATAGAAACAATTTTCCCACGGTAAAACAAAAAAACTTAATAAGCAAATTATGTGCAAAATCAGCAAAACGTGAAACCATTTGCGCGACATCTGGGAAACGTGCTGAATAAACAGAAAGTTTACAGTTTTAGGATACAAAGCTTTAGGAAGAATGTCAAGAGGAAATTCTCATTTCATTAAACTATTTAGAGGATGGGAAAAAGATTTAAAGGAATTAGAATGGGAGAGGGGAGGTTATTAAGGAAATATTAAAGTAAATAATTTTGATATATTACATATATATATATATATATATATATATATATATATATATATATATATATATATATATATATATATATATATATATATATATATATATATATATATATATATATATATATATATATATATATATATATATGCAGTCTTAAAACTATTTCGTAGAACTATAAATATTTACAATAGAAGACTATTGAAAGATGTATGCGTTAAGAGATATTAAGATAGATAAATACTATATATATACATATATATATATATATATATATATATATATATATATATATATATATATATATATATATATATATATATATATATATATATATATATATATGTATATATAAATAAATATATATAAGCTATATATGATTATATATAATTCTTCATCTTATTTACAAACAGGTTAATATCCTTAGATTTGGAATAAATAACTCGAATAGAAATACATAGAAATACATATATAGAAATACTCGTAACTTTCTTCAATATCTAATATTTATAAGCGAATTTCCACTCTTAGAAGATTTGATTTAATGTTTTTTAAGAGTCTAGTTATATTTAGCTTACTGCTCTTACTAGATATGAATTTACGCGCGTTTGGACTCTTCATTTTGTGCTGTAAGCGTGAAAGAAAAATTTGTGTTTATTGACGCAAGGAATATTACTGAATAACTGTAAGACTTTAAATATATTCTAATGTTTACAACTAGAAATATCTAATGAATGAACATAAATAGTTTTACCCTGTTTAATGAAGCCAAAAATAAAACTGCGTCATTAACCCTAATGATGAGTCGATGCAAAAACAGTTAAGATAAAAAAAATAAACTACCAACAATGCATGTATCACATAAAAGTATAAACTAAAGGAATGTTGGATAATAATTTCTTAATTCCGAAACAAGCAGAAAATTCTATTAATGGCTCCATTTTATAAGCCTCGGGGACAAATTTCAGTTAGTTTTAATTAGATATCTTGTAACTAATTTTTAAAAATAGTAATGTAAAGATCTTCTTTTCTAGGTTTGTATGAATGAAAATTTTATGTTTAACTTTAAAAAAAATGTAATTATTTAAATGGAAGAAATATTTATCTTAGTAATTATTTTCTTTGTAACTTCTTTTGTTACTAAAATAAAACAAATATTTTTGCCAATTATTTTATACAATTAATAATTGGAAAGAAGATACTGGTAGTAATTATTACACTAATGTTAAAACGTAAAAATAGTTATAATTTATAAGAAAATTTATTTGTTTAAGAGCACAACCCGTCTTCAATAAATTTCTATATACATTTAAGTGATATATATATATATATATATATATATATATATATATATATATATATATATATATTCACTGATTGGAGAAAAACTTCACTACAGAAAAACTGATTTGTTGTGATTTATTTTTTATAATTTCAAACTGAAACATTGCTATAAAAATCTCTATATATTAATTCACTGTAATTATAAGAATCGTTATTTACATTTTTAGTTAATTAACTTACATAATATATATAATATATCTATGTAATTTCTTAACTATATAATGATCATCATTAAATTTTACTATATACTCTATAATTAACTAAATAATTATTTGTTATGCTAATAGTTTAATAAACATAATATTGTTTTGCAGTTTAAGAAAGGAAATAAAAGTTTTTACTTCTAAAACGATTGTTTAGTACAGAATAACGGCATACTGTAATACATTATTTAAGAATAATTTTCAGAAATTTTCCTATGCCGAACAATGCAAATAATTTACTCTTATTCTGACAAAGTTGTAAGATTCAAATTTTGCATTTTTTCGTTATAAAGACCTATATATTTTCTATGGAATTAAAATATGGACTATTTTCTTGTCATGGAACTAAAGATATCGCAAGATATTCATTAAAATATTTTACCTAAAGTAAAAATATTTATGATTACTTACAGATGTTTAAGTGCTTTTGCTGATGCGTACGTAAACTTAATAGAAATTCAATTAAATTTACTACAGATCTCACCGTATAACAAGGTTCATTATTCTTTTGAAATATTGGTTGTGGAAAGCTTGAGATACCTACAAAATACCAAGATAACCTTTTTTCCCCGTTTTTTCATAATGGCCGGGTACCTAATTGATACCTTGATATACCTGGTAGTTAATACATACCTTGAGCTTTGAAATTCGCCCAATTCCTTGCTAAGTTTTGTTTTTTTTTTTTGTTTTTTTTTTGTTTTTTTTTGTTTTTTTTGTGGCCGTGTAACAAGTTGATACTTTGATACACCTGATAGCTAAATTGATGCATTGAGAATTAAAACTTGTTCAGCTCTTTGAAAAGTTATGCACCAACATACCATGATGTAAGGAGTGTGTTTCAGTACGTAAGGAAGAAAAATTGAGTTAAGTCTCTCAGCTTTTCGTTATTAGACCAGCTGGTTTCTGTCAGTTGAATAAGATTCAACATCACCTCATCAGAAAAATCGCTCGGGCCATTAATTGACCATAATAATTGACCATTTTTAAAACATTCTCTTATCCCCTTAAATCTTATTTCCTTTATTTCTTCTTTGATAATATTTGCTGCACTTTTATTTGAAGAAATTCCTTTCACGGACAAATTTTATTAATTTCTGAGCATGTTATAAATCGATGTTTCAAACATTAAACATAATGCATTAATAGTGTTACTCTTTTATAAATGCAATTTCCGTTAAGTCTCTCGTTGTTTTGTCAACAGACTCGCTGGTTTACAAAAGGTTCAAATAGATTCAATTTCGACTCATAATGAAAAACGCTCGTGCCCAATCAGTTATTGACTATTTTTTTTAAATATTTTGACCCACTCAAGTTTTATTTTCTTTATTTGTTTTTTTAACAATAAGGATTAACTTCCCTCAGCTATAACCTGATTCATTTAACAGTTGTTGTACTGGTTTTGAAAAAAGTCTTTTGCCAAAAATTTTTTATCAGTTTCTCATAAATTTTCCATCTCTTAATGAATCAAATTATGAAACATCAAACATAATGTGAGGATAGTGTTTCTCTAATTTAAAATTTCTGTTAAGTCCCTCATATTTTTGTCATCAGATTCGCATAAGGTCTGCATAAGGTCTGCATAAGGTTCAGAGAGCCGAGTTAGCTCAGTCGGCGAAGGCAATGCTGTCGTAAATGGAGCGATTCGGAGGTCGAGCCGGCCTAAGATCTGACATGTTTGTTAAAGGTGACTGGGACTCGTAAAAGAGGTTCGTGGTCACAATGGCCTCCAAGTTTTCCATCAATACCTCTGGAGGTGGCGGCCCAAGCCTATGGGTCTTCTGCTTGATCCCTGGTTTTCAATTTCGATGACCCACTTGAGCAAAAAGTCATACTCTCACCCTTGATGTGTTTATTAAAACGAAAGACGCACCCCGTTGCATTAATACGAGTATCGTAAGGTTCAGTCGTGCTTCGTTGGACCAAGTGGCATAAAACAACAATGTAAGATTAAAAAATATTCAACTTCTGCATATCAGAAAAACTCTGGCATCATTAAATGACCATTAAAAAAAATGTTTCCTATTTCAGTTCTATTTTCTTCATTTTTTTCTATAATAAAAAGGGTATCCTATCTTTCAACTACAACCTGCTCCATTTAATTGTAGCTGCACTGGTTTCGAAGAAAATCTTTTCCCAAACAATTTTTATCGATTTAGTTTTGAACAAGTTATGAATCAAATTTTCAAGTATTAAACATAATGTGAGGATAGTGTTCTTTTATTTTAAGAGTACGATGTGAGTTAAATCACTCACATTTTCGTCATTAGATTTCGTCATTCTGCTTTAACTAAGGTTCAGATATATTCAATTTCTACTCACCAGAAAAACCCCTCATGCCCAATTCTTTTTGACCATTTTTTAGATTTTCTGACCCACTTAAGTTTTATTTTCTTGATTAATTTCGTTAATTACAAGGGTATTCTAGCCTTTGAATTTCAACTTGTACATTTAATCGTCACTTCATTTCTTTTGCCAGACAATTTTTATCAACTTCTTTTAAGTTCTGAACATGTTACGAATCGATTTTTCAAACATTAAGCATACTGTAAGGATACGCAATCACGCAAGTTGGAAAATTTTTTTGCTCTCCATTTTAAAATTATTACTTTTTAGGATAAATTTTAGATTTTATTCTTATCTTCACTATTTTATGAAGATAATATACGTTAAGTCACTCACCTTTTCTTCATCAGACTTAATGTTTCATTTAAGGTTCAAACAGATTCAATTTTGACCCACGTAAGACCTATTCTCTTAGTTATTAATTGTTAACTACAAAGGTATTCTCTCATTACAGTTTCAAACTGCTACATTTAATCGTCACTGCACTGTTTATACAGAAATTATTTTGCCAGACAGTTTTTATTAAAGTATCCCTCTACGTTAAAAACGCCATTTTTTGCCAAAAATAATATTTTTTTTATTTCTCTATTGTAAAATTTCAACTTTTAGACTTCTAAATCTGTTTTTGTTTTGTCTTTACGGCATTTTTAAGAAAAGTTACAGCTATTTAAACATCAGTGACAGCTGTCAAACCAAAACGGAAGTAGCGCCTTAGCAACCGAAAGTTCTGAATGTAAATCCTTTTAAAGAGCATTTTTTGGACAAAACTTTTTAAATTTTCATGAAGATAAGTTTAAACATTTTTCTAGTATTTTTAATAATTAGCAACATGGCAATTAGAAAGTTTTGAAGCAAGAAAGTGTGGGGAATTTTAAACATGTATTTTAATTTCTTAATAGTTAAAGTTGCTTTTATAAACTTCAAATGCGTTTTTCTCAGAACGGTATTTTTAATAAAATGTTGAAACTTGAAATGTGATTTCTCAAAAGTTCTTAAAATATTTTGTTGCAAATTATTATGAATGCTTTTGATAGTATTTACTAGTGAATGACCTAAAAGCTTTAAATTTGGATGATTTTTATTGATGTTACACTCACAGTTAGATATAAAGGTAATGAAAACTCGTTAAAAATGTATGTAAAATGTATGTAAAAATGTGTATGATTTTGAAGAACCAAAAGTTTTTACCAAATGTAAATTAAGCAAAGATTTTAGGTGATTCACTAGTCCAGTGTATAAGAAACGTGTTGCATCAAAAAAATATTGAAATAATTTAATTTATTAAAAAATTAGACCTTTTCAAAAAAACCCGATTTTTTACTAAATTTTCTTCATTCATTAGAAATTTTATAAAAACTTCTCCAGGAATAAAATTTTTAAGTGCATTCTCTAATATAAAATAATAAATCTAAAAATGTAAAAACATGAACTAGTTTCTACGTTTAAAGAAAAAAGCTCTCCGAACTTAGACGGATACCTTAATATCATATAAATTCAGAACATGTTATGAATCGCTAATTCAAAAATTTTTTTAACTTGCAGTCACTTCGTACGGATGTATATAATTTCCGCCCACAACGTAATTTCCTCTTTAAAATATCCCAAAATTACATATTTTCCTAAAAACCGTCTCATTGATGTTAATGTTTCATTTTACGCAATCACACGCGTTGGAACATTTTTTGTTCTTTATTTATAATTATTACTTTTTAGAATAAAGTTTACATTATTTATTCTTATCTTCTTTAAAACACTATTAAACTCTCTCTCTCTCTCTCTCTCTATATATATATATATATATATATATATATATATATATATATATATATATATATATATATATATATATATATATATATATATATATATATATACAGGGTATTAACAAACTTTTATTAAAAAACTTATTACTTTTTTCACTATTATTCGATATCTGGTTCTTTTTTAAATTTTGATGTTTAACCCCTCACTGCACTGTTTTTTAAAAAAGGCCGGCTAAAAAAATATTTTTTATGTACAAAACACAATTTAGAACGTTGTCTTGCCAAGAAAATTACAAAAGTACGAAAATAATCACCATTTTTATTGCAATTTTGGATTTTGATATCATTACAGAAAATATTCGAATATTGTAATATGACACGCACATCGACTTTATTTCATCTTTCTTTTTGAATTCCCATTTCAGAATAAACATTATTATTAGTAAAAATACTTTTTTATCATTTTAAAACAGAAATAATAACAATGCTAGTATTTATAAAATTAATCAAAATTTTCTTTTGTTTGATATATTTCGAAATAAGGTGCAGCACGTACACCCAACATTGCAACTATTACACATGTAACGACTCTCTTTTCTTTTCCTTTTTCTTTTAGCACAACACACAGCGCAATATCTTGTGGGCGATTCTTTTTTTTTTGGTGTTGGTGGAACAAAACTCGTAAAATGACGTTCCGTTAGTCGTAGAATTCCAGCAGATCTTGTTCTACCCGCTTTTTTATATTTCTGTCACTATGATAGTTTTGTATAAGTTTTTCTAATAATCGGCTTCTGAATTCTAAAATTTTTTTTCACCTCCGTTTTTTACATACAAAACTAATGTGTTCCAAAGGAACATGTCTAACAAATGGATGAACACTTTTTTATAATATTTTCCCCCTTTTTTCTGGTAATGGAATAGTCACATAAATGCTGATCTAGGCGATCAACACCTCCCATCGTTTCGTTATAATCTATTACCACTTTCGGTTTGGAAATACAATTACCATCTTTAAGTACAACGCCGCTCGAATTATCTCGAGGATGCACAATTTGGTCAGTTTAGCGTGCTCTAGTTAACTCTAGCGTGAACGTTAAGTGGTTAAGATTCTGGTTTTGTTTTTCTTATTTTATGACTATATATATATATATATATATATATATATATATATATATATATATATATATATATATATATATATATATATATATATATATATATGTATGTATGTATATATGTATGTATACATATATAATACATACATGCATATATGTATATATATATTTATATATTATATATTTTATATTATGTGTGTGTGTGTAATGTCTTGATCCAGAGTTAAGGCGATTGGAAAAAAGTCTTCTTGATTATAATAATTTTATTAACTCATTGTTCTGTGGCAACGCCAATATCCCTCCGCTCAGCATGTACGCGCAGATTTATTTTGCTCATGAGCGAGCTGTACTAGAGGTAAGGAAAAAATTCCAGAGATATCAGTTCGGAAAAAAATGGCATGTGTTGTGTTAATAAATGTTTGGGAAGTTTAAATCTTGTTGCATCCATCACTATTAGGGTTATTTTCCCCATGGAAATTTCTGCCAAACGATCCTCAATCATTTCTAAATCATAATAGCCAGTTATTGAATAAAAGGGAGTATATTTCTCCAAAGTTCTATGTGAGAGCAACTTGAGCCATTTTCATTGTTCGTGGCGGAGCTAAGCGTGGAATAGGTGTTCACAGTTCCATTTCCACGTGCTGACTGCTCTTATCTGTTTGCAAGCTCATGAAATAGTTCGAAAATGCTTCCGCCTGACCGGATTATCCTAAAAGCTTACGCGAGAGCGGGTTTTTTTCATTTATTTTATTATTATAAAAGAGTCCCCTTTACAAAATCGTTTTTAACTCACGTAATTTCCAACTACCCCTTTTTTAGACCTGACATATATATATATATATATATATATATATATATATATATATATATATAAATATGCGTATATAAATACATATATATATACGCACACACACACACACATATATATATATATATATATATATATATATATATATATATATATATATATGTATATATACAAACAATTGTGTTCATGTACATTTATGTGTATAAAGTTTTTTTGTTCTCACCACGTTACTTACTGGATACCGAATCCCAAATAAAAACATTAAAACTGTGATGCACAAAATGTAAGGTATTTAATGAAAAAGCATAAAAAAATTTTACCCTCTTTAATGAATCCACAAATAAAACCGCATCATTAGTCTTAATGATGACTTGACGAAAAAATTAAACATTTTAAAAACATAACCCACAGTTAAATGAATAAACAAAAGGAATTTACGATAATTTCTTAATTTCGTAACAAGCAGAAGTTGCTTAAAGATAATGGCTGAGTTCTATTAGTCTCAGGAATAAATTTGGGTTGGTTTTAATGACTTGCGACTAATTTTTGAGCTGAAAATTCTTAAAACATTCCTTCCTATATTGGCGCTAATTTAAATTGAATTTATGGTGTACACAAGAATTGTAATTATACAAACTGAAATTTAGTCTTCTTAATAAGATAGCTATAGTGTAAATAAAATAATTATTATTATTTCATACTTCTACACAAAATAGGCAAGATCATTTCTAGACGATAGGCAAACTAAACCATTGTTCATCTTGCCTACCATCTTGGGAGCTGTCTAGATTGCCCACCGTAGATTTTTTTAGCTTAAAATTCTTAAACACTACATTGGTGGGAATTAATATTTAATGCATAGTATACAGAATAAATGTAGTTCTGTAAACGGAAATTTATTCTTCTGAATAAGATAGTTATAGTGTAAGTAAAATAATTATTTTTATGTCGTACTTTTACACTATGTAGGTAGATGCGATATAGACAATAAAAATAAACGCATTTTACAAATATATATTTTGATTGCTGGGATCTACAAAAAAATATATAGTTATATAATCAAATATAACTGATATGATACAAAAATAAATATTTAAAATTTCTCTAAAGTGTAGATGTAATATAGAAGCTTGTCAAAATTGATTCAGATATGGTCGAAATGAACACTGCCATTGATTGGTTTTTAGTGCTATGTTCTACTTTTTTGCTAAACGACGTATAATGAGACTTACTGCTTTAGTCTGATACTGAATGGCTAGGAATAAATATGCAAGTAGCGGTATTTGAACCCACGAACTCCTGTACTGACAAACAGAACCCTACATATTTGGTCATCATTTGGTGTACTGTGTCTGAAGTCAAAACTCTGAAACATTTCGCTATTATAGTATTACCTTTGTACCGTAAAGTTAAATCACCAATATTCTATTAACAACTGCATTTTGAATGCATGACTAACATACTAAATTATTTAAGATTTACATTCGGTTTTAAAGAGCTAATCAACATTAATGTACACGAATGCACACACAGATAGACAGAAAGAAGTATATTTGACACTTTTTGTTAAAACCACAGCTACACGCATGTAAAATAAAAAAAAAGAAATTCTATGACGTGAAATCAAATCCGGTACTGCCTGTGTGAAAAATTGAAACAAACTATGCAAATATAATTGAATAAAGTAAAACTATTCGCCGAAAGATAGCCTACCCGATTGAGAAAACTATGAATATCCGAGAGGATAAAGATAGGCTATTCCTCAAAAGATGACCTAACCAGCTGAAGAACAAAGCATATATAAGGAGATAAAGAAAAACTATTCGTCAAAAGATGATCTATCCAAATGAAAAACAAATAATATCTAAGGGGATAAAGGAAGACTATTCGCTGATAGAAGGCTTACCCAATTGTGAAAGCAATGCATATCTAAAGCATAAAGAAAAACTATTAGCCGAAAGATGGTCTACCTAATTGAGAAAACAATGCATATCTAAGAGGATATAGAAAGACTATTCTCCGAAAAACAAAGAATATCTAAGGGGATAAAGGAAGACTATTCGCTGAAGGCCTACCCAATTGAGAAAGCAATGCATATCTCAATGATAAAGAAAAACTATTAGCCGAAAGATGGTCTACCTAATTGAGAAAACAATGCATATCTAAGAGGATATAGAAAGACTATTCTCCGAAAAAACAAAGAATATCTAAGGGGATAAAGGAAGACTATTCGCTAAAAGATGCCTACCCAATTGAGAAAAATGCATATCTCAATGATAAAGAAAAATATTAGCCAAAGATGGCCTACCTAATTGAGAAAACAATGCATATCTAAGAGGATATAAAAGACTATTCTCCGAAAAACAAAGAATATCTAAGGGGATAAAGGAAGACTATTCGCTGAAGGCCTACCCAATTGAGAAAGCAATGCATATCTCAATGATAAAGAAAAACTATTAGCCGAAAGATGGTCTACCTAATTGAGAAAACAATGCATATCTAAAGAGGATATAAAAGACTATTCTCCGAAAAACAAATATCTAAATAAAGGAAGACTATTCGCTGAACTACCCAATTGAGAAAGCAATGCATATCTCAATGATAAAGAAAAACTATTAGCCGAAAGATGGTCTACCTAATTGAGAAAACAATGCATATCTAAGAGGATATAGAAAGACTATTCTCCGAAAAACAAAGAATATCTAAGGGGATAAAGGAAGACTATTCGCTGAAGGCCTACCCAATTGAGAAAGCAATGCATATCTCAATGATAAAGAAAAACTATTAGCCGAAAGATGGTCTACCTAATTGAGAAAACAATGCATATCTAAGAGGATATAGAAAGACTATTCTCCGAAAAATGACCTACCTAAATGATAAAACAATGCATATCTAGAGGATAAAGAAAGACTATTCGCTAAAAGATGCCCTACCCAATTGAGAAAATAATACATATCTATGGGGATATATAAAGAATATTCGCCAAAAGATGGCCTACCTAACTGAGAAAACAATGCATATTAAGGGATAAAAAAAATATTATAATTGAAACAAAGATCATTCGGCGTATTGCCGCTGAAATCAAAACAATATTTCTATATTACGGTATTTCATTTAGTTTGTACCAGGAAGTTAAAACATCAATATTCTATTTATTGACAATTCTTGGAATGGATGACAAACATACTAAATTATTTATTGATTTACAATCGGATGTCAAGAGTTGAAGATATAAGGCTAACCAACATGAATGCCCACGCATTCACAGACAGAAAGACAGGAGAAGAATAAATTCGACCATAGCTACACATATGTAAAAACAAAAAATGAAATGGAACCGGCGAAAAATAGCGGAACGATGACCGAATGGTTAAGGCGTTGATCTTTAGTACCGGCATTAGTGAGTGCGAATCCTACTGTGTCATGCTTATGCGTAGTCGTTTGGGATCGACTTAAAGCTGTAGATCACGGTCTCAATACCCCTCGTGTTGCAAAAAAGTAGACCGTAAACTAGACGAAACCAAACTTGTGTGAAAATTTTTGAAAACAATCCATTTGTAAGGGTATAAAAAAAGAAGAAAGTAAGGTGTAAAAATTTAGTGTTTATTATTAAAATGAATTAATTTCTCAAGAATCAGTCTGGTTTTATGACCAGTTCGTCTAAGATATTTTTGTGGTCAAAATTTTCACTTCATTGGAGGTCGACATAAAGTAATCGATAGTAAAGTTAGCGACAAACGGATTACAAGATGCAGACCTAGTCAGACGAAAGCACGAGTTAAATAAAAGCTTATAAAAAGACTAGCTTGTAATTTTTTACCGAGTACAAAGGCTCTAAAACAGCCCTTGTATATTGGCGCTTTGTTGGATACGATTCTAAGCAGATATAACTGTATCGTACCAATGCCATTAAAAACTTCGAAAGTTCTTAGAACTTACTGGGAACTTTTCATTTCGAACTCTTTTTGAAATTTTCGCTGCCTCTATAGCTTTTAATCTCGATTACTTTTCATCTTTTGTCTTTCTCTTGTGTCCCCCCCATTCACTCCCGACAAGCTTTTATTTCTTTTGGGCGATTTCGACGAAAGTTTCAGATTGCCTTTAACGAATAAGCAGGAGATGAAAGTTTCTTGACTGTCTCACGTTATTTATTGTTTCAGGTTTAACAAGGTTATATCTCCCATTTAATATCAATTTTTTTTCGTCTTTTACTGGAACTAAATGCCTTTTGTGTGTTGTAGGGAAAAATCTCTAAAAGTTTCACATTAAATTTTCTTTTAAAGAACTTTTAAAGATTTATATTTAATTTTCTCTTATTTCATCAATTTTATTTTTTCTGTCCACATGGCTACTACATGGCTACTTTAAAATTAAATCCTTTTTGAAACTCGATATAATTATTATACTATCGGTTACAATGGAGGAATAGAGCATAGGCTAGAGCCTTACTTTAAGAGAGCTTTGATAAAATCGGATACTAAAGCCTTATATAAAGATGGTAGAGCATTCAGGGACAAATGTAAGGGCATTAATGTAGTTCAGGTGGCAGCCATGACGATCCTACTCTTTTAGGAAATACTTTTGAAAATACTGTTTTGAGTAGACATTTTATATAGCTTATATAGATATCTATTATTTTTATCTTGTTATTATCGAACAAAAAATCATTAAAATTTTAATTTAGCCTTAGATATACGTATCCTTACATCTGTTTCATATTGTCAGTTACATCATTTGGAAGTTTATTATGATTGTCTTACAGCGATATTCTAAGATATTTTAGACATAGATTTATCGAGTTGGGTTTAGATCGTTAGTCCAATTGGATATCATTAATTAAATATAATAAATTCAATGTTCTTTTTTTATTTATAAGTTTCATTCCACCAAATTCCGCCGTTTGGTCACCTCTGAACTAGACAATTTTTAATTGCATTTTCTTCATCGCGTTTCAAGCCAAACGATGGGGTACAGAGCTGCTCTTCTGTAACAGAATTCGCTGGTCCGAGTCCCGCTGATGACCTAGATGTTTGGAATCGGCTTCACACAGTGGGTCCCAATCTCATACGAGTTCGTGTAGCAAAACAGTAAAACGTAGCTCTTTAAATCAAACCAAATCATCGCAATTCACAGAATTATTTCTTTGTGGATGGTAGTGCAGTAGGTAATTTACTGTAAAAAAAAAGGCTGTGCATCATTGGACATGGAGATTTAAGAATGATGTTAATAAAATTAGAGCACATCATTTGATTTTGTTAAAACACAACCATCTCAATATTTTTCCATTATTTCTTATTAATTTGAGTATTTTTTTTAGTTATTGGACCAGTTTCAAGTCAAAAACGTATCTCTCGTATTTCACCCTCAGTCAGCAAATTTTCGGAGATATGCATGTTCCGGGTTTGGTTTAGAGCGCTACGGTCTACTTGTGCCACACGAGGATTAACGAGGCCAGGACCTACTGGTTAAAGCCAATTACGACGAAAGACTAAAAACATCCATGCCTTGACGGGATCTGAATCCACGAACTGCGGCAGGTTCATAGCAGATCGTAGCACTCCAAACCAAACGAAACTTGATTTTCTCCTCAAGTTTGTGACGAAAGGTGAAATACGGGAGATACGCGTTTGAATTGAATCGGGCCCTATGTCATAGTTTACATTTGATGGACATTTTAATAAATTTCTATCTTGAGATTCTCCATAAACAAATAAAATTAGTACAGATAATATGGAACAATATTTTCACTTTAGGTATAATTAATTATTATGGAGAAGGAGCTTTGGTATTATATATATGTAATCCAGGAATTATACAACTGCTGGACAAGGTGAAACCTAATCAGTTTAATACTAATAAAAATGCAGTCGACCCACAATGAAGAGAACGGCACAAGTTTAATTAAAACTTTATTTTAGAGCTGATAAAGGACATCTTTACTAATCAATGACAGACAAGAGAAAGACACAAAAATTACTCTGCTCGAACAGAGTTGCACCCGAGAACGAAGACAGAAAGAATTTTTCCCAATGGACAAGAAACATAGTCAGCTAATTAAACTGTTAAGATCGGGAAAAACACTTTGCCATTTCCGGCGACAGCTGGAAGATATGTTGAATAGACAGAAAATTTACAGCTACAGGACAGAAAGCTTTGGAAAATGTATCGGAAGAATTTTTAGTCGAGAATACTCCTTTGATTAAGACATTTAGAGACTGGGGAAAATATTTTAAGGAATTAGAATGGGAGAGAGGAGGTTTTTAAGGAAATATTAAAGTTAAATAATTTTGATATATTACACATACACACACACACACACACACACACACACACACATATATATATATATATATATATATATATATATATATATATGTGTGTGTGTGTGTGGTTTGGTTTGCTCTACTTTTTGCAACACGAGGGCTAAGTGTGTGTGTGTGTGTGTGCGTAAGTGTGTATAGATATATAGATAGACAGATGATAGATAGAGGGATAGATAGATGGATAGATAGATAGACAGTCAGAGAGAGTGAGAGAGTAGATGTCTGTAATGCAGATACATATGCAGATACACACATGTGTATTTGTATGTGTCTTTTTTTGGTTTTATATATGTGCATTTATATCTGCATACCGATGTATATAGCATACACCTGACACACACGATGTATATAACATACATATACATTGCAATGTCCATAAACGGCGGTTTTGCTCCACAGCTGTTAAATAGACATAATCTTCCAATTAAAACAATATGTGAAATAAAGTAAGATTGCATTTTAAGGTTTTTTAATTTAAAAACTTAATTTTTCTACAGTTACAAATTTAATTTTTTATATGTTCTAGTATTACAATCATACAAGTCAGCGCTAATGTACCGAAATCGGAACATTTAAATCCGACATAATATACCATCTGTGTGAAAGGGAGGATAATGGGTACAACGAATTTATATTCCATTCCTGAATAGCAAATGTATATCTTTGTGGGCCGAAATATCTCGATGCATATTCAAAGTCGCTTTGAATGAACGCATCTTTTGAACGATGCACCCGTGAAACGAATGAATCAAGCAGCAAACCTCCGATTCCACAATGAATTCTGTTCTAAAATAAGGTGCAGGGAATGGGAGGAGAGGAATGAATAGAATTTCGCATTTCCGTGATCACGTATCGCTTGGGTGGTGAAATATTTCAACAAACATGACATTGTACTGGGGGCGAATATTTATAGGTTTCAATATTTGTGGATAACGTTAAATCATTGTTATGTAATGTTTAAGGCATGCGCGGGAATTAAATGTCATTTTATAACCCGTGTAGAGAGTAGTGCGTTAATTTAAATTATAAATAGCCGTTTGATTAACCCCAGACATAATGAGAGATTTTAAGTAACCAAAATACTCACAAAATTGTTCTTTTAAGCAATTTTCACATTAGGCGTACTTCTTTGTAAAAGAGATTTTCCGAAGCGATCGGAAAAGTTACGTGTGTATATATACGAGGGTCACTCTGAAATGTTTGAGATACAACTAAGTTTTTAAAGTTAAACTTACAAAGTTTTAGGTGTGTTCAAAGTAGTCTCTTCCAGCATCATTGCACTTTTGTAGACGAATTTTCCACAGATTAAATGGATCAAGCCATTCATTTCTTGGAATAGATGAAAAAAGGCATTTAGAGCCACATCAGTCTCTTCTTCTGAATGAAAACGACATCCATGTAAGTTCTTTTTTAGATTGAAGAATAACCAAAAGTCACACATAGCTCGATGAGGTGAATACAGCGGATGTTCTATCACTTTAATTTGTTTTTGTTTAAGAAACTCAACTGTTAATTCGGCTGTATGTGAAGATGAATTGTCATGGTGAAGCATTAGTCCCCTAACATTCATTTCTATTCCTTTCTTGGAATAAATGAAAAAATGCATTTACAGCCCCATCAATCTCTTCTTCTGAATAAAAACGACATCCACGTAAGTTCTTTTTTAGATTGAAGAATAACCAACGGTCACACATAGCTCGATGAGGTGAATACAGCGGATGTTCTATCACTTTAATTTGTTTTTGTTTAAGAAACTCAACTGTTAATTCGGCTGTATGTGAAGATGAATTGTCATGGTGAAGCATTAGTCCCCTAACATTCATTTCTATTCCTTTCTTGGAATAAATGAAAAAAATGGATTTACAGCCACATCAATCTCTTCTTCTGAATAAAAATGACATCCACGTAAGTTCTTTTTTAGATTGAAGAATAACCAAAAGTCACACATAGCTCGATGAGGTGAATACAGCGGATGTTCTATCACTTTAATTTGTTTTTGTTTAAGAAACTCAACTGTTAATTCGGCTGTATGTGAAGATGAATTGTCATGGTGAAGCATTAGTCCCCTAACATTCATTTCTATTCCTTTCTTGGAATAAATGAAAAAAATGGATTTACAGCCACATCAATCTCTTCTTCTGAATAAAAACGACATCCACGTAAGTTCTTTTTTAGATTGAAGAATAACCAAAAGTCACACATAGCTCGATGAGGTGAATACAGCGGATGTTCTATCACTTTAATTTGTTTTTGTTTAAGAAACTCAACTGTTAATTCGGCTGTATGTGAAGATGAATTGTCATGGTGAAGCATTAGTCCCCTAACATTCATTTCTATTCCTTTCTTGGAATAAATGAAAAAAATGGATTTACAGCCACATCAATCTCTTCTTCTGAATAAAAATGACATCCACGTAAGTTCTTTTTTAGATTGAAGAATAACCAAAAGTCACACATAGCTCGATGAGGTGAATACAGCGGATGTTCTATCACTTTAATTTGTTTTTGTTTAAGAAACTCAACTGTTAATTCGGCTGTATGTGAAGATGAATTGTCATGGTGAAGCATTAGTCCCCTAACATTCATTTCTATTCCTTTCTTGGAATAAATGAAAAAAATGGATTTACAGCCACATCAATCTCTTCTTCTGAATAAAAACGACATCCACGTAAGTTCTTTTTTAGATTGAAGAATAACCAAGTCACACATAGCTATATACGGCGGATGTTCTATCACTTTAATTTGTTTTTGTTTAAGAAACTCAACTGTTAATTCGGCTGTATTGAAGATGCATTGTCATGGTGAAGCATTAGTCCCCTAACATTCATTTCTATTCCTTTCTTGGAATAAATGAAAAAAAATGGATTTACAGCCACATCAATCTCTTCTTCTGAATAAAAACGACATCCACGTAAGTTCTTTTTTAGATTGAAGAATAACCAAAACGGTCACACATAGCTCGATGAGGTAATACAGCGGATGTTCTATCACTTTAATTTGTTTTTGTTTAAGAAACTCAACTGTTAATTCGGCTGTATGTGAAGATGAATTGTCATGGTGAAGCATTAGTCCCCTAACATTCATTTCTATTCCTTTCTTGGAATAAATGAAAAAAAATGGATTTACAGCCACATCAATCTCTTCTTCTGAATAAAAATGACATCCACGTAAGTTCTTTTTTAGATTGAAGAATAACCAAAAGTCACACATAGCTCGATGAGGTGAATACAGCGGATGTTCTATCACTTTAATTTGTTTTTGTTTAAGAAACTCAACTGTTAATTCGGCTGTATGTGAAGATGAATTGTCATGGTGAAGCATTAGTCCCCTAACATTCATTTCTATTCCTTTCTTGGAATAAATGAAAAAAATGGATTTACAGCCACATCAATCTCTTCTTCTGAATAAAAACGACATCCACGTAAGTTCTTTTTTAGATTGAAGAATAACCAAAAGTCACACATAGCTCGATGAGGTGAATACAGCGGATGTTCTATCACTTTAATTTGTTTATGTTTAAGAAACTCAACTGTTAATTCGGCTGTATTGAAGATGCATTGTCATGGTGAAGCATTAGTCCCCTAACATTCATTTCTATTCCTTTCTTGGAATAAATGAAAAAAATGGATTTACAGCCACATCAATCTCTTCTCTGATAAAAATGACATCCACGTAAGTTCTTTTTTAGATTGAAGAATAACCAAAAGTCACACATAGCTCGATGAGGTGAATACAGCGGATGTTCTATCACTTTAATTTGTTTTTTTAAGAAACTCAACTGTTAATTCGGCTGTATGTGAAGATGAATTGTCATGGTGAAGCATTAGTCCCTAACATTCATTTCTATTCCTTTCTTGGAATAAATGAAAAAAA
>CM063498.1:27602988-27607988 GCA_032207245.1 Pardosa pseudoannulata
ATATATACATATATATACATATAAGTATATATATATATATAAGTATATATATATATACATATATATACATATGTATATACATATATATATATATATATATATATATATATATATATATATATATATGTGTGTGTGCACATATATACATGCATATATATATAAGTATATAAATACATATATATATATAAGTATATATATATATATATATATATATCTATATATATGTATGCATATAAGTATATATATATAAGTATATATATATACATATATACATACATACATATATATATGCATATAAATATGTATGTATATGTATATGCATATATATATATATATGCATATGTATGTATATATATATATATATATATATATATATATATATATTATGTATATATATATATATATATATATATATATATATATATATATATATATATATATATATATATATATATATATATATATATATATATATATATAAAAATATATATAAATATATATATACATATTATATATATATATGTAAATATATACATATGTTTATATATATGTATATACATATATATATATATATATATATATACATATGTAATATAAACATAATATATGTGTGTTATAAATATATATATGTGTGTATATGTATATTGTATATATATATACAGGTCGTTATAAATGACCAACTTAACATGTTGGTCGGTCATATCACGATGAACAAGATTTGCATAGGAACTTATGTCTGACAATGCAAACTGCGACAGCTAGAGTGCTGTGATCACGAGTGTGGTGCAGAAGAAAAAAAATGATATGTTTGTATGTTAAGTTTGTAAACGACCTATTGGGAAACCCTGTGTATATATAATATATATATATATATATATATATATATATATATATATATATATATATATATATATATATATATATATATATATGTGTGTGTGTGTGTGTGTGTGTGTGTGTTATAATATGGAGTACTCGACTGATGGTTTTGCAGTCATGGCCATAACAAAACATTTTAGTCCTGAAAGATTTGTATTACTAGATTGTCAGGCTGACAGGTTCCCACCTCATTAAAAGGACAGTAAAAATCTGAGTAAAATTCTGAGTAAAAATCTGTGAATCTTCTTTTTGTTCAAAATTTTCTAAATTGGCCACTAGGGCCCTATAAAGTTTTAAGTAGTTATCCCTTTCCTGATTGAACTGTAACCCATGTGGTAAGTTTAGATTAGGGGGTAAGAAGGGAAGAAAAGAGACGCGGTGTTTTTGCCCTTGACTTTTGATTTGAAATCTCCTGAGAATTTTCTTGGGACGTAATGAGAACTTTCGGTTATAAATTAAATTCCGCATCATTGAAATATCAGATTACGGAAAGTTTTCTGACACTATATTAATTAATGACCGGTCTTTGGGGTTTTGTACAAAATCTCTGCATTAACCTACAGATTTAGTGTACTTTTCCTTTACATATATTTATATATAAAATTCTTATGATCGTATATTTGAAACGGAACTCCTCCTAAAATGGCTGTACTGATTTTGATGAAATTTTGTGCATGCAATTAAATCGATTCTAGAATGGTTTAGATTCACAATTTGATCTGATGGAACATGTTTTTTATTAAAAATTCAGGATTAGGGTTTTATTGAGATTATTATAATGCCGCTTGATACGCTTCTCTGCTAGGGTATCTATTCGTAGTGTATCCATCCTAAAAAATTAGTTTGTACTGTAAAATTAACTATATTGATGTAACTGAGTATCAATACAACTGATTGCGTATTAATGTAATTCAGTTGCACAGAACAAAAATGAAAGTCAGTTTCTATTTAATGTAAAAATTTGCAAAGCATTTCATGTTATATTTAATAAAAAACAAGAAGTTTTAATGAAAAGTTTCCAGTTCCAATGATACTATGGTAGTAGGTCCCGATCTTCTTAGCCCCCGTGTATCAAAACAGCTGACTGTAGAGTTGTAAACTAAATCAATGGTACTATGCCCCTTTAAAACGTGTTACTATTTGAATTGTGGAACCAAATGTTTTTGGGTGGGTTACATTTTTTTAATTAAATTAGGAATCTGCAAAGTTCTGAAAATAATTTTAATGTGCAATATGTCTTTTAATAAACTAGAATTGTACATATAACTTGCTTTACCATCCGTAACACACCTTACGTTACACGTGCTCCTCGGGTAGTGCCAAATGAATAACAGCTTAGCAGCCTTGTATTGGTATAAAGGCATATAGTTCCTGTATTGCTAACTGCGTTAGGAAAAAAACTTGATCTTCTATGCATTAGAATATAATTTAAAAAAATACGTTATGTAAACGTAACAATTATAATCACGTTCAACCAGTACAGGATAGCGTTCTAGGATTAACCATTATTTCCCATTAATGACACAAGAAAAATCTTTCGTAAATGTTTTTTTCTAATATTTCTCGGGTACCATTAGCCATTATGCAAATCATTTACTTTTCTTCCTTTTAAAAAATTGCAAGTTAATATCTTTGATATCAGATAGTTTTTTTTAATATTTTCGTATCTATATTTGTTTATAATAATATACAGCTCATTCAGAAAGTTGATATATATTTCAATTCTACTGTTATCTTTAACAATTAATTCTCGAAACATATCTACCGAATATATAATGAGGAATATTTTAAATCTAAGTTATTTTGGGCTGCAAGGTGTAAAGAAAAAATAGGAAATTTGAATAAGTTGGAATATAACAGCATGTTTCCATTAGTCAGTAGGTATCATTTTAAACATCATAAGTATTCATATATTAAAAACAAACTTCCTGACAAGAGATTTATTTGTATTTCATTCATGCTACAATAAAGGTAAACTTTACTGATCATACTTTCAGTTGATCCCCCTAAGAAAAGTTAATTTATATGCGAAGCTAAAAAAATCAAAAGGTGGATCAAAATAATAAGATTATAAATATTAGCAGTTATTTGGAAACAACTAGGAAATTTTTAATTTATATAGCATTTTCGTTAGTCTTTATTAAAACATAAGTTTTCACATATTAAACAAAAAATTTCCTGATAAGTAAAATTTTACTCATTTTTAAAAAGGTAAAAAGTTTTAATTGCATTAATTATAATTAATTTGAATTAATAACTAATTTATAATTAATTTAAAAGAAGTTTGTAATATTTTTTCAATTTTCTGTCTTCTTTATAAAGATACATTTTTGCCTACATTTTATTATTCAAATAAGTGTTATATTTTCAATTCCCTGATATCCACATGCATTTCATTCATAAACCGACTTGTAATTAAAATACTTAAATAATATTTATTCGTTGTCTTCAACATTTAAAAATCTGAGTATTTCACAAAAGAACCGAGCTCATGTGAAATACTTGAATTGTTATGAATTCAAATAAGCTTTTAACTATTGTTTTCCCTCGATGAATACAAGTAGAATCTTTCGTGAAAGCTTTTGTAATATTCCATGAATATTTTTAGTCGTGGGGAAATGAATTGATTCTCATTGAAATAAATTGGAACTTCATATCTTTTGAAATAAAGAGCGGTTTTTTTTTCTTGGTATCGGTAAGTACCTCCAAATAAGATTTGACCTTTACTGATGAATCGTAAAATCGCAGTTCCAATTACGATCGATTTTAAAAGCGAATGAACGAGAACGGTATCTGCCGAAGGAATTACTCACTACCCATTACGTTTTCTATTGTACTTTGGTTCAAAAATACTTTCTTAATTGGAACATTGCCACATCCTGAAAAATCGATTTATTAAATAAGAAATCTTTGTTCAGAAGCGCTTAAAAAATAAGGTAACATATGAAATTCAGAATTTGAAAAAGGTTGGATATTTTTTCCCTTCGGGTTTCTTGTATATCCTCATATAAGAATGTCATTTATAAAATAAAATGTCCGAACAGTCAGAGAGTTTTTCTCGATCAAAGTGGAGCGATGGCCAAATAGGTACTGTCCTTCGAACCAAAATTCATGTGTTCTAATCCCATGTATATAAGTAACCATTCGGAATCGGTTTAAGCAATAGGTTCTGGTCTCATTAGCTTTCGTGTAGCCAAACAGTAGACTGTATTACTCCAAAATAAACCGTACCTAATCCTTTGTTAACCACAATTTGTGAGTTCATGTCTGACTGTTAGCAGAGATTTTAGAGATGTGCAGAGTTGTCTTTACCCTTTGTATAAAGATTTATTTGAAATAATGCTACCTATGGAACGGATTACAATTACTAATGCGGAATAAAACATTTGAAAGACAAGTTACACTCTTCAGCCATAAACTAGTACATGAGAAGTCTTGGAGCCAAAAGTTCCCAATGGGAAAACTTTGAGTGTAGATTTACATGTAGACTTTGCTTATAGATCATATTTAATTTGTTAATATACAGCTAGTAATATAAAAATAATAAATTTTCTTGAATAATTCCTCAATTTTAGTGATAGGTAGGCATAGTTTTAACAGTATTGAAGTTAAAAAGCATAAGTTTCATAGTTATCAAAACCATATTTGTTAAAATTAATATATTGTTCATTACTTTGTATGTTAGACTAGTCAACTCTTACAATCACAAGTCACGTACTTTACAAGTGTCAGTCTTCAAATATACCCAAGGGGCTAAACAGCAGGTATTTGACTTAGTAACACTCAAACTGAAAAAAAAGACTATAGTACTTTATACCAGTCAATATATATATATGGGTTATAATGGTAAGTAGAATAAACCCTCTAACTCTCGTAAATTCTTAATTTAGGTAAAAGGAAAAATCTGGATACCAAATGACTTCCTTGTATTCAAATAAAATTATACGCAATTTTTTATGTTGTTTGAGTGGTGCATCTCCTGAATTATTACTTGTAAAATCCTTTAAGGCAGTACTTCTCAGCCTGTGTGACGTGAGAGATTTCAGGTATGCTTCGAGTATTAAAGTAAAAAATTAAATTTTATGGGTATCGTAGGGAATATTCTATTTATAATGCGCCAT
>CM063498.1:27612988-27622988 GCA_032207245.1 Pardosa pseudoannulata
TATATATATATATATATATATATATATATATATATATATATATATATATATATATATATATATATATATATGGAATCGCCTTTAAGTTCTAGCAATTACTCTAAAGACCCTTCCTTTAAGGTAAAGTATTTAGTCAGTATAAAACCTTTTAAAAATTATACTAAGTAAAATGCTAGAAAGATTATAATTTTCTGAAAATTCGAAGACTCTTTTTTTCGTTTCAGATTATCTATCTATTTCTCTAATCATCTGTCATTTTAAAAAAGCAATAGTCTGCAGCACTCAGAACCCAAAACAGTTCTTTTTTTCCCCTTCTTCTAAACCTTAACACAACTCTTGCATCTCAAAAGCTCTAAATTCATTTTAATCCTATTCACTAATCGCATCTCATTTTATGAAATCAAACTTTTAAAAGTTTAATCTCATGAGAATAATTAAAAATGATCTGATTCAATAAATAACTGCAAATATTCAAACGGATACTTACTGAAAATTTTATTCCCCCTTTTCCCCAGATAAAATGCTGCCGAGCGTATATTACGAAATAATTCTCGACTCTGTCATGTAGCGGTACATTTAGACGGTTAAAAATTGTTCTTTCGTTTGGTTTGAAATGGTTTGACGTTTCTGCAATCGAAAACAGTATTTTTCAAATATAATTGCCGCAGTCTGTAATATTATCTCAGTAGGAACTAATTTTCTTTCCTTCGGAAGCAAATAAATAAGTTTTTGAAATGAGTAAAATTGTAACATCTCATACGTTGTTTCATCATACGGTGTACAACTTTCATCATCAAATATATATTATTGAATATATTATTGAAGTAAAATAAAGCTTTAAATATTTTACTTTTACCGATGCTTTGGCAAATTTCAAGATTTACGGTCACTCTTTTACTGAACGGATATCAGTGAGACTGGGTTTGGTTTGGTTTGGTTTGAAGCGCTATTGTCTCCTCTTCTCTTCATAAAGGTTAATGAGACCGGGACCTACTGCTTAAAGCCGGTTCCGACTGGCTACAACATCAATGCCAGCAGCGGTATTCGAACCCCCGAACTCTGATACTGAAGAACAGAGCTCTATCATTCGACCCTCATTCGGCCATCGTGAGACTGGACTTACAGGTAAAGTAAAGTGACCAACATTTTTTCAATGAAAAAGGTGAAGGACATGATATTAATAAAGGAGGACTGGGAAAGTACTGGTAGAGTACTGTTAAGTCTGTCTATCTAAAAAACTTTATGACTAGGAAATCTGTATATCTTGAATTACGTGAGATTTGACTTACCACTAAAGTAAAGTAAATAACATTTTTCCAATGAAAAGGGTGAAGGACATGAAATTAATAAAGGAGGACTAAGAAAGTACTGGTAAAGTACAGTTAGATCTTTCTATCTAGAAACCTTTATTCTAGGAAATCTATATATCTTGAATTTTTATTACTGTCATGCACTCTGGATTAATTTCTCTTCTTTGTATCCCTGTTTATTTCGAATATTTTTAATGTAAAACGTAATCTTTCAAAATATGAACTATATCATATGAAATTTTGAGATAGAGTTTATACTTGCCCTTCAAGACTATCAAGAATTAATGACTTTAATGTGGATATTGCCAGAAGACAAAAGAGTCGAATGAAAAGCAAGGTATTAACAACATTAGCATTGAACTTCAGATTGAAAATTATTTGGTAGTAACGTAAATGCTTGAAGTAGATGTTAGTTCCAAATTCTTGTAGACCCTTCTCTTGTCCTTATGAAAGTCTAAGAACAGAAACACGGAAATGGTCAGAGAAGTGTGGATACATTGAGATAAGGAGGGTAATGAAACAGGGTGAGATAAATAAAAACTCCAAAGGTCACAGAAAATGATATAAAGCATTTCTCTAAAAAACTTTCTAATATCGCAGGAAAGCGTTGAAGACAGAGTCATTTCTCCACCATTGCTAAAATAGTAATAATTGCAAAAGAAATGGTAAACAACTATTTTAAATTGGGATATGTAGTTGTACTCTGTGAGAGTGCAGCTATGTTTTACATAAGGTTTGCTCACCGCACTCACACGTTGTGGGTTGCATGCCCAGGTATTTTTTCGAGACTCCAGGAGGCGTGTGGTGTGGCCTGTGGAAAATATTGCACTTAAACTTACCAAGTTTCGAGAATTGTGATTGGTCGTCAGGGGGCGATTCAGGACCATGCCTGGAGTTCCGGTCAATCTGGACAGAGCCGGGAAAGGATGCATTGTGCACAGGACAATGGAACAACTGATGCATCAGCCAAGGATAATGGATAAAATATAGAGTTGCTGGAGTAGTTCAGAAGGAATAAAAAGAATGCAGCATGTTCTTGGACTTTTGCAATTATTCTTTCAGGAGTACCACGTGGAGTGCTTCTTTTACTTTTTATTTTTTATATATTTCCTTATAATTTGTTCTATATTTAAATATTGTAACATAGATCAGTGGCATTTTACTATAATTAATATTAAAGACGATATAAAGCAAACTTGGGTTATTAATGGATTTAAAGTAACTACAGCAATGTACTACACCCCAACATTGTGATTATTGTATTAAATTAATTTACTTACTAATTGTGGATATTGCCTATAATATTCATAGTCGTATTATTTATGCTATCGTATAAAACTTAAAGACCTCAGAATCTCGTAGACCTTTATCATGAATCTTTTTTCCATTCCCGCTAAATCTGAGGTAGACAAATTTGACTGCATATACGAGAAGAGTTGAATCTATAAACTGCAAAGGAGGAGCAATGCAAATTTCTCTCTATTTCTTCCCAACTTTTCATTTCTCTGAAAAAAAAAAAACGGAATTTTTTTCTGCACTGTGCATCTAACATTTCATAGGGTCTCGCATCTGTAGTATAACTATACCAAACTCATGTTTATTTTCAAGATAAAAAGAAACAGAAAAATCCCCTCACACTTAGCATGATCAATTCGAATGAGAATCAAAGCGTGACTGAACGAACGATTTATCTATCGTATGGGAAATATGCACTTAAAATATCTTAGCTACGACCAACAGCTTAAAATTTATACGCTAATATTTATGCTTGTATGAAAATAATTTGCTATTTTTGTTACTGCCTTGAAAATTCACATTTATCCGTAAAGTCTGTTGCGTTTTTGACAGCTTTGACAGTTGTAGTTTTATACTTTGTGACTGTAGTTGGAAAATGAACGAAAACTTTGTTTGAAACACGAACATATAGCTACTTATCAAACGTCTAACTTTTCGCTAAATTCCAACCTAATAAAGCGTTATTTTCGAAGAAACTTGTCAAATTTCAGAACAAATTTCTTTTTAAGTGAGAATTTATGCTTTAAAAGGAAATGATTTATACATTAATATTAGCTTTTAAAAATATATATGAAACAATTCCTGATTAAAACTTTGGCTAAGTGAATTTATCACTTTTCCAGCTCTTATTTATGTCTGTTAATGGAAAATCAGAAACTCTTAAATCATTTTCCACTAGCAGATTTAATCTATCTAAATATGCGTCATACTTTTATCTTTATTTACTTTCTTTTATATTCTCCCTACTTGCTTTTATCGCAGATCCCTATCTAATTAACCTGTAAAGTAAAATATATATACTCTGTCGAAAAAGATTACTTTTAAGGAAGAGGAACTGCGAAATAAAAGAACTTTATGAAACAAATTAACGATAGGAATTGGATTCTTTCAAACAAAAATTATCTTCGATAATATTTATCTCTACATACTTACGCTAACAAGATAGCTGTAAATAAAATGAATTATATCTATTTTGGGAAACAGCATATTTACTCCTTTTTATTTGTTTCAATCCTGCAATGCTTCGATGATTTTGTGATATATTTTAATATTCTCACAAATATAAGCTTAATATCTGAAAAGCGTAATCAAATAGCGTAAAAGCTTCCTACAACATATAATCTACAGTTCTTTATAAATTACAATTGTTGTAAAGTACTTAAAACGTTCACCAGTGTTCATTATTCCAAGGGAAAGCACGCCGAACGATGGCCGAATGGTTAGGGTGCTGGCCTTCGGAACCGGAGTTCGAGACTTCGAATTCTGTTGCGGAAATGGATGTTCGTGGCCGTTCTGAATCGGCTTTAAGCAGTAGGTCCCGGTCTCATTAGCCATTCGAACGATGGCCGATTGGTTAGGGTGCTGACCTTCGGTACCGGAGTTCGTGGGTTCGAATCCCACAGTGGCATGGATGTTCGTAGCTGTTCGGAATCGGCTTTAAGCTGTAGTTCCCGGTCTCATTAGCCCTCGTGTTGCAAAAAGTAGACCGTAGCACTCCAAACCAAACCAAACCATCATGTTGCAAAAAGTAGATCGTAGCACACCAAACCAAGGGAAATCACAGTAAAATATAAGTAAATGCCTCATATTTTAGCTAAAATATTTATTTACAGATATTTTTTTCTTAATTAATATATGACATTCATTACCCGATATTCACCACAATACAATAATTCATTACAATTTTCTTTTTTTTTGTTGTTTAAATGTTATTCCTTAATCAAAATATTGAATTAATTAACTGAGGCCCAAGTAACAATCATGAATATGTTAAATCAATTTACTTCCAGGCATTCAAAGGGAAGCAGTGTGTCCGGGCAGGGCTCCAGGCAGAATCAACGTCGGTGTGTTCGTAAAGGTCATCACTTGTTTCTTTTCAGATGTAGGCTGAGGGATCGGGCAATATTTCCGTTTGCTGTTCTGGGCTATCTGCCTAGATCACGGGCTCTTGATGTACCCAGCAACTCTTGACTACAGACCTTGACTCCTCTTACAAATTTAGACCTACATTCAACGCCCATTTTCTTCTCTTTTCCAATCATTTGTTACTGAATTTTTTCCACATCTGAATCTCCTTCGGGTGTGAAGATGGGCTCCTTAAAATGTTCCCTCTCTGGTGAAAATTGACATTATTGTCTTGCCATTGCCCCCATATCCCTGTTTGGGCTTAACCCCCTTCCCTGAATTGCCCGTACGGCGTACGGGCAATCTGATTTCTATTTCACTTGCAATGTTTCGGCCTTATTTTTTCCAATTTTAGTAACAAATTATTCGTATAGATGACGATAGTTGTCCAGTAAATGATAGTTTGCAGTTTATTGTATTTTCTACTCTGATTGGTTCAAAAGCGCGGGTTTTTTCGCATGTTTTGTATCAGAAGACGAATTGTTATCTTTCAGTGTATAGCTTTGTGGTTATATTTTACTAACCGCCTGATAATTTTACTGATGTAAGAGTTGAATAATATATTTTTACTTTTAAATAATGGGTAATTCAGAGCGTACGGAGGTAATTTCTCGTGATTCGAACAGTGACTCGGAATCAGAAACTGAATTATTTGTAAATGAGCGTAGCGAAAGTTTACTAGATGACCTGGATAGTAGTGAATGTAGGTGATAGTAGTACAGATTGAATCAGTCAAGCAAAGACAATTTTTTTAAATTAATTGTGATAATACTTCGGATACAATTCCTAGATTTGCTTTCACTGGAATTCCAAAAACTAACTTGGATATCGATGAGACTAAAGGGAACCTTCAGTTCTATGATGCTTTCATAGAAAGAAAAAAATGTAATAAATGTTTAAAAATATTAGAAATATTAATTTTAATAACATATCTTTACTTAAAAATGTAAAATGAACAAAAAAAATGCAATAAAAAATATAACTTTTTTTGACCGAATTCTGGAAAAAAATTAAGCTCTCAAAGGGTTAATCGTTACAATTCTGTAACTCCATCAGCTATAACTCCTCCGCAGAGGTCCCCCATTAAAACTCCAAGTTTACAGATGCATCTATATTCTTGTTGGAAATTTAGTCCACAACTGTCTGTGCACGTGCAATTACAGAAACAATCTCTATCAAAATAAACAAATTTACATCACTGATACCTATTAATCATGAGAAATAACTAACAACTAGCACAAAATAAAACTGGACTTATAATCAACAATGATAAATCAACTTCTAGCAAGTACAAACAATCACTGCTTTAAAACACTGATATAACTAACTGTCTGAGTATCCAATGTAAAATAATAGCCTTAGTTATCTGCCCGTCTGTCCTCAAATTTATGAAGCGTTTGGTACTGAAAGGGTAAGAGGCATCCATATTAGATTCTTGATCAGTTAAAGTTAGCAAAATTCGAATTGAGTAAAGTTTATCTTCTCCTAAACTATCGATCCGATTCTAAAATAAATTGATATGAATATGCTTCATATCCCAGCAAAAAATACTGTCATCTTTAAAACGCTCGAAATCCACCACTTAATCCTTTTTGGGCTTTTAATGCCATTATTTCTAGCCCTATTTTCTCCGATTAAGAGTAGGCGATTAAGGGTCGGTCTCACCAAAGTCGTGTAACTGCTAACCAAGATTAACCCAAGGTGCCATCCAATGGTAGGACGCAATTCTCCTTTTAAACAGAGATTAATCGCGGTTAGCAGTTAAGCGACTTTGGCGAGACCGGCCCTAAATTTATCAATTTATCACATAATATAAATAGATAAAATAACTTTTTTTAGCATTATTCCTTCAACAATCTCATTTAATCATTTCTTATTTTAAATTATTTAAATATCGTCTGCATTATTTTCATACGTTTTATCACTGAACTAAGATATTACGTAAATAATTTTCTTTTAAATTTGACTTAAATAATGGATTATGTACATATGTACGGATGTTAAATTTAATCGTCGATTATTTTTTGTTGCAAGATAATACTCAGCCAAAAAACAAACCATTTTTTTACCTGTCTTATAAGGTACTTTACAATTCTGGAAAATGAAAAATTTTACTGATCCCGTCATATGACGGGCTATATGCTAGTACAATAATAGTCTTAAATAACGAATAGGTATAAAACTAATAAAACAAAAAGAATGACAACCAACAGCACAAAAAAATACAAGTTAAACCTCCCAAACACATGACAAATACAAAACTATATAAGTCGAATGATGGCCGAATGGTAGAAAGCTGTTCTTCGGAACCTAAGTTCGAGGCTTCGAAATCTACTGGCGGCATGAATGTTCGTAGCCTTTCGGAATCGGCTTTAAGTAGTAGGTACCGATCTCATTAGTCCTCGTGTGCAGAACAGTAGACCGTATTGCCCCTAACCAAAACTGTATAAATGGCATAAATTATAACCATAATTAAGTTTCTAATAGAGTTCTGTATTAGGTTCTCAAAAATTTGATTGGAAAAAAAGTGCGCACAGTTTTGCAAGGTAGGTTTACCTCCTTTTCCTTTATTTGAACAAAACTACGAATTTAATTTTAATTTGATTGGTGTTAGAGCTTTTTTAATATTATTTAACACATTTATTGGGGATTTTTGTAGATTGTTCTTTTTTATCTAATTAGTATTCGGAGAAAAAAGCCAGCTTTCATTAAAAATGCCATTTTTCTGCACTGTAAATGGAATGAGCATAAACTAATAAGTTCAATATTTGCAATAATCTTGACTTTTGGTTTGGATGTGTATAATCGTTATTAAAAATGCGCTTATTTTTGGACATAGTAATTGCAGAGTAAAAACTGTTAAGTGGTTAAAATCCCAGAAACATCTCTATCTGCTTTGTATCCGGGAAATTTTCAAGAGAGTTATATAAAACGGAGCATCTCTAGATACTCTGAATATTTCGCTTAGCTGGTTTTAGTTAACGTCAAAGGAGATTCTAATTTTAACGAAATCCCGAGATTTTCCTAGACATTTAAAATCTCTTGAGAATCGAATGACTGAATGAAGTATAAAAAGAAAGAGTGATTTCGAAAGATCACTAGGAAGATGAAAATAACCTGTAATATTTCCCAATAGAAATTTCATTCGCTGGGACTGAGAATACAGCGGGGAGGGGAGTAAGAAAGTGAAGCTTGGTATTCTTAATAATGTTCCATTGAATCGAAGATATTTTGGGAATTATGAAGTGAGTGAACGAGAGGGAAACTGGAGAAAAGGTTAGGGTTAAGATTTCATCATGCTGGGATTTAGCTGCGGTTCTAGAGAGAGGTTTTGGGTAGGCGTGTTTTACCATGAAGGTGTGTCTACTTTTTCTTCTCTGTTTGGAACAATACAGGATAAACTTTGAATCGGAACTATACTTTGGCTCCTAAAATCTACTAAGTTTAATTGTTAGGTTAAAAATGGAGATAAAGTTACGATTAAGATTTCATCATGCTTGGAATTGTCTGTGGTTCTAGAGAGAGGTTTTGAGTAGGTGTGTCTTACACTGTAGGTGTGCAGGATAACATCTTTCGCCTCCGTGATCCCTAGCTTAAGCCACACGTGTCCTCTGGGTAGTGATAAATGAGAAACAACCTCAGTTATACCTCCAGGGGTATACCTCTTTTAGGTATACACGGTTTTCACGCACCCGGGGTTCACCTGAGTGATCTGGGTCTTCAGTTATTCCTGATAGACGAGCTTACCTTTGTAGTGTTTGCTCATTATCGGGTTTGACAACAATAACAGGGAAATAGCTAAACTCTCGTAGGTCAGCAGTAGCTCAATAGCTATTGTGGTTGCTGTCGTGACCTCTGATCTTTAGTATGCATATTGCTGTATGTCTTCGTGATGGTTCAGCGTAAGAATTAACTTACAATGTGTCTCACAGGTGTAACTTACAGGTGTGTCTACTTGTCCGTCTGTGCTTACAATATTACGGTGACAAACTACAAATCCATACTTTTGCTTTTAAAATTCCCTTAGTTAAATGGCTAGGTTTGCAATCTTGGAATTACTACCCCAAAATGACACTATTTATTACTGGATAATCAGTTTAGTTAATGTTAGTATATGGTTTCTCAATGTTTCAATGTTTACTTTGTAGAACCTCGGGCTTCCGCAACCACCATCCAGGGGCACATCGAGAAATTTTTAAGGACCAACCATAGATTTTTTAAAGGAAATCCGTAAATTCATTTTCTAATTTTTCACTGATCCCTTATATAAAATGAATAATAGTAACTACTTCACAAGAAGTGCAACAATAGGGAACAAAAAAGCGGCATAATAAAGAGTCTTCCAAACCACACACGACAGTACAACACATTTAGGCGAGAAAGATTCATCAATGTATCCGTCCATGTGCATCATTTCATTAAAAAAAATTGGCTTTTACGTCACCTTTTGTAAAGATTATCTACATTTTTATGTTTCTTTATATTGATTAGGTTTTATGTTTAAATCAACTCTGTGGTATATAATAGGCCCTTAGTCTTCAGGGAATGGGTCAACAGGATTTTATGGGACTAGCCCTTCAATCCTGAGTTTCTGTCAGTGAATGCGAATAATAGAGAGCGAGAAAATAAACAACTTAATAGGAAAAGAGAAAGATAATGGTGGATTCGTGTGTTCATGATACAAAAACAGCGAGTTTAGGGATAGAAAAATACGATATTTTTAAGGCAGAAGACATCCATTCACGTCAGAAACTCGTACAAGAATGATTGGTTTTGTTTTTCTATGAGATTCTGGTGATGGCAGGACAGCCAATAAGAAACAAGTATGCTAACAAATGGAAAATATTCTGGTCGAGCATGAGAGGAAGGAGGAAACATTGAATGTGATGGTCATTTTAAACAAATAATATTATTATTGGCCCTTAATTTCTTCTTAAGTAATACTTATTTGGAAGTTCTGTTGCTACGTAAGTGGTAAGAAAAGGGTTCATAGTATGCTAACCACTGCTGTAGTACAATATTTTTGAATTAACGGTAAACGTACGTAAAACAGTATCAAGATAATATTACTAACATTAATAATGTTGATAGTTATATATTAGCGCAACAAATTTTGCATTCACTTTAGCTTAAAACACGAACAGACTATTTTTCTTCCTGATTTTTCAAAAGTGTAATTCGGTTTCAAAAATAATTAAATTTTAACTATGATACCATGGCAAACTAAAATCATCCATTAATTTTAAGGCTTCTATTTAACGCCCGGCTAA
>CM063498.1:27627988-27630488 GCA_032207245.1 Pardosa pseudoannulata
ATCTCTAGGCAGCTATAATATACTATTTCTAACAATAATATCCTTTACCTTGAAACCAACCCCGTAGCCCACCCCATATATATATATATATATATAAATATATATAAATATATATATATATATATATATATATATATAAATATATATATATATATATATATATATATATATGTATGTATGTATGTATATATATATATATACATATATATATATTTTTATATATACATACACACACATATATACATATATATATATATATATATATATATATATATATATATATATATATATATATATTTGTAATAATAAAATTCTATTAAATCAAAACCCTAACTTATAGGCTTTCTGTTTTCCATTGAAAATCTAGATCCCCTATTGAAAAATTCTAAAGAACATTTTTCATAATAATGGCGGAGAACACCCATTTCCTGGCACCTTGAATTTGGAATAGCAGCTCCGTTAATTAATTTTTACAGCGCATTGTAGAATTACTATATTTTCTAGTATAAAATAGAAGTAGTTAAAGTGATGTTATTGGTTACCGAAATTACATTATTACTGGATCCACAACACCTCCAATGGTTAATAAAAGACGTGGCATACAGATTTCGTGGCTTTTTCCTTTAAGATCACGATGTAAACAATACTATCAAAATATTTCTGTGTTTTGTGTTCTCTTTCCCTTACGGGGATTTGTGTGTTTAGTGTCATCTTACGTTCCAAATGAAAGAAGTTTTTTGTAAGTGAACTACTCGGCTACTACATTTAATAATTGCTTTTACAGTGATTACTACAATATTTTTAAATTATGCGGACGTACCACACACACACGCACACACACACACACACACACATATATATATATATATGTATGTATGTATGTATACATGCATATATATTATTATTTTGTGCTTAGTATTATATTTTGAATATTATAAAGAAATAAAAGAGTGTATTGCAGCGTGCCTACGAATCATATCATCCTTTTCACAGTACTAATAGGTCTTCTTTTATTGTTTCAGACTGCAAGACAGAAACCAGATCACACTGATTTTTGCTTAACTGACCTTTCTCAACCGACATTTTCAAAATTACTCCATTCCGAAATTCAAAATTTTTTTTACTCACAGATTGCATCTTAACCCTTTCCCTGGCGGCAGGGAGTATTTAAATCCTACCTTGGTTTGGAGGGCTACTGTCTACTTTTTTGCAACACGACGGCTAAAAATCAGACCTTGGTCTGGCGGGCAATTTAACATTTAAATGGCTGAAAAGCATGCATTAAAATAAAAAATTCCAAGCGTGAAAACACGCCTTTGCCAGGAAAGATTTGGATTTGTCTCGACGTGTTATCACGCCTACGCCAAGTAAAGAGTTAATTACTAGTTATTTTTAGGATCGAGGATAATGCATGTGGTTAAGGAGCCCCATAACCATCCGTTTAAAGGGAGGAGGTCAATTCGTCTTACTCTCGGGTTGTCATTCTTGGGCATGAGCTCCAGTTGTTCTTCATATGACGCCCGGTTTAATATGTTGTTGTTGTTGTGGCTTATCCTCCAGCGGTCTGACGAAGTCAGACAAGATCCATCCGACCGTCGGCTCTAAGGACAAGAAGGACAAGAAGGGTCAAGGACAAGAAGGGGCATCGAGTATATGTCCTCACTGGAAAGTCACAAACAGTCCAGGATGCGCTCAGCAGAAGCTTGCTGAACTTGAAATTTGGTTTGATGTTTATGCGTGCACTCCAATACATAATTTCCTCATGTCTCATCACACATCATGGCCGAGCCTGAACTTTGTTCTTGATTGAAGTGATTCTGGAATACGTCATTAATTTACTTTCTTCTACTAAGTCACTACCCCTGTAGTAATGCACTTACAACACATACAACGGTGTTCGTTTTCAAAGGGGAAACACAGTAAAATAAATGCTATAGAATTAAAGGTAAATGACTTAGATTTAAAGTAGAACATTTATCATATACATTATTTACAGATTAATATATTACTTGATTAATATAGGACATGACCTGCATTATTTGGTTTTGATATTCATTAATAGTTTTAAAATTGTATTGCTTAATCAAAATGTTATAAGACCCAGATAACAATCATGAATATTAATCGGTTTACCTCCAGTAATTACAGAGAAGCAGGATGGGGCTCTAGGTAGGCGCGCACGTCGGTTCTGGCGTAAAGGTCGTCACTTTGTCGGCTGTGGGATCGGGTAAATATAGTTGGCCCGAGCCCTCTGGTTTTCTTACGGGATCTCGATGCACCCCTTCCCTCTGGCTTCTGATCTCGACTTCTTTCACAACTTTACACCTTGATTCAACGCCCCTTTTTTTCTCTTTTCCAATCACTTGTTAGTGACATTTTTCCCACATCTGCACCCCCTTTCGGGTGTGAAGGTGGGCACATTAAAATGGCCCCTTTTGTGAAAACTGACATTATTGCTTAGTCCCTGCCCCCAAATCTCGCGGCTGCATGCCTGCCTGAG
>CM063498.1:27635488-27637988 GCA_032207245.1 Pardosa pseudoannulata
AGTACGATAACTGTCAGAAAACTCTTGTATAAATCATATTATAGCTGCGTTAATTACCTACATTTTATGTTTCATAATGTGAATTGTACATATATTGTGATTAATAAAACATTCGAACTGAAACAAAGCCATTTTTGATAGTAGGAGAATGAGATTTGCATCCGTGAGTTAACTAAATTAATCAAAATCCATACATGTTAAACTTAGAATTATAGTAAATACTGATTCAAATAAATATGCAGATTTATATACAATTTTGAAAACAATCGGTTCCTCGGAAAATGCACTAGACATACACATAGTCATGAAGTAGTGTCATGGCAGCAAAGAGCAATAGCTTCATATCCACAGTAGTTATTTGTTAGATATGTAAGACACATTAACATACTGATTTTAATTGACATATTGACTTCAATTGGTTTAGTTGAGTTATGTATTTAAATCGGCTAAATAAACTAAAATTATTTATATATAACTGGTGATCTCCTAGGCTTTTTGTGAAAGTTAAAGCATAAAAAATCAGTTGTATCAAAGATGTTATAGTTGCGTGAAATTTAATCATAGCAGTGAGACCTAATGTTTAGATCCTTAATGTCTAAAATTTGCAGGAAATCTAAAATCTAATGGGGGAAAACCCAGATCTGATAAGTCATAATGTGCTAATTGGTGAACATGTCGCCAACATTAATGTATACTTAATTCACCCTGATAACTTAAAAAATAAAAAAAATCTATCAAAAGTATTAGAGAATTAGGGAATAAAAGAGATCAGGCAATTACTAGAATAACTACCCCTAGATATCGTACAGTCATGGATTGAAAGATGCTTTTCATGCTATCAATATCATTAATGCCAATGAAAGTCAAATTATAAGAACACAACTCATTAATAATTTTGCAGCTCATCTTTCTAGTACCATTACTAATGAAAATAATGATGCTAGAAGGATGCATATGCACATATACATACTGTAGGACCTACTTGAGTGAGTTGCTTATTCAACTATGTTCTACAGTACTTCCATTCTTTACAATACCTATCTTACAGTACTTCTATATCGTACTTCCATGACGATATCGGCAGCTTTTTTAAGTGGACCACCAAAGTGATGACAAATGACTCATTTTGCCATAGATTTTTGCCCAATTTAAAGGCTTTAAAAATATTCGTCGAAAAAAAATACCTGACGTTTTAAGTGAACTTTCTTATGTAATGTGCAAGAAAGTCTCGTGAAGCACACGCCCGACCTGTCTCGTGTGTCTATATTTATTCCAAAAAATGAGGAAAGCCCTTGGAGGCTCCCTTCCTGACTCAACGGGGCGTTCTTGAAAAGTTCTTTAAAAGGCGGCATCGTCTTTTAAAGTAAACTACAAGTAAGAGTATCACTGCTTTTAAAGAATCGTGGGCGTTTCTTTTAAGCGGTACAACTAAAAAGACGAATGGGGATTTTTTTTCTGCCCACTAAGAAATCACGGTAAGAAAAAGTAAAAATTCATTTGAAACGAATTTTGACGCAATTTGTGAAAGGATAAAAAAAAATTTAATCGTGTTTCACCACAGCCGTCTAGTATATTCCAACATAAATACATCATTTATAACCATAGTCTGATTTATAATGACAAATTCAGAGTCCTGTCTTAGAAGGGGTCCCATTTTTATGTATTTGTTTTGTATGATATAAATGGGAAAGTAACTGAAGAAACCGAAACATTTAGCTACTTTGGAGATAATACATCAACCAAAGGAGGGACTGATAAAGATATTGATGCAAGAATTAAAAAAGCTCAATATGCCTATAAAATTCTACATAAAATATGGAGCTGGGTAGTGTTGGGTAGTATCCAAATAAAATTTAGATATTGAATTTTTAGGGCTACAGTTAAAGCAGTCCTATTACATGGATAGGAAATCTGAAAACTAACTCAACAAAAAGGAAAAAACTCTATACTTTCCAGATTAGATGCGTTAGAAGAATACAATAAAGGTATGGTTAATAAAACAAAGCTAAATTTAATAAATGTGATGAGGTGATTTAGATCAGTAATATAATTGATTCATTCATACAAGAAGTAAAATGCTCGGGATAAAAATCTGACCTATCACATCTTTTGTAAAGGACAGAGGACCATAAATTTATATTCAACGGATATTGTTGTCTTGTACGGTTGTCTCGGGCGGGGTTCTGATCCCAGTCCCAGATTAGAATCCGGTCTACGTACTTGACACTAAATAAGAATGTACCTTTGTGGAGTTATTTATGAGTCCCTAAGGGACAGTGCCCAATTAGAAAAGATAAGGTTTTACATGTTGCCGGTCTCAAGGCGGGTTTTAAGAAGACCAATTAGATTTTTACAACTATCCCAATTGGATGATAAGAAGGAAGAGGGGACAAGGATGAAATTAAAAAAAATAAGAAAAATCTAAAAAAGAAAAGGAGTTGGGGAGTCCAGACGAGGAGAAAGTCCGACGGAAAGTGTTCGGGTGTCAAGTGGAGGGGAC
>CM063498.1:27642988-27647988 GCA_032207245.1 Pardosa pseudoannulata
AGATTTACAAGCCATAAATGTTGTCCAAAAACAAACTGTAAAAATAACGAGAAAATCTAGATTAGAACACAGGATTTTTATTAATATTATTCAATAAGAAATATCGCGAAATTATATTTCTGATAACTTCATAGACTCCTGTCCCTTGTCACTTCTGATTGCGTGATAAATAGACAAACAACGGCCTCGACTCCTTTATGTTCGATCAGTCTGCCCAAATTACAAAACCTACAACTCTACGGACAGCGTGTCATCCTACACTTGCTTAAAATTACCTCCGAAGTGGAAGAATGATGATGGATTAATCTGGAAACGTAAGTTTTCCTGCAACACACTTCATGACTCGGCGAGAAAATTGGAAGTACGAAATTTGAAGCGATACATATTGGACGTTTTAAGATGTATACAGAATCTGCTACTCTCGTGCTGAAACTGTATAAGCTATCGTATTTGATTAATGGATTTAATAGTCAGTGCGCAGTGGAACTGGAACCAACGGTCTACTTTTTTCAACACGAGGGCTAATGAGACCGGGACCTATTGCTTAAAGCCGATTCCGAACGGCTACGAACGTCCAAGCCATAGTGGGATTCGAACCCACGAACTCCGGTTCCGACGACCAGCACCCTAACCATTCGGCCATCGTTCGTCTTTTTACTTTTTGAAGTTATACAAATCGATATTAATAGCTCTAATGTACAACATTACGTACAGAAGGATCGATTAAAATGCTGAAAAAATATATATCTAGACGACTTTTTGTATATAATTAAAATTTTACGGTACTTTTCCATATATACATATGTACAAATGCATGTAACGTGCGAATTTTACACTCGCCTCTATACAGTTATAATAGCCCCTATTATCTTTAATTGCCCGGGCGTACTGGTCAGTGAAAGGTTTGGTATGGTTTAGAGCGCTACAGTCTACTTTTTTGCAACTCAAGGGCTAATGAGACCGATACCTACTGCTTAAAGCCGTGTACTACCACCTGTAACCAGCCACCCACCAGTCATCCAGTGAAAGGTTTGGTATGGTTTAGAGCGCTACAGTCTACATTTTTGCAACTCAAGGGCTAATGAGACCGATACCTACTGCTTAAAGCCGTGTACTACCACCTGTAACCAGCCATCCAGTGAAAGGTTTGGTATGGTTTAGAGCGCTACAGTCTACATTTTTGCAACTCAAGGGCTAATGAGACCGATACCTACTGCTTAAAGCCGTGTACTACCACCTGTAACCAGCCACGTATGTATGGAATATATATATTTTTTGTATATATATATAGATGTATGGTATATAATATATGTATGTATGTGTATAATATATAAAAGAAATATGTATGTGTAATATATATATTGATGTTATATATATAATGTATGTATGTGTAAATATATATATGTATGTATGTGTATATATAAAATGTATGTATATATATATATATATGTATGTATGTATATGTATATATATATGTATGTATTGTTAATATATTGATGTATGTGTATATATATATGTATGTATGTATTTGTATAAATATATGCATGTTTTTATATATAATTAAATATGTGTAATTAAAAATATAAATGTATTATGTGTATAATATATATGTTGTATTTTAAAAATATGTATGTATGTGTTTTAAATATTTATTATGTATATATATATATATATATAAATAAATATATATAAATATATATATATATATATCAAATATATAATATATATATATATGTATGTATATATATATATATATATATATATATATATGTGTGTATGTATGTATATTTATAATGATTATATATATATATATATGTTATTTTATATATGTATATATTTAATATAAATTTAAAAATTTTATATATATATATATATTGTGTATGTATGTATATATATATATATATATTATATATATATATATATTTGTATATATAGATGTTAATATATATTATATATATATATAATATAAATATATATATATATATAATATATATATGTTATATAATAAATATGTATATGGAATATGTATATATGAATGTATATATATATGTATATATATATATATATGTATGTATATATATGTATTTAATATAAATATATATATATATATATATATATATATGATGTATAAATATATTAATGTTTATGTATATATGTATGAAAATATATATATATATATATATATATATATATTATATATATATATGTGTGTGTGTGTGTGTATAAATATGTATTTGTATATAAAAAAATGTTATTATTGTAAGGGATACAAACTTAGAATCTAATCAGACTGTTCCTTCATTTTATGTAATTTGTCTAAAACATTTTCCCAGACCATACGAATTATCCCTTTTACCTAAAGGGCAAAGAAATTCTTCCCTCCAAAAATGGTCCTCATAAAATTCTTATTCTCATAAGCGTAGCTGTTCTCTTTCGAAACAGGCAAGAAGGTTCTAAAACCTGCCGATAGCGAACATCAAATGAATTTCTCCCTAGGAACTAAGAGGCAAATCGGAACCCCGTACCCAAATACACCCAAATGGAACGTTTGAAAAGAATTGATGAGGAGGGGGGAAGGGATAGAAAACATCCCCCTCCCGTCATTTCGGTCAAATTTTCTATACGTTTATATATGCGGATATAAATCATGTAACATTGAAAAATTTATTTATCGCCGGACTCGCATAATAATATCGATCGGCGATTCCCTCCCGGCGCATGCGGAGAGAAAGGGTCACGTGACACCCACCCGTGACGTCATGGCTGAGTAGGCAGCGGCGAGAACAAGGAAAACCGCGTTAGCAGTCTCATGGCTGTGTTTTAGCGCTTTGGCGAGTGACGGTTTATTGGCGACTCTTGGCGATGACGGTTCGGCGAATCACAATTCGGATTTTCTTCCCCCTTCTCTCTCGAGAAAGAACAAAAATGAGAGGGAGAGATATAGCAGTCACGTTCGAAAGAACGGGTGGTTATTTTATATCTTTGGCAGCAAATCGCAAAAATTTCGTCGAATGAAAAAAATAATGTTCGTTATTTAATTCTGTTTGCCCAAAAGAGAATAATAGTCCATTTCTATTTTGTTACAGAATAATTCAAGTGTAAAGAAATTGATGAAAGTGTTTTGAATACATTATTGCTTAAAATTTGGAGGATTTAATTTAAGCGATCCAAAAACCTAAAATCAGTTTCTAATATGCGGTTACGTACTCCTCTTGAGAATTACGTATGTAATAGTTAAAATTTCTGTGACTTTAGGCTTGTAGCTTAGAATAAAAATGGCTGTTTCAATTCAATTGTGCTTCGGGCACCATATTTCTGCCTGTCTGGCCAGTAGAGCTTTGCATCAAAGCCAACTATATAAGCAGCTTTGCCGACTTGAGCAAAAGCTTAAAAATGATACCCACGATTAAAAAAACAGCAATAAAAAGAGTAACTGTTGACAGATACAAATTTAATTTTGAGAATCTTCTCTCAATTTGCCACACTTATTTTCAATGAAAACGAAATTCTTAAAGGAATACTAAGATGTGATGCAAAATCTAGAATTGAAATTAAAAACTTCAGTTGAATTTTTTTGGGGGAAGGAGGCTAATAAGACCGACATCGACACCCTTTATTCTACCAGAACAAGTGCATTTACATAAGCTACATCTAATTTTTTTTTTTAATCTTTAAAGTGCTTAATGAAAGATCACATACCTTTTAAACATTTTAGAAACATACCGCAAAAAAAGTAGTTAATCGATGAGACCATTTAAAATGCTATTCGCGTTAAAAAATTAAACAGCATTAAAAAGAGAAATTGTTATTAATTCATCGGTGCTACAGCCCCTAGGGGGACAAGGTATACAGTGCCAATCTCTGTTTACGAGACCAGAGGCCTTGAGATTCGCAGTATATGTTCCGGTTAGATGGTCAACCTTACGCAAAACCCCCAATGTTTAGTTACCAAGCATGCTTGGTCCTCAGTTTGTCTACCCACTGAAGGGATGAGAGGCTGAGTCAACCTTGCCTATACTCGGTGTAAACTCTATAGGCACTTCAAGGTCACTGATTTTTCCCGGATGACCAACTGTAACTATGGTAACGACAGTTGGGGAATGACTTTACTCTTTTTTCCCACTGTGTTAAGGGGTGTTATGCATCGTGTGGGCTCTCCGTGCACGGTGAAAGTATGTTTATTTAGACAACACTTTGATGAATACTTAATACTTTACACAAAATTTTATGAGTAATTCCAGACCTGTTTCTAAGTTCATAAATTTAAGATATAATCCCATTTCATAAAATTACAATTCAAAAATTGTATGTTATATTCTAATCCGTAAGATTTAAAAAATTCTACTGAAAAAGTAAAATTTTTTTTTCACACACAGTTGCATTATTTACAGAAATAATTAATATCATTAAGATGATTGAATATTTCGCTAATTTTAATGAGTAATTAGTTATAATTTCTCACTATTTTTCTTTATATTTATATGATTTTTTTAATCTAAATATCAAAAGTATTTCTTAATAATTAATTTACTTAAGAGAATGTAGCTCTGAAATTCCTTAAATTTAAGTTGTATGTTAATAAGTATATTATGAAGTTATGTGGACCATAGTAAAGTTTCTATTCCAAAATTTTACTGTATTAATTATTTTATGATTTTACAAGAATTGAAAGAGGTCTTAATGCAATAACAATATTTTGTATAATTGTATTATGTATTTAAAGATTTATGGTCTGTTGACACATTTTTAGAAAGTGAAAATTTGTTTAGAAGGTACAGATTCCTAATGTTTTAGTAAGAATTCTAAATTAAAAGGAATTTTTGTATTTTTACAAAAACGTCTGTGATTTATTATAACCATTTTATACATATTGTTAAGCTGTTATTTATGTAAATAGTTAAAGCATTAATGCACAACTGAAAATTTTGACTTTGCTTATAATAATAAAGCAAGTCGTCTGAACGTATTGGAATCAAATCCTCAACTGAAGTGCTGAAAAT
>CM063498.1:27650488-27662988 GCA_032207245.1 Pardosa pseudoannulata
CATACCGGAAGGGGTTAAACTTTCCTTTAAAAAACTTTTCTCTGAAAGACAAGCCCATGGCAGTCACTAGTAAACTTGTTCTCAATTTAATATTGATAAATTAATTATCAAATGCATTTTGCAGTACTGATACATTTATAAGTATTTTATATCAGAGTAAAGTTATTTTTATTAAGTAAGAATGTATTTTGTTTTGCTTCCTTTCAAAAAACTAATTTTTAAAAGTTTTTCATTTTCGAATTTTCTATAAGCTCACACCCCCATGGGGTTTATCCCTCCCCTCTAGAGTGGTGCGCCTAGTTTGAGAATTGCTGGCTTAAACGCATATGGAGACTATATCGAACAATTACCCCTTGTACATACTATCAGTTTTATTGGTTGTATCAGCTGTATTGATTATATAAAATAAAATGCACACATTTCAACGCAGAATTTGTAATCTTGCGTTTTGTACCCTCTTAACCCTGTTTAAGTCTTTAGAAAATTTATTTTCTGCAAATAATCAACAGTAGTAAAATATGAAAAGTTATATTTCATTTAAAAAAATAAAGCTATATCTGCATTTAGTTAGACGATTTCACTATAGCTAGAACTCAGTCCTCTGAGAACTTGAATTTGGAAATGGATATTAATAGAAAGTTAGCAAATTTATCTTAACCATTAATTAATACCGAAATTTCTGCCAAATATACATTTCCGAATATTTTAGATATACGTTAGTATGGTCTGCACAGAGTAAAAGCAATATGAAATTTAAACAACTTATATTACAGCCGTGCTCATTACTGATCAGATGTCATTTTAAATATCATACGATGTTATTTATAAAAATAAAAAAACGCCGTGATATGCGAGTTATTTAGTATCACACGTTAACAGAGTACTTTAAAGTGCAGTTTTATGATATTTAAATCTATTTGTCAGTACTTCAGCCGATGTACATCACGAAAAGTAAATTTATGCGCGAGACCTCGAAAAATTATATAACATTTATGGGTCCTGGATATTGCTATGGTCTTTTAAAGATAAGATCTCAAATGATTCAAGTCTGTGTCTTTGAAAGGGCGGATTCATATTTGATAACACGGTATAATCTTTTTTGCGATAACCTTTTTGTACTCCCCAATATTTGTCTGTTAACCCTCTAAGCGGTTTGCACGTACAATTCCGCTAAATCGATGATGTTTTCAAAGCGGTTGTCACTACATTATTTGACATCCAAAAACCTTCCGAAAATGGATGTAATGTACATTTCTGCCAGTGTTTGAGGTAGGAGGGTCAGGTCGATTGTTTAGAAACTGCATCCCTCTTTGACTGACATTTATTGCGGGATGCACCCCTACTCCTTCAGGCACAAAGACGCTGATAGCTTTTCATGACTTTGTAAATCTCTATTTCGAAGTATTTCGTTTGCGGTAACAGATGTATCTCTAATTGCAACACTTAAATATCTTGGATAACTTTCGCAAAAAAAGATAAAAATAATTCTCTTAAAGAATATTTTTATTTGTACTTTTACAATCCATTATTTCTTATGGGATGATCTTCGAGACTTGACGAGCTTTATGTGTATGAAAAATTAACAATCTATAATATCCATTTATATATATTTATAATCGGAAGTAAAGGGACAATAACGAAGGTGGGTTTCCCGTATTCCATTCTATTCGACAAAGGGTGAAGTAAAAAATCATAGAACGCTTTGGCCATTGACACAATAAAACTTTAGCGTATTTTTTGGAGACTATTTTTAATTGGTGTGTTCCACTCGGAGGGTTAATTTTCATTATTATTTGTAAGTTCTGAATGAACTGTATTTCTAGGAAGTCTAATACAGGGGTGGCCAAGACTTCGACTGCGGTGGACTGGTCGACTAAGAAGACATTTTAGATAGCCCGCGTTACCATCCCGATAATGACCTCAGATATTAACAATTTAATTTATGACTTATGGCATAGAATTAAAGAATTATTTAAAATAAAAATTTACTACAGCTTACGCTTTAAAACCTAAAACAAACTGTGCAAAATAATACAATGAATTTCAACTAAACAAAGTGAATAGGATTTTTGATATATAAATACTTTGATTAGTTTCATCAGTAAATTTTTATTTTCTAAATATTAATATTAAGTTTTTTTTTAGAAAAATTAGATAATTTACAATTATTTTCTTGTTATCGAAAATAAATATATAAACATGTACTTTACGTAAATTTATCTCTGCCATTGATAGACCGCCTTCGATTTTTTAAATGTGGAGTAGACCACGGATCCCAGAAGTTTGCCCCCCCCCTGCTCTAATACATTACACCCTTTCTTGTATGCAATGTCCGGCCCAAGTTTTCAACATGATTCCTTTATAATTTTATTTTGAAAAAATTTAAAAGTTTTTAAAGCATGAGTGATTTTGTTTTTATTTTGGCTTGCGTACGGCAACAAAAATGCTAGAGTCAGTCCTACTAAATAATAATAATAATAATGATAATAATAATAATAATAATAATAATAATGATAATAATGATAATAATAATAAAAACTACAAACATATGTACCACCAACGAGATTCGAACTCAGTTTCCGGTATCAAGATCTTCCAGCAAGGCGGACCATGTTTGGAGCGGCATTTTGGTTCGACTCTGTTGAATACTTGTTTTTATTCGAAAAGTGATTGTATAAAAATATTTTGCATTATATAATGATTTATAGCTTGAAACCGTGGACCATAATTATTCTTTAATGTTTTCCATTAAATTGATCAATATGGCAACCATTGCAAGTATTCTTTTTATTTTCTTTTGTTTAAATTTATTTTTTTACATAATATATTAAGTATTAAAATCTGAAAATATATGCCTCTATGGGAGAATATAGAATATAGATTATAGATAAGAACTTAGAATATAGACTTAATTTAATGACTATACGCAATAATTATTTTCAATTTTTGTACAATACATTTGATTTAAAATATACTCATAAAAATATATTAATGAGCCACATACCCCTTAATCTTAATAGGAATAGGCTATAAATTATGGATCTATACAGTAAGACCTTAGTTTAATGCCAATTTATTAAGTAATATTAAACTTTTTCTTTTACCAATTCTCTATCATTTTCACACTACAAATATAATAATTAATTTACACTCAATTTTTTTAGAATTAATTGAAAGGATATATTGAGTAATATCAAATTTTTATAAACCGAAAACAAATATATAACTTCCTCACAAGATTAAAACAATTTCTCTTGTACAATATTTTTGATATTTTGATGAACTAAAATATTAGAAACTAAACATTAATTGCTGGCATTATAACTTTTTTTAATTAACAATAATTTAATTAGTGTAATATATTAATGATATTAGAAATAATATAGAATTACAGAAACCTTTAGCATTTTTGTATAATTTAATTTTAAAATTTATTATCACACAAAAACATCATTTTAATCAAAGCTATATAAATTTAAAGCAAATTAGTTACTGTATTTGAAAAGAGAAAATGTCAGGAAATAGGTAAAAGAAATTGGTATTGGCAATTAGCATATGGTCTCATCAATTAACTACTTTATTCGCGGCATTTTTCTAAAATGTTTAACAGGTATGTGATCTCTTTCATTAAGCATTTTAAAGATTAAAAAAAAAGTAGAAGCAGCTTATGTAAATGCACTTGTTCTGGTAGAATAAAGGGTGTCAGTATGTTAATTAATACCTTAATTAACACAGCTTCATCACCGTTTGATCAACGGGTCACATACATATGTTTTCACATACATAAGTTTTATCACAAGAATATATACTCTAAAATAAATACGCCTATATCTACTACTAATAAAAATCAACTGTTAAACTTAAAACAGTTGAATCTACAAGAAACATTGACTTTTATGACCCAATATCTTACTATTAAACTACTGAAAGTCCACCATTATATAATTCGATAACAAAACTGGAAGCGTTGTAATATTCAATTTCTAAGATAAGGATAAACATTTACTCTCTCCACTTTTTCATATTGTTTCAACGGAGATTTTCGTTTTAGAAACCTTCAATAGTTAAGGAAAATATTTTTAATATCCTAAGTAAACATGTCCCGGGAATTCCAATATTTTTAAAAGCTTTCGAAAGGAAGAATTTTTAGGATTTTAATATAAGATTTAGAAATTTCTAAACGTTCTAGAAATATTATTTTTTCCTTTTCATACACTATTTTATTTTTAAAGTATCAAGAAATTCTGGAGCATCTGTATTTATAGAAATAATTATCTAAAAAGTGAATTTTAACTTTCTTCCTCACATGAATCTCAAATGCGGCTCATAATTCAAGTACACAAAGCATCGTTATGTTACTCTTTTATCCGTTGTTTACGTTTATACAACTCGGGTCTTTTCGAGCGCAGCTTTCTATCTTAGCATACATAAATAGTAGCTTTACGAAGTCTTTTGAAAATAATTTTGCTAGTTATTTTAATTTAAAATGAATTATAATTTATGAAAGGGATACATTTCGCAAAATTCACCAATCTATTTATTCATATGTTTTTGTTGTTTCTCAAGCAACTTCGTCAAACCATCATCTTCTCCATATAACGGTAATCTCGGAGCACCTTACCCGGCTGGGCATATCTCCTGTTATTACGATGAAAAGTACTGAAAGGGATCGGTTCATTCAGGTATGTATAAATATCAAGATGCCAGTTCAGAATGATAGATAAATAAATATAAAGTTAATGAGGAATTTGCACATGTGGGGGATTCGAACAACTTAGTGTTTATCTGATAATTTCAGACTCGTAGATTCCAAAAATGTTCTCAAAAATGTAAAAAACTGGGTCCATCATTTAAAAAATTAATTTTAAAGTTAAGCGAAAATCACGTGACATCAAAACGCTCCGTGATTGGTTGTGATGTCATCGTTCATGCAGACCAATATTTTTGTATTGCTTTTAAGCGCGCACTATTTTCCGATTTTGTTTTTGCAAGTTCCTGAAATTTTCTAGCTATCAAAATTTATTTTTATTTAAACTTGAAGGTTTATTTTATCGATCTAGATAGCTTAGTTATCTCAATTTGTCATAAATGTCTCTTCTATCTGGATTTACCAAAGGTCAATCAGACAACCTCCCGAAAATTGATAGCATCCAATTTTACTTAACACGTATTAATACTTTATTCATGTTAACACAGCTCTTTTGTTTGTAAACACAAACAAGTCAAATAAATATACATATATCATATACACACATTTGTAGTAGCATCGTTTTTTATACATAGAGACGGATGTAATATTAAAATAAAAATTAGAGAAGGTATTTATTGTGAGACCGGTCTCATTAGCCTTCGTGTTGCAAAAAGTAGACCGTAGCACTCCAAAACCAAACCAATTCTTAGATATTTTAAATATGATGAAAAGAAATTTAAAATCTTTAAACGGCTTTACTTAATTATTTATGCATTTTTAAATAGCAATACAATTTTATTGCCTTTAATATTAATGTCAAATTAAAAAATGTATAAAATTTCTCAAATTAAATTTAATTTTTAAAGTAATATCATTATTAAGTATTTTAAAAATATTATACTTTTTTTTTCAAATTAGTCACCAATTTAATCGAAAAATATCACTGTGATTTGATACACAAGAAAGTATGCATCTCTGAAGAAAATATTTATAATACCTTGAAAATACATAACCTTCCCCTCCCCCGAGTTATTTATTAGATAATTATATGCTTTAGATATTTATATGTTTTTCGATATTTATATGCTTTATAAAATATTTATTGTACTTGAACTCTGTGATAATACTCGAAAATGAGCAGTTTTAAAAGTTAAATAGCAGTGGTTAATCAACAATTCTTTTAAAGGTATAGATGTATTTTTATATACTTTAATCGTTCTAAATCAGTAATATTTAAACAAAAGCAAGCATTTACTTACCGAGAAATGGTCTTCACAAACCCATAAAGATGATTTATATAATAATTTGGGGTTTAATTTCTCATCCCTTTTCATCGCAGTTGTCCAGATTTTACGTGTATGTGGGTCTTTCGGGAAGCTGAAAAATATCTTCTCATTGCAATTAGTTGTTGTATTTTTACAGAGTGGCACAATACAATATTTAGAGTATGATTTTTTAATGCCAGACATAACAAAAAAAATTCTATTATATGCGATACTTTACACAAAAACAAATTTAAAAGTCGCCTTTTAACATGTAAACAGCATAGGCGCTCGGTGTCGACATGAACGATGACGTCACAAATTCGGCGGAGAAAAAGTATCGTTTTTGAGAGACATTAAAGAGTCCGCTATGAAACCCATTAGAAATCACTCATTAGGCCCCCAAATGAAAGAAAAATAGCTACTGTCCTGCTTACTTTTTTGTCTTCTATCGTTTAAAATCAAAATTAGAAAACGTGAAAATTCCTCATTGTAGTAAGTTTATTATATATAAATTGTACAAAAAGTTGAATAAATTTCTTAAATGTGAATAAATGTGGATATATATTGACTAAATAAGATTAAAATATGGTTAAATGCGATTATATGAGAGTAAATGAGTAAATGTAGGTAAAATAACATTAAAAACGTAAAAAAGCGTGCACAAAACGGATCCTGGCAAACAACCAATTGAATTTATCCTGTTACGAGTGGGAGGAGCCTAAGCCATCTCATTATTTTTACAAAATTAGGCTAAATTTTTCTTGATCTACTGTTTAGAGTTTAAAAATTTTTATAAATTTCCTTCAGAGTAATATTATGAAGGGAAGGGGCCTAATATTCAGAGTGCACAAAAATTTAGGGGCGTAAGAACAACAATGTAAAAATTAAGGACGTCCAAAGGACATGGAGACGGAGGGAGAGTCCCAACGCTCAGAATTGTAATATATGGATAGACAATCATACATAGCTTGAATATTAGTGTGTTTAAAGCACAGAAAAGCCGAATGACGTGTTAAAAAAGTAAATAATAGTGATTTTATTAAGTTAGAAGAGAGGCTCGTGGCCTGCGTCTCAACTCCGGGTCTGCGAAATCGTAGTCCGGAAGTTCAGCAATTATTTCATTTGGTATACTGTTTATTTTAGTGAATAAAGTGTTGGAGATTTTAATAAAATGCTCCTTAAGAGTAGTTAAGTCAGGGTTGGCAAAAACCCGGGTTTTTTCAGAAAAAACCCAACCCAGTGGGTTTTTTCAGGGTTTTGGGGGTTTTTCGGGTTTTATCAGGGTTTTGGGGTTTTTTTTTCGGGTTTTATCAGGGTTTTTGGGTTTTTTTCGGGTTTTATCAGGGTTTTTTGGTTTTTTTGGGGTTTTATCAGGGTTTTGTCTCTATAATTTATATGTAAGAGGACAGGATATATAATTGCTTGATCAAAATAAATTTAAAATGTTAGTCACTTTTTAAAGTTAAAAATTTAAAAAATCAATTTTAAGTTATGCTGAAGAAATTTTTGCTTTAATTAAAAGAAATTTTGAAATTTTAAAATAAATTATTTTTTACATATTCTAAAATTTTTCTAACAAATAAAATATCTTAAAATTTAAATGAGATTTTCAGTTACTATTATGTTTTTTACATCTTGATTTTTAAATGCGAGTAAAGAAACATATATATATATAATGGATAGTCAATCTTTTATCAACAATCAATAAAGAATATCTTGTCATTTTACCCCTAAGCATGGGATATTCCTATGCATAAATTAATTTGTCATAGATCAGTATTTATTTAATAATCACATTTATTATACTTGTATCTATATAAGAGGGAAAACTTAAAAACAATTTCATAAAAGTTTAATGTTTTTATTTAGAATTTTACATACTAATTTAATTTTATATCACTAAATCGTATTAAAATACCCTTGTTTCAAGATAACAGTTAATTGGTCAATTGTTTGTATAAACAAGTTTTTCCCTTATATCATAACAGCTGATAAAGAAACTTATATCACTGACTGGATAACATTTAGAATAAGTTGTATACAATATAGAAAGTTCTAATTTGTTTATGTTCTTGTAAATATACTCAAGCTCTCTGGGTAATTGCTTTTTAGCCATATTATTTCTTTTTAATATTGGCTGAAAGACGTCAGTTTTCATCATCTTGGCAGAAATACTGGTTGTTTTGATTTTTAATTGTTTCTATAATCTTTTCATTGTATTTGTTATACAAATAACTATTTTTCTCTGAAATTTTTTTAAGTTTTTGTTTTTTTCTAGCAGTTTAGACCTCCTCAAATTAAAAAAAAAATTCTACTCTCATTGTCAAAGATGAAATATGTAATATATATTATAGATTTAACTCAATATTTCTACTATTAGTTAAATATGTGGAATTTTAAATAATGATTTTGAAAAAACCCAATTTTGAAAAAACCCACTTGGGTTTTTTCAAATGGGTTTTTTTTTTAAAAAACCCACCCGGGTTTTTTCGGGTTGGGCAAATTAAGCCAACCCTGAGTTAAGTTAAGATCGCGACGGATGATGTCATTACGAAGATAGCTTCGTCAAACCAATTACGATTAAACCATACGCTACTCGTATTAAGGCTTAAGGCAGAGAGGTAGATAGGCTACTAGTACTAAGGCAGAGGCTACTCTTTTCCGGCTACTTTAACCCTCAGTGGAAAAAATGGTGGAAAAAAAGTTTCTAAAAAATACGCTATAGGTTTACTGTGTCAGTGGCCAAAGCGTTCTATGTTTTTTTCCTTCCCCCTTTGTCAACTAGAATGGAATACGGGAAACCAACCCTCGTTATTGTCCCTTTACTTCCCGTTATAAAAAGATATATAAAGAGATATTATAGATTGTTAATTCTTAATACACATAAATCTCGCCAAGTCTCAAAGGTCATTCCATAAGAAAAAAATGGATTATAAAAGTACAAATAAATATATTCTTTGAGAGACTTACTTATATTTTTTACGAAAGTCATGCAAGATGTTTAAGGGGTGCAATTAGAGATGCATCAGTTACCGCAAGCGAAATATTTCGAAATAAAGATTTACAAAGCCATGAAAATCTATCGACGTCTTTGTGCTTCAGGTGGCAGGGGTGCATCCCTCAATAAATGTCAGTCAAAGAGGCGTGCATTTTTTAAACAATCGACCTGACACTCCTACCGCAAAACTCCATGAGGGAAAGGACTGGCAGAAATGTACATTACATCCATTTTCGGAGCGTTTTTAGAGGTCGAAAACTGCATGTGACAATCGCTTTGAAGACATCATCTATTTGGATGAATTGTACGTGCTAACCGCTTGGAGGGTTAAAATAAATTATAACGCATAAAAATGATATACAGTCTGTACCGGCTATAAGGGCACCCCGCTTATATGGTCAGTTTTCTAAAGTTCCGTCTAACTTAATAGGAAACTTGTGTTAAAGCGCACCGCTTATACAATCATTTTCTTTTTCTAGTTACCGGTTATATGGCCAGTTTCATACTTTCAACAAGTTTCCGTTTTTTTTTATATAAAGAAGTTAGTGCGAAATTGAGGAGGACCTGAATTCTAACCTTTATTTTGATTCCTTTCTCCTTTTCTTGTTTGTGTAGACTCACCGTCGGAGTTTTCCACCTCTTTAGGTTCTCACTCCTCACTGATAACAAGTGGACATCTGTTTGTTTATTGGTTAAAGTTATCTCTCTCATACAGGACCTCAGGTGTTATTTTCTAATTCCGAAGCAGAAGCTGATCATTTAAAAGCTATTATGAACTTAGAAAAAGGTTGGTTGTTTCAACAACCAACAAAAGGAAGCAAACTTGTATATCTGATTATTTTTAAATACATTTAACATGAATGTACGTATGTACGTGTATTGTACTTTGATTAGTAAGGTAAGCTAATAAATTTCCCCCCCAAAAAAATATTACATATTTTAAATGTAGTTTTTACTTCTCGAATTAATTTTTAAAATGTTCTTAAAAGTATAATTATTTATGAGTACTACATTCTAAAAGGTGAATATAATCCTGCCGCAATTCAATTGGGTTGTATTGTTCCGCATATATGGTCACCCCGCTGACCATATATGCGGTCTGATTATTTTTAAATACATTGAACATGAATGTACGAGTGTTGTACTTTGATTAGTAAGGTAAGCTAATAAATTTCCCCCAAAAAATATTGCATATTTTTAATGTAGTTTTTACTTCTCGAATTAATTTTTAAAATGTTCTTAAAAGTATAATTATTTGTTTATGAGTACTACATTCTGATAGGTGAATATAATCCTGCCACAATTCAATAGGGTTGTATTGTTCCGCATATATGGTCACCCCGCTGACCATATATGCGGTCTGATTATTTTTAAATACATTGAACATGAATGTACGTATGTTGTACTTTGATTAGTAAGGTAAGCTAATAAATTTCCCCCCCAAAAAAATATTACATATTTTTAATGTAGTTTTTACTTCTCGAATTAATTTTTAAAATGTTCTTAAAAGTATAATTATTTGTTTATGAGTACTACATTCTGATAGGTGAATATAATCCTTCCACAATTCAATAGGGTTGTATTGTTCCGCATATATGGTCACCCCGTTTATATGGTCTGATTTTTCTGGATCTCTGAGCTGACCATATAACCGATACAGACTGTTCGCAACATTCACCGATCTATGCATGTGTTGTTGTTTCTGATGCCACTTGGTCAAACCAAGCACGATTAAACCATACGCTACTCGTATTAAGGAAGAGAGGTGTGCCTTTCGTTTTAACGAGCACCGCTAGGGTGAAAGTACTACTTATGCTCAAGTGGGACCCCGTAATTTAGAAGCAGGGATCAAGCAGAAGACCCATAGGCTTATTCTGCAACCCCCAGAGGTATTGATTGAAAAATTGAGGATATTGTGACCACGAACCTATTTTACGTGCCCCAGCCACCTTTAACTAACACGGCGGATCTTAGGCCGGCTCAGACTCCGAATCCGCAACACCTCATATATAAAAGCGTTGCGTTTGGGCTACCACGGCTATACTTATGTTCAACACAAACTTATGCTCAAGTGAGTTCCCGTAATTTAGAAGCAGGGATCAAGCAGAAGACCCATAGGCTTATTCTGCAACCCCCAGAGGTATTGATTGAAAAATTGAGGATATTGTGACCACGAACCTATTTTACGTGCCCCAGCCACCTTTAACTAACACGGTGGATCTTAGGCCGGTTCAAGCTCTGAATCCGAAACACCTCATATATAAAAGCATTTCGTTTGGGCTACCACGGCTATACTTATGTTCAACACAAACTTATGCTCAAGTGAGTTCCCGTAATTTAGAAGCAGGGACCAAGCAGAAGACCCATAGGCTTATTTTGCAACCCCCAGAGGTATTGATTGAAAAATTGAGAATATTGAGACCACGAACCTATTTTACGTGCCCCAGCCACCTTTAACTAACACGGCGGATCTTAGGCCGGCTTAGACTCCGAATCCGCAACACCTCATATATAAAAATGTTGAGTTTAGGCTACCACGGCTATACTTGGCTCATGGAAAACTACCCGTCTATTGTTCATCATACTGACTTTCAATACAGCAGATGCCTTTCATATAACAAATATAAATGCACAGTACAAACAAGTGTTAAGTCACAAAAAGTTACGAAAGCAACTGCAACAAAGGGGTGCTCAAATTTAGTGACAGTTTTATCACTTAAGAGACGCAAATAATGCAAAGTTTCGGCAATACCTAGTTTTCATCCTTTCCTAATTGGAATTCCTGTTCTGTCCTGGCATAAGCCATACAGCCACTAATGACTAAGTCTCCACAACAGATCTCTAGCCTTCGTAGTTGAAGTTCCACAGTTCAGGGCTAACCACCTCCTGTCTAGTCGTCACTCCTCCGTCCCCTCTCCACGTCACGAAACCGCCACGAAGGGAGAATCCAGGTCTTCAACTCCATAGAACCTCAGCAATTTTGACCTCAACAAGGGAAAATTTCCTGTGTACCGGGGGTTCGTCTCGGACTCCATCTTTATTAATAGAAAAAGTACAAATGTTAGAGGTAATATAAGATACAATACAAAGAAATTACAAAACAATAAAACTATATACAATATATGCAAAGACATTAAGAATCTTGAAGCAACTTTTTGCAGACATCAACAATGGAATTGAGACCTTGTCGGGAAACAGTAGAGTTGATCAGGATCGAAAGAGGTAAATCCTTGAAGTTCATGGGAAAATCTTGGAGCAAATGTGGTCCATGATGGGTACTGAAAGATGAGGTAGTCCACTGTTCCATCTGAAGTTCTACACTAACATTCCGAAGATCGTCCATAAAGTCTGTTTTGGTGAGCTTGGGAATGCGCCATGTCCTGTCAGCAGTCGATTCATGTGAAAGTCGTTTATAAATTTCCTTAGGTTGACCTTGAGAATAATCTCGTAGACTCTAAGACAATTTACCATTGTTAAATATTGTTAAACTGAAATAGAAAGTGGTTTCGTAAAATTGCTGAATTGGAGAAATGCTAGCTTCCAGAAT
>CM063498.1:27671088-27678588 GCA_032207245.1 Pardosa pseudoannulata
AGAATTAAATATAATATATAATATATATATTTATTATATATATATATATATATATATATATATATATATATATATATATATATATATATATATATATATATATGTGTGTGTGTGTGTGTGTGAGTAAAAAAAAAAATAAAAAAATGTATGTATATAAATCAGTGATTCTCAACCTGTGGGCGCGCCCCCCTAGGGGGGCGCGAGCACACTAATGGGGGCGCGAGCATATCCAAGAGAAAATGTTATTTAAAAAAATTGATTAAGTGACTGAAAGGAAAGAACACACACACACATACAAAACAAAATACATTTCGACATATTTAATAATTAACTTATTAAATTAAAACAACTTACTAAATTAAAAACAAATTTAATAATTATTAGTGACTTCCTTGGGCCTGTCTTTCAGAGCAAAGTTTTTCGAAGGAGGGTTTAATATTAGAAATAGACACTCTCAGTTCTTTTTCTATATTTAGCTGAGATCTATATTTTGTCTTCAAAGAAGCCACCGCAGAAAATCCAGTTTCACAAAGGTAAGATGTTGAAAATGGTAGTAGAATGCGAAATGCCCTTGTTTTTAGTGCAGAAAACTCATCATCCACTCCTGCCCAAAATTCAAAGAGTGATTTATTACTAAATTGTCTTTTGGTTTCGCCGCTTGCCGTGAAGTCTATGAAGGTTTCTTCCTCTTCAATTGAGAGTCCTTCGGGAGTATTTTGAAATGGATCCCTCACCCACTTGTAACTTGATATCAGTTTGTCGTCAGCAAGAAAGTACTTTTTAAAATTCTTTGCTAGCATTGCTAAATGATTTTCAATGGTTGCAAAAACAACTTTTACATGTTGTTCTTCAGCCTTGTAAGTTTTAATACAATCATTCAAATTTGCAAACATTGTTAAGTTTTCTTGCTTTAAATTTCTGCTCCACAATTCCAATTTCCTACAAAAAGCATTAACTTTATCACTCGTATCCAATATATGTGTATTTGCTCCTTGCAGATGAAGATTCAAGTTATTTAATTTCTCGAATATGTCGACCATGTAGCTCAATTTCATCACAAATAAACTATCGCGAAAATTCTCAGCTTCCGGTCTGTTTTCCTCTTCTAGGAAAACGGCGATTTCTTCTTTTAATTCATAAACACGTTGCAAAAATTTCCCTCGTGATAACCATCTTGCCTCGCAATAAAATAGTAACGCTGAATGTACTGCACCCATGTCTTTACAAAGTGCGGAAAAGATTCTTGATTTCAGGGGTCTCATTTTTATATAATTTACTACGGTTACAACCGTAGTTAACACAATATTCAAACCAGGACTCATTTCTTTGGAAGCCAAAGCTTCTCTGTGGATCATGCAATGTGTCCAGACGCACTGTGGCGATTTTTGTTTCACAAGTGCTTGAATACTTTGGAATCTTCCGGACATAGAACGAGCACCATCGGTGCATATTCCGACGCAATTTTTCCATTCTATGTTTGCCTCGTTCATAAAATCATTTAAGATAGCAAATAATGCGAGTGCTGTTGCTTTGAGTTCTATTGGTTTGCAGAAAAGTAATTCTTCTACTACTGACAAATCATCACAAAATCTAACATAGGCAATGAAATGAGCATCTTTATTACTATCTGTTGCCTCATCGAGTTGTATTGAAAACAATTTGTCACGCAACTTCGACAAAAGCTGACACTCTACATCTTCAGCTATATCAGCAATTCGACGGGCAACAGTATCATTTGAAACAGGTATAGACTGCAATTGTTTTGCAAAATTATCTCCAAACATAATTTCTACAATCTCAATTGCGGCTGGCAAAATAAGCTCTTCACCAATGGTGTGAGGCTTTTTACATCTGGCTATTTTATATGAAAGTTTGTAAGAGGCAATTAAAGCTTTTTCATTCACAGACAAAGTTTTTTTAAACAATGATTTTTGCTTTTCATATGATTTTAATTTTAATTCGAAGAATTCTCTGGGTTTGTTTACGTACTCACTATGAAGCGTTTCCAAATGTCGTTTAAGTTTATTAGGTTTCATGCTGTCTGCCCCAACATTTTTGAGCAAATGATACACAGGGGCCTTTCTTCTTCATTTACTTCAGTACTAGTGAACCCAAAATTTAAGTATTCTTGAGAATATTTTCTTGATTTTATTTTCGGAACCACGCTCGTCTGTGTACTTGTTGATGCTTGTCTATCGTCTAATGCTCGCTTACGCCCGCTTAAAAATTTATCCATGATTCTGCATAAGTCTGCTGCCGTGAATATTTAATACCGTGAATTGCAATTACACGAAAATATATATAACATACACATTAAGAATAGATTCAATAGCGATAAGAAGGATCGACTCGAATGAGATTGTCTGGAATTGAAATTGGCGTCATAGAACTTTCTCCTTCTCCCTATGAGAAAACATTTGTTCACATCTGCGCACGCTCCTAACTTAACTTTTAAGCTGACCAGACAAATTCCAGACAAATCGAAACTTCTCGCGAAACCGTGAGAATGCCCGACATGGCGGGACGCAAGAGCAATAAAAAGGCATAGGATTATTGTTTTTTCAATGCTGAGTATCAGTGTTGCAAAATGTCAATAAATTTCCGTATTCTTGGTAATTTGCAAAGTTTAAAATTAAGGTTGTAGTGCAGGTTTAGCGCCATAATGCTCAAAATACATTATTATTGTATACATTTTATTGTACGCGGTGGGGAGGGGGGCGCGATGAAAATTATGATTGAAAATTGGGCCGTGAATACTAAAAGGTTGAGAAACACTGATATAAATACATATATTAATATTTATACGTAGACAATGATTTCTGCGATAATCTTAAAAGTCTCAATGATTTGAGATTAAGTATGAAAGATGCGTAACAAAAAAAAAAGGTAATTTTAACTAACGCCTTTAGTCGAAAGAAAAATGTATATATTTTTTTTCATTTTTTATGTCTAACACAAAGATCTACATTTTTTATGCAGATTTGTGAAAGATAATTGAAAAAATTTAAAGATCTAGGAAACAAATCCCACCCTCACTAAGTAAATAAAAGCTTTTTCCTCGTCCTCCCGATGTCATTAGTCTAATTATTTTATTATGGGACTAGAATTAAAAAAAATAAAATTTACGATAATTTTCACTTAACCTAATGTTAAAATTAATCTTGATCTATAATCTAAATTTAGAAAAGAAATTTCTATATAATTACAACGAATAATATTAATGATTTTAAGAAATTTTTTTTCCAATGGTGTTAAAAAAAATGTAAATTAAAAATTATTTTTCAAGGCCACAAATAATTTTAAAACATTTTTAATTAATCTGAAACTAAAATTATATTAAAAATCAATTTTTTGTAATTAAAAAATTGTTTTTAAAGGATCGGTTACCATAATAAACATTTACAAAAACAGTACCATATAATATTATGATTACTATATTGAAGAAAGCCTAAAACTGATATTAAATTTGTCTTTTTTTTGATTAAATATATGTAAGTATAAATATATATATATATATATATATATATATATATATATAAATATATTTATATATTTATATTTATTATAATTATATAAAATTATATATTATATATACATATATATATAGATTTATATATTATAAATAATATTTATATATATATATATATAATATTTCTACGATAATCTTAAAGTCTCATTTAAATAAGTTAACTATGAATGTGTAACAAAAAAAAAAAAAAGGTAATTTTAACTAACGCCTTTAGTCGAAAGAAAATGTACTATTTTTTTTTCAATTCTTTATGTCGTGGAACACAAAGATACGTGGGACAGTGGTTTTTATGCAGATTTGTGAAAGATAATTGAAAAAATTTAAAGATCTAGGAAACAAATCCCACCCTCACTAAGTAAATAAAAGCTTTTTCCTCGTCCTCCCGATGTCATTAGTCTAATTATTTTATTATGGGACTAGAATTAAAAAAAATAAAATTTACGATAATTTGCACTTAACCTAATGTTAAAATTAATCTTGATGTTTAATCTAAATTTAGAAAAGAAATTTATATTATATTTACAAAGAATAATCACTTAAAGATTTTTTTAAGAAAAAATTTTTCCACATGACATATTAAAAAAGTATATTATAAAAATAAATATTTTTAGGTACAAATATTTAAAACACTTTTTGAAATAATCTGAAACTAAAATTATGATTAAAATCAATTTATTATTAAATTAAAAGTATTTTTTTAAGGATAATTTTATTATAATAAACATTTAGTTTTTTTATATATTTATATTTAATCGAGAATAATTTAAAAAACCGAAATCTAAATGTTTAATATAAACCGATATTTGTGTTTTATCAAAATAATATTTATATAATATATGTGTGTTGTTTGTATTAAATATATGTTGAAGTAAACATATTATATATATATATTTATATATATATATATATTATTATATATTTATATGTATGTATGTATTGTATATGTATTGTGTATATATAATTATATACATATATATATATATTTATATAATAAATAGATATTTTATGTTATATATATATAAAAACATAATCACATAATATAGATTCAAATTTATATATAGATACATGCTTATTACATGTACTCACATATTTTTCAATATTTATATAGACGAATCAAATGGTTAAATTAATTTATAATTTAGGGTCGAATATATATAGATTCGTTATTTTGAAAAAATTATCCGTAACATCTAAAACAAAAGATCATTTAAACCTGTTCCGACAGACATTAAAGAAATTGGCAATATGAAATTCTACACCTTTATCTAAAAAATTGAATAAAAGATAGAATTACTTTTTTTATTGTAGATAATAAAAATTAGAATGATAATATTATATAAAATACATGTGAGAATTTCAGGCAATGTAAGTCCTTTTTTTTATAGAAAATATTTTAAATTAATTGTTTTTTTTTATTTATAACTGTTATTACTACTAGAATATATCATACTTAATTTTTTGCGCAGCATGTCCTATTTTGGTTTTGTATTAAAACTGAAATATTCATATTCTTCAAGTATCTTAGCATTTTTTTATACAAATTCTCTGTTTTTAACACAGATCTAAAGTTCTTCGAGTGCTATCTTTTTTCAAATAACTCAAATCTTGATTATTAATGATTAATTTGATATTTATCATGTAATTTAAAATTGCTATTTTGTTGACTATTTATGTAGTGTCGTGAAAAGATATAAAAGAACACAATTTGTATTAAATATATTTTAAAAAGTAAACATTATATCCATATATATATATATATATATTATATATATATAATATATATTATATATAAGATATACATATATATATATATATATATATTTATTTATATATATATATATATATTTTATATATATATATATATATTATATATATTATATATATATATATATATTTATATATATATATTTATATATATATATATAGTATTTATATATATAATATATTGATATTATTATATAAATATATATTTATATATATATATATATATTTAGATAATTTATATAAATATAATATATAAACATATATATATTTTTATTTATATATATAATAAAATATATATATAAATATATAATATATATATATTTATAATTTGTATATATGTATTTATTATATATATAATAGTATAAATATATATATATAAAAAAAATATATATATTTTATATATATATATGTATTAATTATATATATATTTATATATATATAAAAATGTATTTTTATATAAATTTATATATAATATATATATATTTATATATATAAATATATATATAATATATTTATATATATATATATATGTATTTATATATATATTTTATATATTATATATAAATATTATATATATATATTTATATATATATGTATTTTATATATATATATATATATATATATATAAATATTTATATATATATTTATATATATATATATATTTTATTATATATTACATATTTTATATTTACATATATATACATATATATTTAGATATATATATATATATTTATATATATAAATATATTGTATATAATATTTTTATAAAATTTATAAATATATAAAGTTATACATATATATTTATATATACATATATATACATATATATATTTATTATATATATATAAATATATATTTAAATATTTTATATATATTTATATAAAATATATATATATATATAAAATTATATAACATATATAATTTATATATATATACATATATTAAATTTATTTATTTATATTATTTATATTATTTATATATATATATATATATATAAATATATATATATAATTATATATACATATATATATATATATATATATATATATATATATATATATATATATATATATTTATATATATATATATATATATATATATATATATATATATATATGTGTGTGTGTGTGTGTGTGTGTGTACATGAATATGTATCAAGAGAAAGACATATTTGCCGACAACATTTTGTCTTTAAATTTCTAGACTTCACGACATTATTTGTATTTATTCCATGTAGCGTGGTACTCGCTTCCTTTACGCGATTCTCTAATGCAGATAAGCGTATGTTGGTGTGATTCTCGAATGTATAAAATTCCGCCTGTATTTTTCGGTAGTTATATTTAGCACATAAAAAAATCTTTCAGAGTTTGTTAAAGAGTTAGGTTAGTCACTATGAAAATCTTTAAACGACGTATAAAACCCATTTTGTTAAAACGCTTTTTGTCGAAAGAAAATGGGATGATACTGCCTTCTTCTGCGTGTCTTCGCTTGAAAGAATGGCAACAAAGACATGTGTGGGAAGCTAGTTTTCTTTTTAGTTTAGTGGGAGGTAATTCAAAAAGAGAGAAAAGAAAGCTGTTAGGTAAACGAGTGCTCGTGTTCTTTTTCGACGTCGTTGGTATTATAATTTTTTTAAGGACAAGCACTTAAAAAGAAAATTTTAAACAATTGCAATTAACAGGAAATTAAAGTTAGTCTTTATAATTTAATTTTTTTTAAATTTACATAACTATTATATAAAGCGTTAAGTTAGGAGAGCATGTGCAGCAAAATTGATTTTTTGTTTTTTCTGAATCGACAATTTCATAGAAAGAACAAAAGACAGTCATTAAGTTCTGACAGAAAAGGATATAATTACAATTAAGATAGATTCACAATTAAGTTGATAGTTTTTTAGGTTAAAATATCATTACATATATATGCGTATATGAGTTAGGTTTCGAAAATTAAATCTTAAAATTTAAAGTGTAATTAATAAAAATAGAGCGAAGTCTTTAATAACGCGCAAAAGGTTTATTTTATGAACTGTACAATCAATTTTAATTTCTTTCAATGTAGCAAGATGTTTTCAGAATTTCAAGCTAAAAAGTTACAAGTGATTTAATTATATAACTAACCCAAATTAATTCCTAAGGATAATGGTACGCAGCCATTATAAAAAATTTCTGCTTGTTACGATATCAAGAGTTTATCGTAAATTCCATTTG
>CM063498.1:27691088-27713588 GCA_032207245.1 Pardosa pseudoannulata
ACTGTGATTCAAATACAAATGTATAAACCTTCTTTTCTATATCTATATTCAATACTATATTATTATATCTCTCCATACTGCTGATTAGTTCAAATTACAGCATCTTTTTTACTAGAAACAATCATTGTAGAAACTTAATTTTTGTTATTATCCTTATTTTTTTCTCTGCATAGTCATCATCCAGAACTATGTGTTTTACTCAACTTTTTATGATTTTTCTAAGACCATCATTGTATAATAAATCACTAAGAATAAGTCTATGTTTTAATCAAGAAGTGTGGAAATTCATGGGGAAGCCGAGTTCTGAATTATAGCATATTGTATATCCCAAAGCAATTATAAATGCAATAGCGACGGTTCCAGTTATTACGCAGTCCCCGCAACTAGGGTGCAATTTTTTTTTCTGCCGAAGAGCTATCTAGGGTATAAAATTACTATCTCTGGGGCAAATGATCTTTTTTATTCTGCTGTAACTCACGTGATGCGATGGGAATATTCCAGGTGTGCAGTATAAAGAGGAGGAACCCTATAGAATGAGTCATAACCGAAACCGCTGGTAGCGTGATGACCCAATAACACGTGATCAAATGTCTAGAATTTTGTGATACAGTGAATATACATAAATAAACAATACTGATGTGCATTAAATGCTATGAGGTATCGTAATGCCTTGATTGCTACTAAATTTAATCAAGGTACAAGTTTAATTTCAGTTATTATGCTTAAAATTTCGCTACACATTCAACAGCCACAGCTACTTATTTCTCTGTATGTTTATTTATCTTCCTAAGACCGTCATTGCATAATTTTACTTCGATATTCTATCTACTCCATACTGTATATTAGTTCAAGTTACAGCTTCCTTTTTGCTAGAAACAATCATGGTAGAAACTTAATTTTAGTTATTATCGTCATGATTTCTTCTCTACATAGTGATTATTCAGAACTATATGTTTTTTTCGTCGTTTCTTGATTTTCTAAGGCCATAATTGTACAATTTCACTGCGATGCTCCCTACTGCTGATGACTTCAAGTTACAGATTCCTTTTCGCTGGAAACAATCATGGTAGAAACTTAATTTTAGAAGTTATTCTGAAGATTTCTCTACATAGTCATCATCCAGAACTATGTTTTTCTCAATCTTTCTTAATTTTTTAAAATCCATCATTGTATAATTTCACTGCGATACTCCATGCTGCTGATTAGTTCAAGTTACAGCTTCTTTTTTACTAGAAACAATCAAGATAGAAAATTAATTTTAGTTATTATCCTTATGATTTCTCTACATAGTCATCATCTAGAACTATGTGTTTTTTCATCGTTTGTTGATCTTTCTGAAGCCATCACTGTACAATTTCACTGCTATGCTCTATACTGTAGATTAGTTCAAATAACAGCATCCTTTTCACGAGAAATAATCAAGGTAGAAACTTAATTTTATTTAATATCCTCAATTTTTCTCTTCATAGCCATCATCCAGAACTATATGCTTTACTCAACTTTTTATGATTTTTCTAAGACCATCATTGTATAATTTCATTGAGATTCTCCATATTGAGGATTACTTCAATTTACGACTTCCTAATTACTAGAAACAGAATAGAAACTTAATTTTAACTATTATCCTTAAGATTTCTCTATATAATCGTCATCTAAAGCTATGCATTTCTATCAGCGTTTCTTGACCTATTTAAGGTTATCATTGTATAATTTCACTGTGATCCTCTATCTGCTCCATGCTGCGTATTACTACGATGTACGGCTCAGTGAAAAGAAGCTAACCAACATTACAATTTTATTTTACATTACAATATACATATGGATCAATTAAAATAAATTTATCCACATAACTGGTTATTTCTTGGTAATATTTAAAATTTGACTTCTCCCCATATAATAAAGCCAAAATTTAGCTCGACCAATTACTAAATTCGAAATACTTTCTTTTAACAGAAAATAAGTTATTTATTAGCGGAAAGGCAATGCGAGTGCATAATATTGTCATTCATTTGGCTTTGGCTTTTATATTGCACCTTAGAATGGAATTGCAGAGTCATCAAACTTAGTTTTTAAATTTGGTATCATGGGAGTAGAGTGTGGAGTATTGTGTGATAAAGCATCAGTTTAGATTTTGAGACATTTCTTGCAAATGGTGAGAAGAAATATTAGATTTTACTTTTAGCCATGATGATAATTGAAAAGAAAATGAAGGAATCTGCTAGCTAACGATTGTTTTCGTATTTTCCATACTTTAATAATTGATTCATTCGGTTCCTTTAAACACACATGCATATATGTATGTATCTATGCATATATATAGATATATCTATTCACATATACACATATATATATATATATATTAAATATTATGCATATATAGACATATCTATTCATATATGCATATATATATATATATATATATATATATATATATATATATATATATATATATATATATATATATATATATATACATATATATATATATATATATATATATATATATATATATATATATATATATGTCAGGATTTAAATTGTAGACTAAATTTTAAAAGATTTTAATTAAGGATTCTTTACTGAGAGTGACGTGGCGTGAGGAGTTAGCCACATAAATACAGCTCATGCACTGTGATTGGTAGCAGAGAGCAGTGTGCACATTTCCGCAGACAGAGCTGTGGCTACCTGAGGCAGTTAAGCCTGCCTTTGTTAAAAGTTAGGCACCAATGTGCAATGCCATTGAAGATGGTTGATGAGTAGTGTGCTCTGAGATTTGAATAAAGCTATGAAAATGCACTCAGGACTCTAGTGTCATTTAGTGGAATGTGCCATATATATAAAATATTATGCATATATAGACATATCTATATATAGACATGATGGGACGACCGTAGCCGTCTCATCATCTATCCCACGAAATGTAGTCGTGTCCAATGTAGTCCGCTATGAAACAGGCAGAGAGTGGCATGCAGAGGCACTAACAGTAACTACGGCTAACTTTGTTAATTCCTGTTTCATATGATTACAATGAAAACACACAAAGAACAACAGCCAGAATTCCCAACGAACAGCGCGTCGAATCTTGGCGCGCGCCTATTTAAAACCTTTTAAAACCGGAATAAAAGTCATGATTGACGTCAAAAGACAGCCAATCATGAAGCATAGAAAGTTCTCGCGAATTCTAAAAACCCATCCCACTGACAGAGTGCCGTGTGCAAATCCCAAAACCAGAAACACGCCGCCATTTTAAAAGAATTGAAATATAGAATTTTGAAACCAAAATCAAAATATTTTAAGCAACGCGCCCTTTATTACATATGTATGTATGTATGTGTCTATACATGTATATGTATGTATGTATACATGTATATAAGTATGTATGTATGCATGTATTTATATGTATATATATATATATATATATATATGTATGCATGTATATATATATGTATGTATATATGCATTTTGTATATGTACATATGTGTGTATATATATGCATGTATATATATATATATATACATGCATACATACATACATACATACATTGGACACATTTCGTGGGATAGATGATGACACGGCTACGGTCGTCCCATCATGTCTATATATGCCTATATAGATATGTCTATATATGCATAATATTTTATATGTATGATACGTTCCACTAACATACATACATACATATATATATATATATATATATATATATATATATATATATATATATATTTATGTATACATTCATATATATATATAAATATGTATGTATACATGCATATATATATATATATATACATATATATATATATATATATATATATATATATATATAATATATATATATATTCGGGGAAATGTATACGTTTAAGACTCTCTACTACTCTTTAAATTTTTTAGTTGCGCTAAAACTACTAACTTTTTCTTACTTTTTTACCTCATATTTTATTATTAATATGCTTTAAAACAATAATTACTTCCAGTGCATCGAGGTGGAAATTTTTTTTCTATTAGAAAAAAACTTTTAAAAATTTTTAAAGAAACATGACTGACCTTCATGCTTTTCAGTCCTCCGAAGTGTAGAAAAAATAATTGCGTTTCTTTTCCGAAAAGCTTTAATTAAAATCTTCCCCTTTTTCTTAAAAAAAAGAGGAAGGAAGAAAAAATGTCTTTAGAAACTATTCTGACTCATTATTACACATTAAATGTCGTATTGTCAAAAATGAAACGATGGGTGAAAAAGATTTCTCTCAAAATGTATGTCTTTCTTTCTATCTTTTTTTTTCCTTTTTTGTTTCAAGAAAACGGAAAGAAAAATGTTTTATTGTTAAGTTTCCTTTAAAGAACTTTTCAAAGTTCTAGTAAAAATGTGCAATAGCCCTGAAGCCGTCTATTTTTTACTGTTTCCTAAGACATATATTACAATACAGAATATATTACATAAATTTTCTTTTAAAGAACTGTTTGAAGATGAATGTTTTCAAATTGGAACCAAATAAGATTATTTTAACTTACTAAAGTAGAAATTTTAGAAATTTTTCTTTTGTCAGTAATCAAATGAATACTTTCTGTAGAGTCAGTAATGAACGAATACTAATATATTCAATTATGATTAATCTACAAATCACCTATATAATAATAGCCTAAGTTATATGTCCGTCTGTCCTCAAATTTATGAAGCAGTTGGACCTGGAATGAATAGAGGTATCCATATTGGATTCTTATTGAGTTAGGGTTAGCAACGTTCGAAATCCACCCCTTTCCCCCTTTTCTAGCATTTAATGCCATTATTTCAAGCCCTATTTTCCCCGGTTAAGAGCAGGCGATTAAATTTATCAATTTGTCACATAATAAATAGGTAAAAAATAACATTTTTTTCTAGCATTATGACGTCATTCCTTTAACCATCTCATTTAATCATTTCTTATTTTAAATTATTTAAATATCGTCTGCATTATTTTCATATGTTTTATCACTGAATTTAGATATTACATAAATAATTTTCTTTTATATTTGGCTTGAATTATACATTAGTTACATATATGATAATTTTAAATTGAATTATCGATTTTTTTTGTTGCAATGAAAATTTAACACCAGTATTAACAACAAATTCTATCTATCTCCACGGTGTAGTGAAAATGATAGTTTCATTTCTTTACTTCCATTAATTACTGTGGAAAAAAAATTGGGAAGAACTTAACGATAATTTCGACGTAGCTAAGAAAACTTTGAATTATCTTTCTAAATGAAGTCAACGTGATTCTAAACTGCATTCACAGTATTGGGAGACTTTAGAGGAGTATGGGGATAACCAAACTATTCAGCGTGTACCAGATAGTTCTCAGCAAAAAACAAATATTTTTTACCTGCTTTACCTGATTTTGGAAAATTAAAAATTGTACTGATCCCGTCATATGACGGGCTATATACTAGTTATTCAAAACAAAGAAAAAAGATTATCATTGAATAAATAAAAACAATGAGATCAAGTGTAAGATACTGTAAGGCTTAGTTTCTGTAATTACGAGAATTTTGATGTCGGAAATATTTAAGTTCATCAATATCCAAAAATACGCCTGTAACGAATAAACAAATGTTGATAAAATTCACTGACAAAAAATCTACATAAGGACTAGAATAAAGAAAAGTCGTCATGAAAACTGTTGTAATAGAGATCTATCCAAAGTTCAAATAATTCAACTGCATAATTAATGATGAGTGGTGATAGCTCAGTCGACAAAACCAAAGGGTTGTGGATCTAGAGTCAGCCAAAAATTCACCGTGTTCATTAGTGGAGATTGTGGCAGGGAAAATATTGGGAACAAATTCCACTGATGTATGCAGTCATTTATTCCAAAACAAGGATCAGTTGAAGCAGACAGCTATTTTCGTTATCTTCAAAAAGTCAGAAACAGATAAATAGCTAACACTTTATTCATATTAAGTACAAAGAAGCTATCGGGATACACACAGCCTGTCGTTTGTAGCAATACTAAGTAAACTTATGAGCGAGAAATAAGAAAAGTTTACTATTATTCCGTCCAAAAGCAATAAATGGGGTAATTCTACTCTATAAATGCATCTACCTTTACGTGGGACTCAAAAAATAAATTTTGTATAAAAGTTTAGGTTTAGCTCTCTAAGACCATAGTATGAAAAAGAAAAATAGAATAAAATAATTAAGTTTTGAAAGATTGAAATAACACAATATACTAATGTTTTCTTTCTAAAACTTGGCATCCTATCTCTGCCCCTATCCTTCCTACTTCAACAGAAACCTTGTCAGCAGTTATTATTTTCAAAACTGACTTAAAATCAACGTCAGTAGTTCTAGATCTGATAGAAAATATTTTGCATTCATTTGTGATAAAACCTTCTCGCACTGATCAGTACTAGAAAACATGAAAATAATTTCGTAAGAGAATTTTCGAGTTTTATGAAACCTGTCTGGCAAATATTTATAAAATTCAGAAACTACAATTTCAAGTACAATTCTGAATTTTCTGGATGCTGAATACATCCATTTGAATATAATTAAGTACCAATTCCACGCTTATGAAGAAAATACGAGGAAAAGAGGAAACTTGTATGTTAACATTCCAAATGTTCGAATTCTGTTTGAAGTTCATTTTTAAGGGTTATCTGTTTCCATCATGTATTTTCTATCACCACTTCATGTATGAATTTCTTATTATTGATACTGGGTTTTACTGTTGAAAATAGATTTCAGACGTCCACAAACACCCATTCCAGCAGTGGGATTCGAATTAACGAACTCGAAGAGAAGTGTTATTGTTGTTGTTCTTTCTGATGCCACTTGGTCAAACAAAGCAATATTGAGCCATACGCTACTCGCATTAGCCGCTTGAGGACCACACGTAAATGCTATACGAGTCGACCGTTGTGGAAACCGATTGTGTAACGCCACCTAGTAATTAAATCTAGCATTTCAAAATGAAAATAAAACGTTCCTATCTCCGATTACGCATACGCGAAGCTGGTCTCTCAATATCAACCGGAGATCATAGCGTGGAGGCGACGCTGGGCTGATAATGGGTGAAATTTCTGCCTCTCGTATGCGAGACGTTGAAGCGAATTAAGGCAAAGGGGTGTGTCTTTCGTTTTAACAAGCAGCTCTAGGATTAAAGTACATCTTATTCTCAAGTGGGTCCTCTTAATTTAGAAGCAAGCACCAAGCAGAAGACCTATAGGCTTGGCCTGCCACCGAAAAGAAGTGTTCTACCCATTAGGCCGTTGTTAGTTAATAGAGGTCAAGATAAATACATGTATCTTTTGTACTTTTAATATATAACGACAGTCTATATACTGTTTCTTAAATTGTTAAGCCAAGCGCTTAGTGAAACTCAGTTTCAAGAACTCTGGTAATATCAATAGATTTACATAATGGGGTGGCCATAATTAAACTGACAGTGCTCACAGTGTACTGTAGGCTATCTATTTGGGAGAATGACGCCACATTTTGTAGGAAGATTAAACAAAACGAAGGATTCCACAAAAAAAAAAAAACAAATTAGATCCAAAAGTCACATCTAGGGGAATATTTGGTGCTGTGTAATAGAAAATAGAGTGTTAACAAATACGGAAATAATAATACGGAAATTACATTTTATTTTACCTTCAAATGAGGTTCAATGTGGCTGCCGTTGTTGTGGACCACATATTGCATTCTGTGCACAGTATGTACAACAGCAGAAAGTAACATGTCTGCAAGAATATCCCGTACAGTCCGTGATATTGTATCCTTCAACGTAGCCAGGTCCTGGAACCTTTAAGCATTTTTTTTTGTGCTTTCTAAAAGCATGAAAAGCGGCTGACGCGTTGCACTGGTCGAGATAAAAGAATTGGACCAGTAATGCACGCTCGACTAAAGGAGACATTGCACATAAACTTTCAATCCGATTGATTCGAAACGTAACACATTGCCCTTTAAAACCCAAGCAGCTGGCACTGTGCCAATGGATGTAACGTGAAATTTGAATAAAGAACTTCTTTTTCTGCTCAGCGTACGTGATATTGCAGATCACGAGACTTTATCGGTGTTTATGTAGATTTTACACTGTTTTAAAAGTGTTGCCATATTGCACTTCAACTAAATCAGAAAATGTGCATAATAAAAGGTAATTCCGTATTAATTTGCATTTGTTAACACTCTATTTTCTGTTACGCAGTGCCAAATATTCCTAGTGGTGACTTTTGAAATAATTTGTTTTTTCGCGAATCCTTCGTCCGCCGTCTTGTTTAATCTTTCTACAAAATGTGGCGTCATTCTCGCAAATAGATCGCGTTACAGAACACTGTGAGCACTATCAGTTTAATTATGGCCACCCGGTATTAAAAAAAAAGATCTTTAGGGTGAATTACACAAATGAAAACATTTTTGACCCTGTGTTAAAAGTAATACTGTAACAAGAAATATACTAGATATTCCAGTGGAAAACACCTCAAAATACAGCACACATATTAACACCGGTGGCAATATCTGCATCGGAGATCGCATTCATTTATCTTCACGACGCTGTACCGGGACATCCATCCGCATTACAAGAGGGTACCGCAACACTCGAAATAAATGATGCCCCCACGCGTCAGTGACGTATCTGTGTAAGAGAGAGCAGAGTTCATTTTTCAAACAGGGAGTTGAAATTGAAAATAAATAAATATTCCTTGCGGACGACACGTGCCAGGCATTACATCGTAATTCATCAGAAATGAATGGCATGCCTCTATGACGTGTGATGGACAGCTGCGGGGCTCGCGTTTTAGAGAACGAAATCGTTAAGGTATCCGTCTACGTTCGGAGTACTTTTTCTTTTAAATATTAAGAACACCTATAAGTTAAAATTAAGACATTTAAAATTACGTTCTTAATGGGTTCAAGGTTTTTGAACGGTCAAGCAAATGTAAAGAATTATTTTTTATAAATATTTTTCAGCATATTAACCTTTTAGAGAAATTAACAATTAAACTTGAATACAGTTTAATTATACATCTAAGCGCAGCTGGTGGGAACGCTCACTCACTACTGACGAAATTCTCTCATTGCATTGCTTGCTACAATTCTTATGCAATCACTCAAGATCTCTTGCTTCCGTAACTTCTTGTGCAAGGAAGATTCCATCAAAAAAAGTTACACTCTTGGCTTTAGAGCACAAAAATGTTCTTTGTGAGAGAAAAATCCTATTTTGAGCAAGTGGGATTCTTTCATAAAATATCTTTTTCATAAAATATATGTGGAAGCAAAACAGAGTAAATTTTGTTAAATCAAATAACATTTGCTTTTCTGTCTATCCGAATTTAGATATTTAAAATTTCCATTGTGATCCATGTAAAAGTTATGTTTGAAACCCCCCTTGGGTTTCAAGGCGGGCGGTATGTTTTGTCGTAATTCTTGAGTTTCATCTTATTGGGATAACGCCACACCACATTTACCTTACAAGTTCACATCAGTACCCGGTCTTTCTCCCGTGCTATGACCCTCGAGTGCGACCTTGTTGACCTTGACAGGGGGCCACGAGACAGCAAAATGTGAGAATGGCCAGTTGCTAAGATGGGAGAAATTCGCTGAGATGAAACTCAGGAATTACTACAAAACGCATAGTTTGATGTAAATATTGACTCCCTGCTTCCAAAAGGTTTAAAAAAACAGCATTGGAAATTCATTGCAGATTCAATTCTAGGTGTAGTCTTAGTTATAGAGCAGAGATGAGAGCACGCATGAGGTTGAAGAGAGCTGCATTTCGATTTCGAGTCAGTGTATATGGAAAATATATCACATGTGCACCATGCTTTCTAACCACAAAAAGAAAGGAAAATCTTTCTTTTCTTTTTCTTCCTATTTTAACTCTTTGCGGCATTTACATGAATACTATAGAAGCTATAGAATACTATAGAATATATATGACTGTTGTCTAATTTAATGTCTCATATAGCCACTTAATAATAAATGAGTTAAATGTGTTTCGCATTTATACGAAAATATTGATAGGATGCTCTAGTATACTATAGTATCCATTTTTCATCTATATTAACAAACATATTGAAACTACAGTAATACTTTAAAGAAAGGATTTCTCCCTCGCAGACATAAAATGTATATTTTACAAGATAAAAAGCAAAGTTTTAAACCCTGTACAAATGTAAATAAAACAGCAATTACTATGAAATATACTTCATTTTTTAAACTTACAAATATATCAAAAATTTCTAATCATTTTTCTTCAGTAAATAATTCCAAATAATTTTCAAGTTCAAAATTAATTTACAATTTTTTCACTGTCTTGTAACTATTGTTTCCTTATTCTTACAAACAAGATTTAAAAAAAAAATAAGAATTTTATTCACAGTTATCTACAGCAGATTCATGAAATACACACGTAATCTTCTTTTTACTTTCAATAAAAAAAGATTCTACTGCAATTATTTTAACGCTTTTATTTTAATCAAGTAAATCGATACAAAACATTATAAATTTCCCCCCTTTAGGTACTTTTTGATAAAAAAAAATTTCCCTTTCTTCCCTTGAATATCATTTCGAGTGTAACAGCTGAAAAGGGAAAATTGTTATTCTTAACAGCTCGAAATAAATTAAAATTATGTTCCACTTCATTTAATGGTTTCAGAACGTGTTTTTTTTTTTTTTTTCGCTTTAATCTCTCCCATCTCTAAAGACTAGCAGTAATTGTTGTTCGGTATCAAAACAAAAACAAAACAGGTTTCTTTAGTAATAATTAATTCAATTTTTTTTCTTACTTTATATTTTTTCTCAACACTGAAAGTTCTTTTTCTATACTAAATCGCAGTTTAACGGCAGCAGCGAGACTAATACCAGTAATCGTAATTATCTCTTATGAAAAATTAATTAATTATTTCTACATAATTAAATGCTGGTAGTTATATGTTCTACTATTTTACTCGAGCACGACACAAGAGAAATTCAAATAATTACCGTTGAAAGTAAATGAAAATGAATCAATACAATGACGTCACATTATGGCATCATTTATTACGAGAAAGGCTTTTCTAGAAGTGAATTGAATTTTTATGAAAACTTTTCTTCTTCTTATGTAATACTGGTATCGGACAAAATAATCTGAAAACTTGTGTAATGAGACAAAATACGTACTGTTGACAGCTGTCCTTCCTTTTTCATCAATTACAGCTTGCATCCCTCCTAAGATGGCAAATACAGGTCATGCACAAAAGTTGTAGTGGTATGTATCCACTCCTCCTGCAAAAAGGCCGCTAATTTAATAAGTGTCTTTAAAGGTAAAAACCGATTGCTCAGTTTGCACCCCAAACTTACAAAGGTTTAATTAAATTAAGATTGGGGTACTGAAAGGGCTACCCACTGTGTTGCAAATCATTAAAGTATTTATTAAATTAGTTTGCCCAAGCTCTTGCAATGTGAATAGACATGTTCTTATCTTAGAGCACAGGCCGAGAATCAGGAGACAAACATTCCATCTTCGTATGAAGATAATTGGCATTAGAATATATGAACCAGTTCTGTAGCACATAGATGATTTTTTGGTTTGGTTTGGAGTGAAATGGTCTACTATTTTGCAACACTAGGGCTAATGAGACCGGGACCTACAGCTTAAAGCTGAATCCGAACAGCTACGAACATCCATGCCTCAGTGATTCGAACCCACGAACATCTGTACCGAAGTTCAGCACCCTAACCATTCGGACAGCGCTCGGCTCACACAGATGAAATCAACAACTGAACCGAGATCACGGCGAAACGTCACACCTCACAGCATCTTGATCTCCTACCATACTTAAAAGTAAGATGGAAATTACCGTGGCTTTCTCCAAACGTAAACGTAGTTTAGTTCAAAATATTATGATCTAAGATTCGTCTGATCAAATTTTTTCATTGTTTTTTGTTTTAACCGTAATGGTTGTAACGCCATTTACGTCTTTCCAAACCATTGCATGGTGTCACCGATAATTTTGGAATATCCTCGATTCTGTGTATGTTTCTTCATGCATTTCACGACGCACAGTTCTGACACTTTATTTACGTAAGTTCATTCCAACTGTTATCTGGGAAGCTGTTATCTTGTGCTTTCTAACGAATCCCTTTCAAAACCTTACTCTCCATTAGTCATCTTCAACTTTTGGTTACTGCTATATTTAGCAGACGACGTCTTCCAAATATATTTTCCTTGTTTGCTGTAGGATGGCATTACCAGTGCTTTTCCTGATACCAACAGATGATCCTTTTCGTTACTGTGTCTTCGACAAGACGGTTTACAATAGCCATTCCAACAACCACTATATGTATATATGTGTGTATATGTGTTTATGTGTATATATATACATATATTTGTGCATATATACACATATAAATATGTGCATATATGCATAATACCAAAAATGAAGATGTTACCAAAAATGATCGACAAATTTAAAGAGGTGATAGCAAACAGCAAGAAAATGTAAAGTTTCATAAAACATGTTTTAAAATATTTATGGCATAAATAAACAAAAGAGAAGAATTCCATTAAAAAGCATTGTATAATGAAAATTTCGCAAGCTAACTCCTCAAACCGAAATTTAGCTGTCAGCCTAAATTGCTTAACTTTGATATCCTTATTCTGGAAATGCTTTCACACTTTTTTCCTGTTAACACTAGACTGCGTTGTACTTATAGATTTTTTTATGAAAAGCATTATGGGAATTCAATGTGATTATAAAATACGAAATGAGGGTAGGGAGAGTGGGGCACCTTGGGACATAGCCCACCTTGGGACACCTTTATTTTCAGGCTTTAATTTGCAACCAGGAATTAGTGCTCATGTGTATTGATAGATGACATTACTCTTCACTTCTCAAAGAATTTTGATGAAGATAGTGCTTATAGGTAAGGAACAATTTCATTTTCTTTGTTTTGAATAACCCAAAATTACATCAATGTGCATTTTAAAAAGTAATTTTTTTGAAAAAAAATTTAAATATTTAAAAAAAGTGTATTGTTATGAAAGAAAATTCATTTATTATTATTTCTATGCTAATAAATAAACTGTATTGTTAAACCTAACTATATAGTAGTTACCAAAAGATACTATGTAAAATGGGGCAGGTTGGGACACACATAGATGGGGCACCTTGGGACACTTTAAAAACAAATATCAATTCAAGCAAATCAACAAATTAAACAAATATCAATTCAAGCAAAATAATTAATATTTTGGTGCCTAATTTTTAATTGATGATTTAACATGTCAAAATATTAATTTATTAACCTTTTTTTTCAGAAAAAAATGGTGAGAACAACAAGAACAAACAGAAAGTATTCTGCTGTAAATGCTAATATGCTTGAGATAAGGATATAGATTATCCAAGTGATAGTATCAGCTGCAGAAAAAGTTCTGGCTGGTGTGTTGTTTGTAAGAGAAGCAGCAAGAACCTTTTGTGTAAGCAAAAGTACCCTTAGCCGCCATATACTTAAATTCAAAAGCAAATCTGAATCCACAAAAGGCTTTAAATACCAGTCAAATATAAAAAGTCGCCAAATTTTTAGTGAGGAAGAAAAGATAATGTTAGTCATTTATTACAGGCTTCAAAACTTCACTATGGGCTAACAATAAGTGAAGTTAGAACTCTTGCATTTCAGTTTGCTCTAGCTGCTAATAAAAATATTTTGCCAAATTGGATTCGGGAAGAAAAAGCTGGTGTAGTTTGGTACCTTGGCTTCATGAAAAGACATGCTAAATCTATTTCTCTTCAAAAACCCGAAGCTACCACTCTTTCAAGATCTACAAGTTTCAGCAGGGCAAATATTAACACATTCTTTAACAAACTTGAGGAAGTTCTTAAAAGAAGTAAATTCTTACCAGATCAAATATACAACCTAGACGAAACTGGTGTCATAACTGTGCACGTTCCTCCTAAAGTAATTGCTTCTAAAGGAACCAAACAAGTGGGGCAGATGACTTCAGGAGAACGTGGTCAACTTGTTACTATGATCAGTGCTATTAATGCCATTGGGAATTCTGTGCCTCCTATGCTGATTTTTCCAAGAAAAATATTTAAAGAACATATGTTGAAAGGGGCTCCACCTGGAGCAATTGGATCTACCAATAAAACTGAAGAAAACCGAATGTAAGTGATTTATATAACAGTAGTGACAGCAAGGATATAGATTATCCAAGTGATGGTAGCTTCCATTCAATTAAAGAACTGGAACAAAAAAAAATCAAAAGTTTCTCAAGAGAAGGGAAAGCTTGAAGTAGGAGACTATGCACTAATAAAATTTGCAAGTAAAAGAAGCATTGTTGCATTTGTAGGTCACGTTGATAATGAAAACACCAGAGAGTATGAAATGTCTTTTTTGAGAAGAAGAGACCAAGATGGGTGGTCATTTTTTAATCCTAACAAAGAAGACAAATCCTTTGTAGAAAAAACTGATATTCTTGTGAAGTTGAACACTCCTAAAGAAACAATAGGCCAAAGGTGCATTTTGTTAGAATTTAAGAAGAATTTGTTGGCATCAGATATAAGATTTGTTAAAAAGTTGTATTAACTTGAACAATTTTCAGCCTTTTGTCTTTTATAACAGTTAATAAAAATAATTTGAACAGTATTTTGTATTTGCTATTCAGTGTCCCAAACTACCCGATACCGTGGGGCAGGTTGGGACATTGGAAAGGTATTTTATTTCTTTTATTACTCTTTAAATAAATGAGATATTAAGTAAATTTAATGTTTATAAGAAGCAGATATGATGACAATATATGGATGCATACTTATTTTTTTTAATTAGCTTTAAAAAAATTCATAAAAATGTTTTACTGAAAAGTGTCCCAAGGTGCCCCAGTGTTCCCTACTTTCTGCTAACCAAGTACGAGGAGTACAAGGATAAATCATCAACTATTATCAAATAAGCCAATTTTATTCGTCATGATTTATCTGAAATTAAAATAGCCCTGAAAAATGTTTTTAAAAGGACTACATGACGTTAGTAATCATATACATCAAGATCGGAGACTAGCCGCAAACGGGTTTTTATAAATAATGGCAGATACTTGAACATTGTAGGTGAAATTATTTGAAAAATGATATTAAAGAGCACTAAAAAGTAAAAATATTCCAGAAAAATATATTGTTTCAAAGTATTTAACGGGTTTAAATTTCAATCAGATAAATTGTGAATACGAGAAATGATATTTTAAAGACCATTGTTGTTTTTAATGGTTTACCGCAAAGTATTCTCTATTGAATTTCTGATTTGATTTGGGTTCGATTTTATTTTATTGTTTAGTTTCTATTTTGAAATATAACCGATCTACAAAATCAGTTTTGGTGTGTTGCCTTCGGGGCATTCAATCAGTACAATTTAAAATATTCAGCTACAAGGCTTACGATGCGAAAATTTAATTCCGTATTTTGGAACACGTTTCGTCTGTCTGCTAGCATTTTCCCCTATTCGTTTCCCCTTGACAGCCTGTTTCCTTAACAGACACTAAGCAACAGAACGAAATCGAAGTAGGTGCTCCCTACCGATGTTGATTTTCCATTACGTGACGTGGAAGTTGTTTCCAATCTTCCATTACCACTGGCTCCTTCCGTAGCGTATTTGCTACTGACACGCTCTTAAGACACGTCTTTGCTTATTAATAATATCTTATTCTTTAACACCGTTTGAATTCGGTGTTTTCACTTTCATTTTTTCTCTTTGGAAAGTATGTTTGGGTGTGAATTTTGATATTTTTTTAACGATAAAATCGAAAGTGAAAGAGGCTTAAAAAATAATTTGTGATATTTTTAAGAGTTGTACTCTTTAGCGAACAGTGGTTTCGCAACCAAACCTCCTGTTAAACATTTTTCTCTATTTTTTGAGAATTTTTTTTATGTTTTTGACATTTAAAACTTACAGTAAATGACAGTACTACATTTAATTAATTTTTTTTAAAAATATATGTATTTAAACTTGCTGTACCTGGAAAGTTAGTAATTTCATTTTTTCACTCATGACCCCAAACAAAAATATCTATTCCAACAACACTTATTGTTAAACTATCTATTTTACTTTTTAAGAACACTTATTGTTCTTCCAATATAATTAAAATTTTAAAAAGTATAATGTTCACGCTGTACAAAGGAATGGATTCGTCAGTTAACCCCCCCTCCTCAATCCCTCATACGGTATCCTCAAGTGGAAATTCCTCTAAGGATTGTAAAGAAAAATTTTAATATATTTTGTATTTATAAGGTTCACAGGTAATATTTATAAACTATTTTCATTAAATTCCAAAGAGTTTATGTAGGTGACCGTTAAAGGGTGAAATCCTTTCACATCTAGTTCGCAGAGAGTAATTTTTTCGGTTTGTAGAGACATTTTAGAATTTTTGCTAGTGTGCAGGACGGTTTGTGCATATGCGGTGTGGGACTGCACTTTCCACTATTTTTGACGATATAAAAATATATTTATTAATTTATTTATATTTTCTTGAAATAGTTGATTTTATTATCAACAATCTAAAATGCATCTTCCAGTCTACAAGCTAGCTAACTTTAGACTATTGTAAATTAAATTAGACTTGCAGCCAGGAACTATCCTAGGTTTATTGGCTGCCTGGATACGTAGGTGTTATTGTCTTATGCTACTTGGTCAAACCAAGCACGATTGAGCCATACGCTACTCGTATTAAGGAAAAGGGGTGTGTCTTTCATTTTTAACGAGCACCACTATGGTGAAAGTATGACTTATGTTCAAGTGGATCCTCATAATTTTGAAGCAGGGACCAAGCAGAAAACACATACGCTTTGCCTGCCATCCCCAGAATATTGATTGAGGACATTATGACCACGTAACCTATTTTACGTTCTCCAGTCACCTTTAACGAACACGGCAGATCTTAGGCCGGCTCGGGCTCCGAACCCGCAAATCTCCAGTTACTACAGCATTCCCTTTGCCCACTGAGGTACTGCGGCTCACTTCTGGATACGTTCTTAAGATTACCACCTATCCCCAAATTTAAAAAAAAATGTAAATGGTTAAGAAATTTTTACTTCTTACTTACTATGCCCATATATTAATAGTTTCGAAGCCGACAAAATAATAAATTTTGATTTGAAAGAAAAAATCAAGTGATGCAAGTCAGGAATATTTTCCCTATAGTTTTTTCAACCAAAAAGTCAACAGGTCAAAAACAATAAACTGTCTAAATTAATATTAATTTTTGATGTAAACGATAAACTTTGTAACGTTAATGGCATAGTTGGATAATTTATAACTTTCTATGTCCAAAGGCTTAAAGATACATAACATTAAAGAAATTTTTTACCTGATTATGTACATAGTTGTAATTCCGGGCATCCTGATTTTGGACAACCCACGTACTTTTATGTTCTCAACTTTTGCTAAGAATGGAACTGAAGCTAATGGAATCGAAATCCATTGGAGTCCCACTACAGGTTTAAATCCTGTCAACTTTAATTGTAATGGGAAATTTAGCCCAGTGCAATGGTAAGCTTGGAGGACAAAGGAATCCACATAAGCTTGGATAAGCTGTAAGTAAAAACTTGACCAAAAGAGGAAAGAAAGAATTTTTGAAAAGAGAAATTCAGTTTATAATATAGTACCATCTCCTGAAAGATTCTAGGGTAAAAACCAGTACCTCAAAATTTATAGGTGTCCGTTGCACCGACCACTGCGCCATAGATAATTTGGCATTGAACGGTTTCAAGTGGTAATATAATAATCTCAATAAGTGCTCAATTCTGGATTTTTAATAAAAACACATTTTCTATCGGATCAAATTGTGAATCTAAGCCATTCTCGATTCAATTTAATTAGATGCACAAAATTTCATCAAAATGAATACAGCCATTTAGGAGGAGTTCAATTACAAATACACGGACAGAAGAATTCTATATATAAAAATATAATTTTTCGTTGAATTATGCCATTTTGACGGTCTATTACAGCTTTAAGGCAACTATGAGCTTGAAATCAGTAAGAAAACTAAATTTTTTTCCTTTAATTTATAAGAAACTGTATTAAAAATATTACTTTATTTAAACTCTACGATTTTATACGTGATAAAATAAATGAAACATAATTACCTGAGGAAATACACACACGTATTATTACGGGTCTGTTTGTTTTTTATTAAACTTTAATATTAAGTGACTGGAAGTCAACTGGAGATATACAAACCGTAAACAATTGACCGTAACAGTGATAATATTCCAGAAAATCGAGATCAGAACATATCATTTTTAATTAACACTTTATTGGATCAAATTGTGAATCTAAACTATTCTCGAATCAACTCAATTACATACACAAAATTTCATAAGAATCAGTCCAATCATTTAGGAGGAGTTCTATTACAAACACACGGACAGGAGAATTTTATATATTTTATCGTCGCTACACCCCGTTGGCTTCACAAAGGGGTTTTGTTAAAGTCCAGGACAGGGAGACACTCTGTCTGGGTTTTTAACACTACACTACAAAGAGTTGTCGCTTCGACCACGCCTTGAAATGTCTGAGGGGAATCCGAAGGACAGACAGGACAACGAAATGTCAGACAGTTAGGTGCTCCCGAAGAAGCCAATCAGAGGCTATCGGGATACCGAAGCGGAAAGAAAAGGATAATGGGAAGAGGCAAAAGGTGACGTCAGGTGGTGCTAGTTTTTCGCCAGAGAGTCCCCAGTAAAAGAAAACAAATAGAGGTTCGATTTTACGGCGGTTTTTTTTTTTTTTTTAGAAACCTTCTCTAGCTTTTTGTAGGACTGAAGGAGGCCCAGTTGTACCCCTGTACAGCGGTATCTGTCGGCACCTGTCCGCAGATTGTTTTTTCAGGTTCGCCTTGAACCTGGGACTTTTAGGTCCGTACTAGCCCGTTTGAGTTCTATGATTTCCATTTGGAAAATTTGTACATGATCCATTTTAATCAAGAATAATCGTTGTTATTGCTTCTAAGCTGTGCGTCTTGTCATAACCACTTCGACACCCACATGCTACCCGAGGATCCCGTGAAGTTACAATATAAAGATGTATATTCACAGTACAAAAAAGTTCCGTAATTTTCATTCTCACATTTCAGAACATTTCTTTTTTAAATGATGTCATAACTTGCCTCTTCATATTGAGTTCTCTATTATTTTTCTTATTTAAATTCCTCTAAACAGTTAGCTCACAGGAAAAAGTAATGGAACTTATAACTACCAACATTTAATTAGGTAGAAATAATTAATTTTTCATAAGAGTTAATTACTATTAAAGGAATTAGTCTCGCTGGTACCGTAAAACATCTCCAACAAGCATTGGAAACTGCGATTTAGCAAAGAAAAAAATAATTCACAGCATTTAAATAAAAAAGATTGAGTAAAACAAGAAAGCTAATTGAATTAATTATTACCAAAGAAACCTGTTTTTATTTCGATACGAAATAACTATTACTGCTTGTGTTTAGTGATGTGAGAGATTCATTAAAATAGAAAAAAACACTTCTGAAACCATAAAATGTAGTGTAACATAATTTTTCGAGCTGTTAATAATAACAATTTTTCCCTTTCAGCTCTTACACTCGAAATGATATTTAAGAGCAGAAAGGGAATTCTAATTTTTTTTTGTTTAAAAAAAGTACCTAAAGAGGGAAAATTTACAATGCTTGCATCGATTTGCTTGATTTAAATGGAAGCATTAAAATAAATTTAGAAAACTTTTTAGCTGAAAACGAAGGGTAAATATACGTGTATATTTTATAAATTTGTCGGAGATAACTAGGAATATAATACAGATTTTTTAAAAAATTGTTATTTCGGAGAATGAAGAAGCAATGAGGAGTTAATTTAACATTGCTAAAAGAAGATCAGTAAAGAAACTAATCCACTGCAAGGAATGAATTATAAAACAATACTTATAAAAAAATTTTATGCATATGTATATACTTTTTTTAAATCCGTTTTCTTAAATATATACATAGATTTATAAAAATTTCTAATAATTTCTTAATGTAAAAAAAGATAAAATCTCAAATTAAATTTTAATTTATATTAAGTTTTACATGATTTGATCACAGTTTTATAAAGAATGTTCCTTGTGCATTTTTTTTTTTTTTTTTTACAAATAATCTAACAATTTCAACTTTCACTATATCTTATAGGCTATATAATACATATTAGTTTTGAACACTGAAAAATTTCATAACATCACTAACGTTCTTGCAAAATATTATGAAACAAGTATAATATCCAATCTTATGATTGTACCTATATATACTAATACCTTTTCAGTGCAAAACTGACAGAATATGTGTTTAAAAACTGTAATACAATTAACATTTCTTTTATGCGTATTCTAATAATAGGCAGTGAATGAAAGGAAAATATGCATGTACATTTTCTTAAACTGTTACAGATAATTTGTATTACAATTTGAAGATTTCGAAAATTGTTAATTTGAAAAGTAAGAATTAATTATTAAAGCCTCAATGGGAAATATAATTTATTTAAATATAATTTATATTTATTTAAAATGTTATTAATATTTGCGTGCAGATTAAAAAGCAATTTTAATAGCAAGAATATTCTCTGCACAATTTTTACCACCATTCTGACAATTTTGACTTGTAGCATATCTTTTATACTGTAGAATACATTTTAGTACTAAACATTACATAATTTTATAAAATCTCAATTTGGGGGAAACTTTTATGAAAAAAAAACATAAAAAACTTTTTATTTCAGAATCGACAAAAATTTTAATATAATTATTTGATATATGCTCTAATACAGCCCATAAATTTCAATGGTTTGCGAAACTTAAAGTAAGATTCAGTTCAAAAGAAAAGTGAAAAGGAAAGCCGTTTATTGACAATTTCAGAGAGATACATGATATTAGTAGAACAGTGATACTTATGTATTAATTGTCCACATAGTAACCGAGGTTGTCATAGAATTCGAACCACTGGTACACCAATCGGTCGAGCATGAAGAAGAAATTAACGTCCAGATCGTCCCACCACAACCTGGCTTCTTCAGAGTTATTCTTCAGAGGTCTGAAGAGATTAAAATCGCTTTGTGTGCCAAATCCAAATTGTAGTGAGTGTCTCCCATTTTAAACTCCTGCATTAAAAATGAATTCGGTAGCGAAAACTCTCCAGTGCAGTACACTATGGGGATACCGAGATATTTATTAAATTCATATAAATAAGGATTGTCATATAAAATCCGGTGAATTTCATTTGTGACCATTTTCTTTAAACTCAAAAACAATCATTCTCTTCGAAGTTCATTCAGTATCCACTTTTCTGTCATTATCTCTATCTTCTATCTGAAACTTCAGAGTGCAGTGGTACATTTAGCACTATTTGCCTTTCTCGTTTGAACAATGTGATTATCTCATTTGTCTAAATAGGGAATCTAATTCTGGTAATCTGTGTACTTTTATAATCAGAGTTCTTTCTAGAGCAAGAGTAAGTTCTTTTTATAATCAGAGCACTTTTGAAACCACCTAGGAACATTGAAGCAACCATTCATTCCAAAGAAATCTGAATAGTATTGCGAACTAATCTACGATTTTGAATACTCATCAAAGCAACACCCTTTAACTTTCTTCCCTAAACACTGTGATTATCTCTCGTCAGATTTCTTTTTACCTCCCTTTTTAAACCCCCTAGGACTATCGAAGCTCCGAATCAAATTGCTCCAAATAGTACTGCGTTGTAATCTACGATTTCGAATACTTTAGAATTCAGGAGAAATATTTCCAGAAAGTAGCCATTGTGATAGCACTATTTACCTTTCTCTTTTGAAAGCTGTGATTATCTCATTTGTCTAGATAGGGAATTTAATTCTGGTATTTTGTGTACTCTTCAGAGTTCTTTTCACCTTCAGAGAATATTTTAAGCCACCTACGAATATCCAATCAACCATTCATTCCAAATTGATCCGAATAGTACTGCTAAGTAATCTACGATTTCAAATATTCCAGAATTCATGAGAAATATTCCCAGACATTCGCCTTTGTGAGAAAAACCATTTTCATTTCTCATTTGAACACTGTGATAATATATCTCATTTGTCTAAATAAAGAATCTAATTGTGGTAATCTTTGTACTCAGAGATTTTTTACCTCCCTTTTTAAGCCACCTAAAACTATCAAAGCAACCATTCTTTCCAAATTGATCTGAATAGTACTACGAAGTAATCTAAGATTTCGAATATTCCAGAATTCAGGAGAAATGTTCCCATCAATTAACCTTTGTTAAAACATCATTTACCTTTCTCATTTGAAAGCTCTCGTTATCTTATTATCCTAGATAGGGAATCTAATTCTAGTTTATCTGGAACTTATCAGAATTCTTTTTACCTCCCTTTTTAAGCCACCTAAAACTATCAAAGCAACCATTCTTTCCAAATTGATCTGAATAGTACTACGAAGTAATCTAAGATTTCGAATATTCCAGAATTCAGGAGAAATGTTCCCATCAATTAACCTTTGTGAGAAACACCATTTACCTT
>CM063498.1:27718588-27738588 GCA_032207245.1 Pardosa pseudoannulata
GTCCATAAGCCTTTGATAACAAAGTCCAACTTGTTCGATTAATGTGCTGCAAAGCACAACGAAATTAGGCCGTAGATCAGTGGAAATGGGTTCTTTGGAGCTACGAATGAAGATTCAACCTTTACCGTTCGGATGGCAGGGTCTGGGTCTGGCGTTTGCCTGGAGAACGCCTCCTGCCAGAATGCATTGTGCCAACAGTAAAGTTTGGCGGAGGTGGAATTATGGTCTAGGGGTGTTTCTCCTGGTATGAACTGGCACCCTTGGTCTCCATTCAAGGCAAGCTCAACGCCGATGCCTACTTCACTATTTTGGATGACAATGTGCTTCCTACGGTGCGGCAGTTTTACGGGTTGGACCCTTGTTACTTTTAGGACGACAATGCCAGTTGTTATGTTTCGTGTATAACCAAGGTCTGGTATGGTGCCAATAGAGTTCATGGAATGGACTGGCCTGACGAGAGCCCAGACTTAATCCCCATCGAGAACTTCTGGAACGAGTCGGATAGCCGAATTAAGGGGTACACTACCCGTCCAAAATCGGTAAAGGAACTTGTATGTCTACTCCAAGCCGAGTGGAAGACAATACCACTAGCTATAATACAAAGACTTGTGAGAAGTATGCCCCGGAGGGTTCACGCTGTAATTGCCTCTCGTGGAGGCTCTACCAATTATTCATTTTGAATAAAATTAGTTTTTCTTTTCTATCACAGATGTCCAAATACATATTGGTAGATAGTCTATGTATGTATTATGTATATATATATATATATATATATATATATATATATATATATATATATATATATATATATATATACATAATATATAATGTATATATATAATATATAATATATATACATAATATATAATATATATATATATATATATATATGTCAGGTTTGAAAGCATAAAAATAATAATTTAGGAGTTTAAAGGCACAAAACGCAGCGCACTCTTTAATTCAGGCATATGAATCCCTAATAACTCCATATAAAAGCGCTTGTTTTAAGATAATCTGTCTTGATAAGGATGCTTATGAATCTACGTTAAGTAAAAGTCTTTTGTTAGCATATGGATACTACCCACTGGCCACTATTTTTAATGGTTGAACACTTGTTTGGGATGAAAACATGAATAAAGATATTATGAAGGACTATTCGGCTCTCTGACTAAATAGTTCACTGTTGATAGGCATGTGATATATAATATATATATATATATATATATATATATATATATATATATATATATATATATATATATATATATATAATATATAAATATATATATAGTATATAGATATATATATATATATATAATATATATTATATATTGATATATATAAATATATATATCTATATTGACATTTATCTAGATCCATAACTATATATATATAATATTAGTATATTTCTATATCTATCTATCTATATTAATTTATATATATAAATATATATATATATATAAATATATAATACTATCCATATCTATATATATATATATACATATATAATATATATACATATATGTACATATATATAATATATATAATATATATGGATATATATACGATAGATAGATATATATATAACATCAAAATTATTACACTTATTAAAATATCTCTATAGTCTACCTTTATCCTCTTCTTATTCTTTCATATCTATTTTTCCAGCCGTATAATATCTTTTTTAAAGACCCGTCAAATTATTTTTAGCAGTTTCCCAAAGCTGTCTCTGAAATAAATTATAAAATTCTGTCCCCTCGCCACATTTTAAAGTTGTTCCAGATGAATGTTTCACTCCTATAATGACTAAATTGGTACAATAACGCTAACTAAACTATTTTGTCTTGAGAAAAGAACTCTTCTCATCTCTCGCTGTGGAGCCGTTTTCAAGTATCATTGTATTCTTTGCTCTTGCAGAAAATCATGCTTTTTACCTAGTTTGAAATAAAGTTCCACTAAGGACTCACTGTTTTCTTCTATGGAGCCACGACTCTATCCCAAATAGACTTATTAATAAGGCTACTCATTGCACAATAAACCCTAGCAGTTAAAAATAATAGGGGCTAATTTTATGTCACCTGTGGATTAATTTCGCCAGATTATATATATATATATATATATATATATATATATATATATATATATATATCCATTTTTTATTTAATTTGGTGTTTCCATTTCAGGCATGGCTTGCGCCATTTGCATTTATTCGTTGCGAAGACACGCTTAGAGTGTGTTGACAGCTCCATGACCACACGCTAACTGATTCGTCTGGCTTGATTAATCATCAACTTCCTGTGAAATATCTCTTGCGCCTAACCACATATCTGCAAAAGGTTACGCAAGCGTGGGTCATTTATTTTATTATTATAAAAGAGTTCCCTTTTTAAAATCGCTTATAACTCACTTAATTTCTAACTACGCCTTTTTTAGACCTGACATATATATATATATATATATATATATATATATATATATATATATATATATATATATATATATATAAATGTCACGCATATGACAAGTCATAGATCCAATGATTTCTAGATAATGTCTTTATTCATGTATATTGCATAGTTTAACAGTCAACCATCAAACTTGAGCATGGATAGCGTCCACACTACAACAAAGAAGCCATATTTAGCTATGGTTCCGGCAGCAACCCTTTCTCAAGAAGATCTCTCTCAATCGCATTAAGTGCTTTGATAATATAAAGATTCATGCACCTCCTTTAAAAGAATGCGCTACGTTTTTCACTCTCAAATCTATTAATTTTACTTTTTCAAACCTGACATATGTATATATATATATATATATATATATATATATATATATATATATATATATATAATATATATATATATATATATAAATTATTTTAACTTTAATATTTTTCTTTAAACACCTCCTCTCTCCCATTCCAATTTCTTTAAATCTTTTTCCTAGTCTCTAAATTGCTTAATCAAATGAGTGTTTTCCCTTTAACATTCTTCCCAAAGCTTTCTATCCTAAAAATGTAAACTTTCTGCCTATTCAGCACGTTTCCCAGCTGTCGCCGGCAAATGGCTCCGAGTTTTTACTGATCTTGCATTTAATTCACTTTTTAAACTTTTTTTTTTTTCTATGGGAAAAATTCTTTCTGTCTTCAATTTTGGGTGCATCTCTATTCCATCAGAGTGATCTCTGTGGCTTTCTTTTTTCTGTCGTTTAGTAGAATAGATGTCCGTTGTAGTTGCTCTGGAATAAAGTTTTCAATTATACTAGTGCCATTCTCTTCAATATTAGCCCGACTGCACTTTTATTACTGCTAGCTGTTGGGCTTTCTCCTTATCAAGGAGTTTTATAAAAAATGGATTATATATATATATATATATATATATATATATATATATATATATATATATATATATATATATATATATATATATATATATATATATATATATATATATATATATAAGAAGGGGATAGAGACCTATGTTTTACTCAATAGTTTCTTTAATTTCATACAGTAAAAAATCATGAAATGGATAGGAAAATTTGCAAGTCAAAAAGTAATGGAATTGTTGATAACGCAAATTCTATTTTCATTTGCATGATCAACATCGTGATCGAACGCATAATCTTTGTTTAGAAAAATGGAAGGATGAACATTAATTATGCTAATTTCTTACAATTATTGAAAAACAACTTGAAAAATTTATAAAGCCGATAATTTTAACCGTATCCGATGTAACGCCAGACTTAAGAAAGCAGGTAGCCTTGAAAGTTTATATAAATGTAAACGTGTTACGTGAATTCATTTTGTATCTGGTTGTCTAATTACAGTTCCAAGAGTAAAAAAGTTGTCCGGTGATGAACACATACAAATATTAACTTTAAGTGAAACTGTAACGTATGGTTGTAATATTGCAAAAAAAAATGACGACGGTTTAAGGGTTAAGTAAACAGTTTTCTCAGAAATCCTGAAGATACGGCAATAAGAAGCTTACAGAGAGAACGAAATCCTTAATTCTAAGACAATCAAGACCAATGAAGAAGCTAGCTTCTGGACAAAAAAAAATTAATCTGGCCAAATTCAAGAACAGTAATAATTTCCATGTACAAGCCGAACGGTAAGAAATGTTTTAATTAATTCCTATTGTTCAGTTGAAAATTAAAGGAAAAAACCCTCTTTTTTTAGCACCACAAAAATACTCGCATAGACTTTGCCCTAAAACATTTGCACAAACCGGATGTACAAATCGGAGATATGTTGCCTTTTCCGATGAAAAGACATTTAATTTTGATGGACCTGACGGCTATAAATTATTTTGGCAGGATTTATGACAGGAACCTTATATTTTTTCAAAGCGTCAATTTGGAGGTGACTCTGTAATGGTTTAGGCTGTATTTGCTGCCTGTGTAACCACTCCAGTTGTTTTCATGCATAACATAATGAATTTAATTGTGTTTCAAGATATATTAATAGATAATTTATTACCCATTAATCCTCTTATAACTTCAGGAAACTGGACATTTCAGCAGGACAACACTTCCGCCCATGTTTCGAAATTAACTAAATCTTGGCTGGAAGCTAACCAGGTTAAAACCTTCAATGATCAACTAATATCCCCGATTTGAATGTAATATAAAGTATATTTTGGGAATTTTAGTCCAAAATGTTAACAAAAATGGAAGACAATTCAATTCGAAGTTAGATTTGATGAATGCTATTAAAAACTGCTGGAACAATATTGATGTAAGTACTTTGTGTGGTCTGATAGATTTAAAGAACAAGAGTAGTGACAGTAAAAAAAAGGGTTTCACATCGATTACTGACGAAATACATGTATCGACTTTATAATTGTTCCCAACTTTCTTTGTACAGAAAACTTTCTTAAGCCTATTAATCATTTGTTAATGTAGTTATTAATGAATTTATTTTTTCTTTAGTTCCTTGTAGCATATTAAATATATGTATGAAATTTCATAAAAGTCTGATCTTTTGTTTTTTAATTATATCATATTTTCAAGCGTCTTTAAAATTTTTTCTACCACTGTATAATATTTAACTTGGATAGAAAATGCAGAAAAAATTTTTTCATACGTATCAAATATTTAGTAAAGAAATTATACTGCATGAAACTATTTTTTAGTATTATTTTTAAATGTAATGCATATGTTTAAAAAATTTATAACTGAATTTTTCAAACGAAATCTTCTAAATAAATTTTAATAGATATGATTAAAGGCATTAAATGTACTTTTTCTCTTCAATTTCTCTCGCTTAGGAATGAACATATAAAAATTCAACTAAAGAAATTAAATGGGAATTTTATAGTCCCAAAAATAAAAAGAAAACCACTGTCCTAAGAAATACACAAATTTGTTATTGTTCTGTTTTTACTTTAAGTTTTCTCTCCGCAAACCAAAAAAAACAAAAATTATAGTTTTCTTCTGTTTAGGCATTTTTTTTAAATTTTATTTTAGCCTCTGCATCTCCGCAGTTATCTATAAAATATTTTTTTGTTTCATTTACAATTTTTCTTATGTAGTATTCAGTTTCATTCCCGAATGTTGTTTAGATTTTTTTATATATATATATTGTTTTAATTTATAACATAAAGGGTTTTTGAGAGCATTTTTAAAAATATATTAAATGAATTCCTACAAGTATTATGTCAAATTAAAAAGCCATACTTTAATTTCTACGGGATTAAAATTTAGGTTATATTTCATCATTACATGTCCTTATAAAACACTTTAATTTTGATGTTAAATTTCGAAAAACATTTTTTTAATCTTTTATAATTACTGCAATATATATTCAGTTCTAATGTAGTTCAGTATTGCAAAAACTACTAAATAAATTTAATTAATGGGATTTGTTGTATTAAATGCTAGAATTGTTTCAATGCCTTTAAAAAAAACCTACGCATAAGCCAGTTAAAATTCCTTTAATTTATTGTTCTTTCTTTTTAATTCTGTTTTTCTGCTGTTTCAAAAATATTTCATATCATTTAAGCTTTTTCCTCATTTTTTGTAATTACGTGTTTTCTCCTTGTCTGTCATTAAAACGAATGTTTTCTGGCTTTCAGAATTAATTTCAAATAATAATATGCTGATATGTACATTAAAAAGAGTAAAAATCTGAACATTTGGCGAAAAAAATATTTTTTCGCATGTGTATACATATATATATATATATATATATATATATATATATATATATATATATATATATATATATATATATATATATATATATATATATATATATATATATATATATATATATATATATATACATATATATATATATATATATATATATATATATATATATACATATATATATACATACATATATATATATATGCATATATATGTATGTATGTATAGATATATGTATATATATATATATATATATATATATAGAGAGAGAGAGAGAGAGAGAGAGAGAGAGAGAGAGAGAAATTCTGAATAATTTCTCGCTTTCTTTTCGTGGTAGTTAAAAGTTTGATTTAAAAAAGCAGTATAAAACATGTTACTTAAGGCACTGTCTATCGCAAATTCTGAATAATCCTTCTTTTTAATGCTGTTTTTCTGCTGTTTCACAAATATTTCATACCATCTAAGCTTTATAAAAAATCAGTATATAACATGTCACTTAAGGCATTGTCTATCGCTAATTCTGAATAATCCTTCTTTTTAATACTGTTTTTCTGCTGTTTCAAAAATATTTCATACCATCTAAGCTTTTTCCACATTTTTGTAATTACATATTTTCTGCTTGTCTGTCATTAAAACGAATGTTTTCTGGCTTTCAGAATTAATTTCAAATAATAATATGCTGATATGTACATTAAAAAGAGTAAAAATCTCAACATTTGTCGAAAAATATATTTTTTCACATGTATATATATATATATAGCTATATAAATTTATATATATATATATATTTATATATATATATATATATATATATATATATATATTTATTTATTTATTTATTTATTTATTTATATATATATATATATATTTATATATATATATATATATATATATATATAATTAAAAAATTTAATTAATAACTTAATTTTCTAATACCAGTTGAATTTCACATTTGTTAAAAGACAAACTTTTTGAGGCTATTAAAGAGATGACGGATTTTGCAACATCTTTATAAGCATGAAAGATCTGCTCAGCTAAACCATGTGGTATCGATTAGAAAAGTAATGATCGGAAGAAGCATTATTTTGTGAATCCATTCTCATGTGCGGTAAGATTCCTGTTTGAACGTTTTCTAGCAGGATTTCACAGTTTTTGCAAGATGTGTCTATGAGTAGTTTTACTTTAAAATCACTTTATCCTGCTTCCTTCGTCCGTTGTTCCTTCAATGCTCAGCTCAAATGCATCATTTGTAGTCGTAAGTGACCTCTTGTGAAGGTTTCTTTCGATTTAAGCAGTTTATGATAAAGCTCTTAGCTGGTTTCAACAATGCAGTTTAGAAATTTGATGCCATGAACTTAGCCAATAAGTTTGATATATAGCCAGATTAACTCAAATTTTCTAATCTTGGATTTATCGTAGAGTATCCATTTTTCCTCCCCCAGATACTAAGATTGGCCGATGTATCAATATATCCTGAGATATTACGTGTATACCATGCTACATCGTGATACCGATATCCAAATTTTCAACTATGTATCACGAAGTGGAATGAAGGCTGAAAAGTCTATATTCATTAAACTTCTTCAAATTATCTCTACGATATACTGACTTGACGCGAGAGTAACATCGCGTGCGTGATATAGCTCTCCCGATATTCAAACATCGACTTTCTGACTTCTCGACTTTGAGTAACATCGCTATATAACATGATCACCGATTTATATACATAGTGAAAACATTTATCCTATTTTGTATGAGCTATTAGAGGGCATGAGTGATATATTGTTCCCGAATATATAAACTGTTTGGTTGCAGGTGTACATCAGCGTTAAATTTGTATTGCCTCATTGCCTATGTTCATTTATGTACCCAGAAATTTTCATATGCAGGTATTTGGTCCTTGTTTGTTCCTTTATTTTTCCTGTTTTTAAAGTGTTTATTTTAACTCTATTACTGGTTTGGCTATTATGTGTAACACTAGCATATATCCCGTCATATGACAGTATCAGTAAAAGATTTAATTTTCCAGAATTAAAGTACCCTGTGACGCATTTAAAAAAATTGGTTTGTTTTTTGGCTTAAAATTATCTGGTACATGCTCAATAGTTTTTTTATCTTCATACTCCTCTAAAGTGTCCCGATAATGTGATTGTAATTTAGAATCAACGTTGAATTCATTTTGTCAAACAGTGTGGTTATGCTTGAAAAACAAACACAAACAAGCTTCTTAATTTTCAAATATATGTAACTTAAATGCTAGATATTTATTAGTCCATGAAATAAACTCCTAGACTTTTATGAAAAGAATTTTTGTTAAAACTTTTAATAAAGTTTTTATTGCAACAAAAAATAATCGATTATTAAATTTTAAATTATCACATATATACCTAATCTAATATTTAGGTCAAATATGAAAGAAAATTATTTAAGTAATATCTAAGTTCAGGGATAAAAAGTATGAAAATAGTGCAGACGATATTTAAATAATTTAAAATAAGAGTGATTAAATGAGATGGTTAAAAGAATGACATCAAAATGCTAAAAAATGTTATTTTTACTTATTTATGTGATAAATTGATGAATTTAATTGCCTAATCAACCGGGGGAAATAGGGCTTGAAATAATGGCATTTAACGCTCGAAAAGTGAGGAAGGGGTGAATTTCGAACGTTTTTGCTAACCCTAACAAAACAAGAATCCAATATGGATGCCTCTATCCATTCCCGGTCCAACCGTTTCATAAATTCGAGGACAGACAAATAGATAACTTAGGCTATTATTATACAAGGGTGCTACTACATGTATGTTATTTGGTGCTCTCTTTTGAGATGTTATGGAAAGAAAATGTTTTTAATAACATATCCCAGTCTTCATTATTCCGGAAAGCTTGACTTTATAGAGGGTAAGGTAAAGACAATAATTTTGATACAACATGTCCGTACATGTCGTTTACCTAATATGAAAATCCGATTTCCCAACACTGTGAGAGGGAGTAACAGAGCATATATATTGCCGATTTATCTACATCGTTCCTCCAACTGCGGACACGTGCAAATGTAATATGAAAATTCGTCCACTGGGACATAGAAATATTTTATAACTAAGCCTTGTTACTTAACAGATATCTTCATTACTGCACAATAAAATTTATATTCAAGTATTTTCATAATAGTATTGCGTAAGGACACATTGAATAAAATTTAAAGGATTGACTTGTTGTGTGAACTCTACGTACTCGTCCATTTTATTCTTCCATTTGCCAGTCGGATTTCATGGATGCAAATTTATTTAGCATCATTCGATTGTTTTTTTCCAAATTAATTGCTTTGTTCCGTGTTGTTTTGAATTAAAAACATATGTTACGGAGAGTGATGCTGTAAAGATCAATGAAATGCTCATCTGACCAAAATATAAATTTAATATTTTTTATTGTTTTCCCTGCAGATGACTTTTGTAGCTTACTTTTGGAACAAACTACATGTGTATGAAATTTAATTCATTGACTAGTTGTGTGTACTCTAGGTACACTTCCATTTGAATACAATAAGTGAGGAAGAATGTTAAACAACTTTTATAAGCCTCAAAAAATTTTAGATACCTCACACCATTTCCTATGTGTTTTCTGCTGTTTTTACGATCTCACTGTTCTACTTAGGTCGTAGGATCTCTCGCCCCATTTAACTAAGTTCTCCTTCATCACCAACAGTACTCGCGTTTCTAGTTGATCGATATACCCTTCCACAATAAATTTTTTATGCAGTTGTTTGTTTCCTCTTGCTTTCATCAATGAATCTTCGTTCATGGTCATTGCTTCCTCTCCCTTAACAGCTATGCAATGTCATTTCATCCCAAATCTGCTCCATGAACCGTACTTCTTTCACCCATTTCTATACTCTGAGTTCCACTAATTGCGACGAATTTCCCCTTTCCCGAAGTGTGTTTCCAGTCGGTTGCCAGTCGGATTTCATGGATGCAAGTTTATTTAGTATCATTCGATTGTTTTTTTTCCAAATTAATTGCTTTGTTCCGTGTTGTTTTGAATTAAAGACATATGTTTTGGAAAGTGATGCTGTAAAGATCAATGCAATGCTCATCTGAACAAAATATAAATGGAATATTTTTTATTGTTTTCCCTGCAGATGACTTTTGTAGCTTACTTTCGGAACAAACAACATATGCATGAAATTGTCTAATACATAAAATGCTTAGTGTAAACACGATTACGCTTTAGCGGTACAATTTAGAAAAGTAAACTTTGGTACAAAGTTCTTCGTGACATCGTTCAAACTGGAACCCTTTATTCAAATTTTGAATACGCTTTCTATTTTTTAACTAGCAGTAAAATTTTTAATTTTCTAGAATTGTAAGTTATCCTATAAGGCAGGTACAATTTTTTTTTTAGTATTATCTGGTACACGCTCGATAATTTGTTTATCTTTACTGACCGCAAGTTCGTTACCAACTTTAATTTATCTTGTCATATTACGTGATAGGATGAACAGCAGAAGTTTTATTATTGACACTGATCATTTAGCGATATATATGAATGATGTCCAAAATTTGGCGAATAGATTGTAAACCGTGTGGGTATGTATAAAAACCAAACACGCGAACGAACAAACTTCTTAATTTTCAAAGATATATAACTTGAAGGCTAGATATTTATTAGTCCGTGAAATAGACTCCTAGACTTTTATGAAAAGAATTTGTTGTTAATACCGGTGATAAAATTTTCATTTAAAAAAAATCGATGACTAAATTTAAATTTATTACATATGTACCTAATCCATTATTTAAGTCAAATATAAAAGAAAATTATTTACGTAATATCTAAGTCCAGTGATAAAACGTATGAAAATAATGCAGACGATATTTAAATAATTTAAAATAAGAAATGAATATTGAGAAGGTTAAAGGAGTGATGTCATAATGCTAGAAAAATATGTTATTTTCATCCATTTATATTGTGATAAATTGATAAATTTTATCGCCTACTCTTAACCGGAAAAAATAGAGTTTGAAATAATGGCATTAAACGATCTAAAAGAAGGGAAGGGGTGGATTTCGAAAGTTTTCGAACTCTACCTATTCGAAAATGTTTTGAATTGTTTCATACTTATTTACTAATTTATTTTATAATAAACACTAATTTGTTTTATACTGTTACTTAATTATTGTCCATTAACATCATATATGAACCTTAAATGTCATACAGCAATTTAAATTTAAAAATAAAATGTTTTGTTTCTATAACTTTATGTTTGCATATAACTTTAGGGTTAATTCAAATTAAATAGTATTTTTCGGGTGTATCAAATTCTGCTTCATTTGTGTGTGAAGGAGTTAATGATGTTCATCTTTAGAATGAAATAAAGAAAATTCACTCTCTCCAGACTGTATGCTTATCTGCAATGCTTGGATTCAATGGAATCAATATTTGTGTTTCTCTCTCTCACACACACACAGACATATATAAATACATACATATATATATGTGTGTGTGTGTGTGTGCGTGTGTAATAAGACGGACTTCACGATGGGTGGTTGCAGTCATGGCCCATAAAAATGACACCGTTTTAGTTAAAGACCTTTGTTAACAGATCGTTGGAGGACGAGTTCCCACTTCATTATAGGGACAGGACATACTATGGGGTCATCTAGCATAAAGTTAGAAGTAAAAAGGCCTTAACACCTGGATCAACATCTCAGTCAAAATCTGTGGGAAAATCTCTAGCAACATCTGCCACCAACAGCATGCATCTCCTTTATTTTTGAAAATTTCCGCTAGGGCAATGTAGAGTTATAATTGGTCAGACCCCTTCTCTGAGGGCTTAAACTGTAGCACCAGTGGTCAATTTAGGTTAGGGGTTAAAAAGGGGAAAGCAAAATGACACGGGAATTTTTGCCCCTGATTTATGATTTGGAAACCCCTGAGAATTTTCACGGGGTGTTTTAGGAGTTTTATACAAAATGCTTTCATTAGTTTCCCGATCCTGTTTACTTTTCCTACAGTAGAAACTCATTTATACCAAGCTCACTTATAAGAATTATAACTAAGCTTACTTAAAAGAATATTGATTTATAAGAAAAGCATTTAATCTCCAGTGAAACTTCTATAACGTTTATGTAATAAATTATTCCTTTACACGAATGTTCAGTTTTATGAAACATTCACTTAAAAGAAGGGATGTTCACTCCCCTACTTCAATTCTTGAACGTAAATTTTATTCAGTTATATAAAGTAAGCAAAAAATGTTCTGTTCTTGTACTATTTATATTATTATCCTCCAATGTTTTTTTTTATCCTTTTTCTTAAACAGAACTTTATGTTGTTGTTAAAATTTATAGATATTAATATAAATATCATTTTATCTTTAAACTATTTTTGTTTATTATAAAAGATAAAACAGACCAGTAGTGTTTTCATAGCTGAAAATGACTACTATTCACAAATACGAAGTATTCACTTATACAAAGAATTATCCCTTCTCCCAAATGTTCGTATATATATGTATATATATATATATATATATATGTGTGTGTGTGTGTGTGTGTGTGTGTGTGTGTGTGTGTGTGTGTGTGTGTGTGTGTGTGAGCGTGCGTGCGTGTGTGTGTGTGTGTGAGAGAGAGAGAGAGAGGGGGGGAAAGAAAGAAAGAAAGGGTGAGAACGTGTGTGCAATGATATTTTAATTCAAATAATCAATTTTAATCAGAATTACACTATTTAATAATTTTGGGCAACTCTATACCTTAAAAGACAAACCTTCCAATCCTATGACGAGATTTCCATTCTCTTATTCAACTCGAGAATCTTTGTTCTTGAGCCAAATTACCAAGTCATATTTTTGTCCTCTCAGTTTGGTCGTACATAACCATCTTAAATAAAAATCTGAGGCATGTTTAAAATCAGTACCGTCCCCCTTCACTTTTAACACTTTTCATTGGCTAATCAATTCTATTCTAATATCGTTAATATATAGTTTTGTGACGTATTGGACCAGACTGGTCCAATTTATCTTGCTAAATCAAACCTATAACATTTCCCCCCAGATTTTTGGTCGCCTCTCTTTTCAGTCTCGGCACTTTTTAGTGACACCCTACATGGACTAACGTGACGTACACTAGTAAATAACATATACACGCGCATTTGTACTTATGTGGGTGGGTGGGTTTACACTTGGACACACACAGAAAACTTGCGCTTTATAAAAATTTCACAAAATATAACCATAGATCTACATTTAATGTTCGATGCATTTTAGGCATGTTTACATTTCATTTTTTTGAGTGACGTAAAATTCAATATCATCTTAAGTTGTTATATATATGTACATATACATGTATGTATGTGTATGTGTGCGTACACATGGACATACACAGAAAACATGCAAATTATAAAAAATTACAAAATATTATCGTAGATCTACATTGAGTTTTTAGTGTTAACAAGGCATGATTACTTTTCGTTTCTTCAATGACACAACATTCATTTGTGCAGTTCAAGTTGCGCCATACAAATCTTCATGTTACTAAAGTTTAAAAAATAATTGCAAAACTGCAATTTTTTACTTACTATTCAGAAGTAAAAAAAAAAACAGAAAATATTCCTGTTTCATTTGGTTTCGAAAAACTATGCAAAATGTTATTAATGTGCAACTGACTCTGACTAAGTGCGGTCATGGATGAGGTCGTCAAACGCAGGCATGGGAGAGAACGGAGTCCGAGGGGCGGGTTATGTTCATTAATTAGAGAAGCAGATGCACTTTACAATCCGAGCAACCTTAATTGCCTCTGCACACTTCATTAAGTGATTTGTTTTTTTTTTGAGAAAACAAAGAGATGATGGGTGACAGTTGCCAGACATCTATCTGTACTTAATCACATGCGCGGCGAAATTGGGGTTAAATGCTTGCAGTAGTACCCAATGACTGTGTTGAAACTATTTGAAACTTCAGTGCTCAAGTTAAAACGCAGTGAGTCACTTGTATGACTCACAATCTAGCATTAAAGTGACTAGTAATTTCAAACGGTACCCAATAAAATAAAATTTATGCATAGTATATTAAAAATTGTTTTAATAAGTGACTGAATTAAATTAACTACAAAAAGTATTAAAATATCCCCTATATAATAATAGCCTAAGTTATCTGTCCGTCTGTCCTCAAATGTATGAAGCGGTTAATAGGTAAAAACAACACTTATTTTTACCATTATGACGTCATTCCTTTAACCATCTCATTTAATCACTTCTTATTTTAAATTATTTTAATTATGGCTTATTTTCATACTTTTTATCATTGAACTTAGATATTACGTAAATAATAAGGCGATTTCACGCAGTAGGGTACATATGAAATTATGACAATTCTGGCTTTAGTTTCAAACGGAAGAGCATTTTATTGCTTGCCTATTGGCTGTTGTAAATATGAAAATGAATAGAAAGGGAACATTGCGACAAATTGCTTTATTTTCTTTTATATTTCACTTAAATAATAGATTAGGTACACATGTGATAATTTTAAATTTAATCATCGATTATTTTTTGTTGCAAGATAATTCTCAGCCAAAAAACAAACCATTTTTCAACTCCTCTTCTTAGCCCACTCTCCTGTTTCTAATCATGGATCTTGTTGGTGCTTCAACCACATTTGGCGAAATTGGCGTGCTTGCAGCTTGCGTGCGTGGCGTGCTTGCAGCGTGGCGTTTGAAATCTGGCGAGGGGATCGTAACTCAACAAATTGATACATAAACAAAAACAACATTTTGAGGAAAAATTTTACAAAAATTGAATATTTAAAATCTAATTGAATTAACAAAGAAAACACAAAGGAAACACATAACATTCATACTAAATAGACTGAAACATTCACTTAATCACAAATTAAATAAACTGAGTGTGATTTTCATCACAAATTTGTGATTTAGTGTAAATTGTAGAATTAATTTTAAAAAAATTGGAAAATACCAAGAGAAAGTTAGTCCAAAGGGATGAGGGAGGGTAGGCGGGATCTCATCCAGCATAAAACTCTTTGACTTAAAAGAAACTGTATTTTGAGTGGAGGTTGAAGAGGAGTTGTAAAATTGAAAATTTTTTTTCAAATCTCTTATTTTAAATTATTTTAATTGTGGCTTATTTTCATACTTTTTATCATTGAACTTAGATATTACGTAAATAATAAGGCGATTTCACGCAGTAGGGTACATATGAAATTATGACAATTCTGGCTTTAGTTTCAAACGGAAGAACATTTTATTGCTTGCCTATTGGCTGTTGTAAATATGAAAATGAATGGAAAGGGCATTTTAATAGTTCGTGATATTACGACAAATTGCTTTATTTTCTTTTATATTTCACTTAAATAATAGATTAGGTACACATGTGATAATTTTAAATTTAATCATCGATTATTTTTTGTTGCAAAATAATTCTCAGCCAAAAAACAAACCATTTTTTTTTACCTGCATCATAGGGTACTTTACAATTCTGTAAAATTAAAAATTTTACTGATCCCGTCATATGACGGGCTATATGCTAGTACAAAATAATTATTTATATTTAATTATTAATAAACTATAAATAATTATTTATAATTAATTATAATAATTTATTATAATAATTTATTATTAACTAGCAAGTGTGCCCGTGCTTCGCTACGGTGAACTTAATATACTACTTTTAAACAAAGATTTTTTTTTGTGCATATCTTTAAATAATGTTTAAATAATATAAAATAAGAAATGAATAAATGAGATATTTAAAGGAATGACGTCATAATTATAAAAAAATATCCTTTTCACCTATTTATTATGTGATAAATTGAAAATTTTAATTTCCTGCGTTTTAACCAAGGTAAACTGCGCTTAAAACAATGACATGGGATTAACAGAATGACGTCACGTTGCTAGAAATTATTGCTTATTTCACTTAGTTATGATGTGATAAATTAAAAAGTGAATCGTTTGCGTTTAACCGGGGAAAATAATGCTTGGAATAATGACATGAAACGCTCGAAAAAAGAGGGAAGGAATGGATTTCGAACGTTAAAAATTTTTAAAAACCTTTCTAGGGATATACCTAATAATTTCCCAAAATTTCACGGCGATTGGATGTATGGTTTTTGAGTCTATCGAGTACAAACAGACAGACAGACAGACAGACGGACAAACACAAATTCATTTTTATATATATAGATAAATTAATTTTCAAAAAATTAAATATTAATAATTAATTAATTATAATAATTTATTATTAATAAATTAATTTTCAATAAATTAAATATTAATAATTAATTAATTATGATAATTTATTATAATAATTTATTATTAATAAATTAATTTTCAATAAATTAAACATTAATAATTAATTAATTATTTTCCCCAATTTTAATATCCTCATTGATCTCTGAATTGAGGCTAATTTTGAGATAAAAAAAATTAGCCTCAATTCAGATATCGAAATAATTCAATCACTTGCATTTTCTGTCCATAGTCCATCAGTGATTATCACGATGGTTTGGCGACTTATATTAGGCATTTATACCTTGAGACTTTTTATTCAAAGATCTCATGAACATTTATTTGGATATTTTGTAGAATTTAGGAACACTGATCTAAAAATATTGTCACATGAGATTAATGTGACTCTGCTTTTTGGTAATACAATTTAACGGCAATCCACTGATAGTTTTTGATAATGTACGGATATATTGAAGTACCGGTTTGATTTTTGAATACAGCCTGATTTCGGAATAAATTGGATTTGTAAGAGACTCTAAGCTTACTGTAAAAAATTACACAACTAAAATAACTTTACATTTAATACTGGTGATTAAAATATGGTAAAAAATTTTTGAATGTAAATGTAACATTAGTTAATTTTTATTCGTATTGTTGTTGTTTCTGATGCCACTTGAATAAATCAAATAAAATAATACTTCTAAAATTTCTAACTCTGAAAAAAGTGAGTTTTTTACCCACTACAAATTTAGAGTTTGAATTAGGTATAAAGCATCCATTACAAATGTATACAATTATATGTATATGTATATATAGATATAGATATATATATATATATATATATATACATAAATAGATAGATTGATCAAAATTTGGATATATATATATATATATATATATATGTGTGTGTGTGTGTGTGTGTGTGTGTGTGTGTGTCAGTGTATGTGTGTATATGTATAAATATATATATATATATATATATATATATATATATATATATATATATATATATATATATATATATATATATAATATATTATATAATATATATATACATATATATATAATAATATATATATATATATATATCTATGTGTGTGTGTGTGTGTGTGTGCGTGTGTGTGTATGTGTCGTCATCAGTGTTAAGGCGAATGGAAAACAGTCTTCCTTGATAATAATAAGTTTATTAAATCATAGTTTCATTTAAAGACAACACTTGCACCATTTTTATTTGTTCGTGGCGGAGGTAAGCGTGGAATGTGTTGCCAGCTCCATGTCTACGCGTTAATTGATTCCCCTCGCTTGATTAGTCATCAACTTCCTGTGAAATATCTCTGCGCTTGACCGCATTACTCCAAAAGGTTACGCAAGCTTGGGTATTTTTCATTTATTTTATTATTATAAAAGAGTTCCCTTTTAAAATCGTTTATAACTCACGTAATTTCCAACTACCCCCTTTTTAGACCTGACATATTATATATATATATATATATATATATATATATATATATATATATATATATATATATATATATAGATATATATATATATATATATATATATATATATATATATATATATATATATATATATATATCTTATATATATATATATATATATATATATATATATATAATATATATATATAAGTACTCATGTATAAATATACGTGTATATAAATGTATGTGTGTGTACAATGAATTGTTCCTTTTAACTTCTGTAAGTACTTTCCGGAGAGATAGAACGAAGTAATAAAATTCTTTAAATCGAATTAGATTCATTCAACTGGCAAAAGTAATTTTTTAAATTATATCCGCTCTCTAGATTTTTGTCTCGAAAGCTTGCAGGCCTGAAAGCTTTTCCCAGTTTAAGGGAATTTTTCATTTTGTCAGTCACTGCATGTTACACTAAGAATTCGAGAACTTCACTTTAAAAGCGACTGATTTATGTCGAGTCATTAACTAAGTGGGACTATTTATTCACTTAAAAATGATTCCACTTGAGTATTCCGTACAACTATTTGCTCGAATTACCTTAATGTGACGCTGATTTGGCGAGGAACTTGCATACTTCTCTGTGAATTAAAAAATAACGTAAGCTTTTACTCGCAACTCGTATTTTAGTGATGGAAAGATTTCTAATTATTATTAAAAAATTTAACTTTACAGAGAATTCATTTGCTGCGAAGATTTAAATAAGGATAATTTGATTGCTTGTATTGTAACGCTAGGTACTACTGGTTAACTGCACGGGGTCTATAAGACTAGAATTTACTGTTTAAAATGGACTGCGAGTGGCTATGTGCCGCCGTGGAATCGTACAGATAACTGTGGATATTAATATTAAATAGTGGAAAACAACCATTTAAGTCAGCAAATTTTGCCTATACGTAGAAATAAACCTTGTGTGGTCGAACATTACAAAATATTTAATATTTTTTTATCTTTTAATGGAGACAGTGAGTAGTAATCGAGACTAAATGCCTGTGTTTGAATGTATTTTGAAGTTAAGGTTCAGATCTCAAATTTCAGCGTACTTACAATCAGATATAATTAGACGTAAGCATAACTAACAAGAGAAAATTTATTATTAAAGAGACAAAAGACTTCAGGTTAGACCCAAATACTTAATTCAGAATCTGCTTCTACAAGTAGATATGTTGTTGTTGTTGTTTCTGATGCCACTTGGTCAAACCAAGCACGATTGGGCCATACGCTAATCGTATTAAGGCAAAGGAGTGCACCTATCGTATTAACCAGCACCACTTGGGTTAAAGTACGACTTATGCTCAAGTGGGTGCTCGTAATTTAGAAGCAGGGACCAAGCAGAAGACCCATAAGCTTGACCTACCACCCCCAGAGGTATTAATTGAGAGCTTGGAGGATATTGTGACCACGAATTTTACTTTCCCAAGTCACCTTTAACAAATACGATTGATCTTGGGTTGGCTGGGCTCCGAACCCGCATACTCTCAGTAACAAGATCGTTGGCTTTGCCGACTGACTGAACTACCGTGGCTCTTGGAAATACTGGTCTGTTTAGAGTAAGCATAATTTTAATCATTGATAAGCATCTATTTTTTAAAAAAAATTATTATTTGGAGCAATGTATTTAAAAAACGCAATGTTTTGCGCTCTAGAAATTAGTTAAGACTCGTGAAATATAGTGCAGAAAAGTTGATAGTAGAAATAAAACATAAAAGAATATGCTACTTGTCGTAGAGCATCCAAAGACAGTCAATTGACGAATACACCATACCGTTGCAATTGCACAGTCCCACATTGATGCTTAATATCATAGAGTAGTATAATGGAGTTAAAGACATTTGAATTTATATCGTTTTTGAAAATGGAGAAACCTTGTTATAACATTAGACATATCATCATGATTTGATTGACAGGAATCATTTATGCTTCCCTGTTGACTAAATAAAACAAATCCCTCAAAGAGATTACCTAAAGATTGTACGTTTGCGAATGGGAGATTTCTAAACTCTGTTAAAAAAATTAACCTCCCAGTATCTACTAGTTTCTAAATCTGATGAAAGGGTTATAAAAAACAATTTAGGTCTCAATTACGGCTTAATTTATGTACCTTTATTTCTCTTCG
>CM063498.1:27743588-27751088 GCA_032207245.1 Pardosa pseudoannulata
GAGATCATTATACATTCAACTTGCTCTCTTAAAAGTTCAGCCGGGAGTCCCCTCCCGTTTCTTCTCTTCCAAACAGGAATCCTCGGTTTTAGGGGAGATCGACACATACACACACTCTTTGACCATTGTCCTTGGGGTAGCGAAACGCCCTTTGGCGCCCAGCCGACTCGGTGACACAAAGCACAATTTCTTTTCTCTGTCGGTGAGTTGACAAAAACGGCACACTTGACACCTCTAATCGTCCGTGCGTCAAAAAGACCATTACTTGTATAATACTGCCGTTTTCCAATTGTTCAAAAGAATAAAAGTTTTCCCGACCACCGACAGAGACGGACGCGACTCTTAAAACCATCAAATGTAGTAAAAATTGTTTATTAAAGATCTAAAATAGAACAAAATCAGAAAGTAATTTTAAAAATTAATGACATTATTGAGGCTTAATTTTAAAGCACTTTTTTTTGTAAGTCTGTCTTCTCCCTTCTCTCTCTCTCCACTTGGGTGTCTGTGTGTACATTTACATGCACCTTTATATATAAATACTTCTTTCAAATCCTCCTTCCCGAATGCATGAGACCAAGGCAGTAAATTCTCTCTAAAGCAACTTGAATAAGTCAGTTTGCAGAAATATATTTCAATATAAGTGCACTCATTTAAATTTTAGTCTGTGAAATTCGAGATATTTCCAGGTAAAATGAATTTTTCTTTCTCTTAGACGATACTCTGCTATTAGAAATGGCGAAATCCCTCTTCAAGCGACTGATTTAAGTTAAGTTATTGGGACTATTTATTTACTTCAAAGTGATTTCGAAGTATTCCGTATAACTATTTGCTCAAATTACCTTAACGGAAGACTTACTATGCAACTCCTTTATCAAGGTCGAATTATACAGTTTACGACAAACTACTGATGATAAACTGTATAAAGCAATTAATGACACCTATTAAAATAAATTAAGTTGATTTAATCCTGAATATTCGAGATATATGAGAAATTTATAATCTCACATCTCTTAAGAGTTATATATGTATGCATGTATGCATATTTGTATATATGTATATACATATATATGTATATATATATATATATATATATATATATATATATATATATATATATATATATATATATATATATATATATATATATATATAAGTAATTCAGAGAGCAGACCATCAATTATTAAAAGTTGGGTTTAAACTCTACATAATTTCAGCTCTAAACCTTTATAAAACTCGGAATGTAGGCATAGACAAAAGACCGGAAAAAAATTCGTTTATTTCGCAAGATAGATAATTAAACTCTGTTCAATCTTTGAACTTAATATTTACTTTTAATAATCAAGTGCAGCTAACGGCGAACGCAAACAAAAACTTCGATTAGGAGATTGCACCAACGAGGTATTATTGTGTGGTCATCCAAACTCTTTAAAAGTATATATATATATATATATATATATATATATATATATATATATATATATATATATATATATATATATATAGTCATTAGCAGCTACTTTCCAACTGCATGGCTCCTCGGTCGCCTGATCTTACCCCATGCCACTTCTGGCTATGGGGTTACCTTAAGTCCAAGGTCTATCAAGGAGTGGTCCATGACCTGGCTACCTTTAAGGATAACATATCACGGACTGTACGGGAGGTTCCTGTAGACATGTTACTTTCTGCTGTTGTGCATACTGTGCACAGAGTGCAATATGTGGTCCACAACAACGGCAGCCACATTGCACCTCATTTGAATGCAAAATAAAAGGTAATTTATGTATTGATTTGCATTTGTTAACACTCTATTTTCTCTTACACAGCCCCAAATATTCCCCTAGCGGTAACTTTTGGAACTAATTTTTTTTTTTTTTGTGTGTGTGTTTGTGTGTGTGTGTGTGTGTGTGTGGAATCCTTTGTCCCCTGTCTTGTTTAATCTTCCTACAAAATGTGGCGTCATTCTCGCAAATAGATCGCGCTACAGAACACTGTGAGCACTGTCAGTTTAATTATGGCCACCCGGTATATATATCCATTTATGTATGATTGTGTAAATATATAATTGCATATATATGTGTATGTTCAATATATAACTCCGTTTAAATCCTCCTTTTCAAAGCAATAAATAAATGCATTAAAAGTTCTCTAAGTGAATTACATCGGCTGAATTTACAGAATTAATTTTTAAAATTACATCTGCTCCCTTGGATGCAATCTATGAAACTTCAAGTACTGAAAGCTGTCGTAGTTAAAATTAATTTTTCATCTGTCCCTTGCTACATTTCACACATAGACTTGGTTCGTTTACTTTAAAAGCGACTGATTTAAGTTAAGATATTGACTAAGTAGAACTATTTATTTATTTAGAAATGTTTCCACTTTAGTATTCAGGATAAGTATTTGCTCAAATTGTCTTAATCTTAAACTCAAGAAGGTATATTGTGTCACTCTTTTAACCAGATTAAATTATACAGTTTATAACAAATAATCAATGATCAACTTATTAAACTAATTATTACGAATATGTTAAGAATTTATATTAAGAATTCTTCATATCGCACATCTTTACGGCTATGCGCGTACGTGTGAGGGCTTCTATAAATAGCGAATAATGGCGTTAAAATTGTATAGATCTTCAGTTTTTCCTATTAGAATGGACCAGTGGTATAAAGAAGAAAAAGGGCTATACGTAGCAAATTTTAATTTGAACAATTGTTTTGGGAAGTGTGGAAGGAATGTCAAAATTTTGGGTGGTTGGGAAAGTTAAAAATAAGAAAACTAGAACGTGGATGGAGATAATCTTGAACTTTACGTACAATACTTTTATACATACACACAAACATACATATATATATATATATATGCATATATGTGTATATTATATATATATGCATATATGTGTATATATGCATAAATGGGCATATATGTATATATATTCATATATATACATATATATGTATATCTATATATGTATATATATGCATATATATACATATATATGTATATCTATATATGTATATATATGCATATATATACAGTATATTTGTATATATGCACATATATGTATATATACATATGCGTATATATATGCATATGTTTATATATGCTTATACATATATGTATATATACATATGTGTATATGTATGCATATGTACACTTATACACACACACACACACACACACATATATATATATATATATATATATATATATATATATATATATATATATATATATATATATATATATATATATATATATATATGTGTGTGTGTGTATGTCTGTGTGTATGTGTGTATGTAATCCAGGAATTATACAACTGCTGGACATTATAACCCCTATTCTTTTTACTTACCGGGGATAGTGGGTAAGAAGAAACCTAATCAGCTAAAAGTAATAAATATGCAATCGTTCCGCATTGAAGAAAACGGCACAAGTCTAATTAAAACTTTATTTTAGAGCTGCGGTAATCAGACATCTTTACTAGTTAACGACAGACAAGAGAAAGACACAAAAATCACTCTGCTCGAACAGAAGTGCATCCCAGAGAGAAGCAGAAATAATTTTATCAAGATACAAGAAACTTAGTCATCGAAATCTGTTATGATCAGGATAAACGCGGAGCCATTTGCCGGCGTCAGCTGGAAAACGTGTTGAATAGACAGAAAATTTACATCTATAGGACAAAAAGATTTGGAAATGTATCGAAAGAATTTTAAATCGAGGACGCTCCTTTGATTATGACATTTAGAGGCTGGAAAAAATATTTTAAGGAATTACATATTGTAATTCCTTAAAAGAGAGAGGAGGTTTTAAAGGAAGTATTAAAGTTAAATAATTTTGATATATTATATATATGTATATGTATATGTATATATATATACATGTGTGTGTATGTGTGTATAAATGTATATATGTTTATGTTCTTATGTGTGTTTATGAGCACTGTACCAGTCCATTTAACTCCTTTCCCAATTAATAAAGGAATAGATAAAATTCACTCTAAAGAGAATTATATCTAGTCAGTTTACAGTGGTAATTTTTAAAATTATGTCCGCCAGCTTGAATTTACTTTATGAAACTTGAAGGGCTGAATGTTTCCCCAGTTAAATGCCGGTATGAATTTTTCATTTTATATCTCGGTGCATGTTACACATAGAAATGGCGAGGTTACTTTTAAAACGACTGATTTACGTTAAGTCATTAACAAAGTGAAACTATTTATTTACTTAAAAGTGTATCCACTTAAGTATTCAGGATAAGTATTTTCTCAAATTGCCTTAATGTTACTCGATGGATAACTTAATATATAATAGTATTAGAAGGCGAATAATGTATTTAGTACGAATATTTTTAGATGCTTAGCTCTGTTAAGCAGTTAATTTCACTTATTAATGTAGCTTCGATATATTTTATTTCTTTTTAACTTATTTCAGAAAATGTGTATCTAAGTCTATTTAAGATGCTTGCTTTTGGTACCCATATATTTATTATTCCTGTATTTCTGTGCGTGCATATATATATATATATATATATATATATATATATATATATATATATATATATATATATATATATATATATATATTCATACACACTATGTTGCAAATTATAACCGATCACTTTTAGACATTTTGTTGACTATCTAGAAAAATACACGAGGAATTATCCTGAAACCTCAGGCGTGTACACAGAATGATAGATGTCATATATTTCAGCAAAGAATTTTTCCAGAAACCCCATAGGGGACCGTCAACAAATTAAAGAAAAAAGAATATGTTTTCAATAACTCTGTAAAAAGTAATGTATGAAAAGCGTTGGAACTTTAGCATATGATTAGGATTCTTCTTGTAATAATCTGTGTTCATTGTTATGAGGATAACATGTATACTCGTGAAGAAATTAAGGTTTTTATAAAAACAGTCTCAAATTTCTCCAAGTTTTTTGCTTATAATTTACAGAGTTCTCAATATAAAAAATGTTATTTTCAAGACGAATGTCAAAGTACATTTTACACAATATCCTGCAATTGCAATTCAAAAATAATAAATATTTGGCGAATAAACAGGTTTACTAAATAATGTTTCACGGCGCATGCGCGAATACAATCAAGATATAATGTGCATAATATGTTAGCTAAATGTATACAGCAACTTTTGTGAAAGTCCCAAAAACACAGCTTCAAAAATTCTGAAAGTGTTCGTCGATAGAATAAGCTCAAAATCCGTTATTCGCAAAAGGAAGCAAAATGATGAGGGGCTGTATCCAAAATTTCATATGTTATTAAAATTCTCAGTGGCGAGAAAATGGGTAAATATGTAACATTGCTTTCATTGCATGGTATTTTAAAGTTGAGGTTTTTCATAAAGGTGAATGTTTGTTCTAGCTTCAGAAGAAACACTGGTACTGTTGTTCGCAATATACTGTATGTATACTTTGTATTTCTACAAAATACTATATTTGGATACAGCCCCTCATCTCTTTGCTTCCTTTTGAAAACAATGGATATCGAGCTTTTATATATTAAATTATATACATATATTATACACTCTTCCAAAAGTTAAATAAGATGATGTAAAATGCAAAAAATTCAACAAATACTGCTTTGATTGACACACAATTCGGCAGGAAAGTAGCATATGTATTTATGCATAAAACAAAACCAATAATTATATTCAGAAATGGAAACAATATTAATTTTTGTGTAAATTATCAGATAATGACATACTGGAGACTTAAATAGAATTATGTATAAAGTAAAAATAAACAGCATAAAATGAAAAAAGGATATTAATAGGATATGTGATCCCCCCTCATCTGTATACAAAGTTTACACCTTATGTCTATGATTTCAATTAGGTGGTCAACCACCGCAGAATTAAGCAATCGCCATTCTTCTTGTAGAGCAGTTTCCAGCTCAATAAGAGTGTCTGGAGGTGGGAAATGTGAAGATACAGCAAGGTCCAAAGCATCCCAAAGATTGTCAATGGGATTAAGGTCGTGCAAATATGCTGGCCAAGCCATACGCGCAATCCCTCCACTCTCCACATAGTCATCGACGATGTCAGCTCTATGGGGACGTGCGTTTTCGTCCATTAAAACAAAATTAGGGCCAACTGCTGCTGCGTAAAATCTCACAATGGGTTCTAGGACTTCATCTCGATACCGATCAGCCGTCACAGAACCCCGTTTAAAGATTGCAGGTCGGTGCGGTATCATAATGAAATCCCTGCCCACACCATAATGCTTCTGCCTAGAAATGCGTGATGTTCGGTGATGTTTTGGGGCTGATTGCGTGTTCCTTGGTCACGCCATATCCTTAAACACTTGTTTTATAGCTAAAGAGCAAATCTTGACTCATCAGTAAACATGACATTGCCCCACTCAGACACAGTTCAATTGACATGTCCCGGCCCCACTTTAATCGTGCCCCTCTTGATTGGGCGGGCAGAAAACACAAACTCGAGTTACCCGGGAGTAATCCACTTATATGTAATCGTCAGAGTACAGTAGCTGCAGATATCATCTTACCAATGGAAGCTGTAACCACAGATATCACATCTTTGGAGGTCGCTCTGCGATTCCGATTGACTAAAATAGCAATATATCGATCTTCCGCTTGGGCGACCGGCTGAGGGCTATCAGACAACTGTCTGTGTGGTTTGGAATTGTTTCCGTAAACGTGAAATTACAGAATGATGAACGCTGAAGAAAAGAGCAACATCTGTGATCGACTGTCCTGCTTCAATGAGCCCTACAGTACTCCAAAGCTCAGAATCTTCCATTCGTCTTCAGGAAGTCATAGAAACACGTATGTCTTGAAAACAGATTGTACGAAAGTTTTAAACACATTGTATCAGATTACAAACAACTTACAATCAACTTCTGACAACAACTGAAGACTTACAAACAATTTCTGTAACTCTTCATAAAGATGTCATCTTATAACATTGACCTTTTTGCATATTTCTTGACATGAAAGTGTGATTGGCTATTAACTAACATATTTGCATACTTCCAACTACCTCTGCAGCGAATTGCATCCTCTTCAATTCTGATTGGCTTCCGGAAATTAGCGTTTTTATTTTCTTGCTTAACTTTCGGAAGTGATTGTATATAATACTATATATATATATATATATATATATATATATATATATATATATATATATATATATTGTCTGTGTGTAATAAGATGAATTCTACAATGAGTAGTAGTAGTCATGTCAAGAAGAAGACACCGTTTTAGTCAAAGACCATTATTAGTACAACGTTAGGTGGACGGGTTATCACTTCATTATAGGTTCTGGACAAACTGAGAGGTCAAGTAACAGTAGAAATCCCAGTAAACATCTGGGTTAAAATCTAAATAGAAATCCGTGTAGAAATCTGAGTAAAATTTGTCTCTCTTCATTATAGGTTCTGGACAAATGGAGAGGTCAAGTAATAGTAGAAATCTCAGTAAACATCTGGGTCAAAATGTAAATATAAATCCGTGTA
>CM063498.1:27753588-27768588 GCA_032207245.1 Pardosa pseudoannulata
GTATATATATATATACATGTATATACAATATATATGTACATATATATATGTGAATATATATATATATGCATGTATGTATATATATATATATATATATATATATATATATATATATATATATATATATATATATATATATATATATATATATATACCTCTTACCATATTTAAACTTGCATAGTTATGAATGGTAGTTTTTCTCTCCTTCCCTCCATCAACAAAAATAAACACAGTTTTTAATTTAAGATCCCTTTTTTTTTGTTCTATTTAAAAATAATCAATAAAAATAATTTATACAACTTTTATGTTTGTTCTTTAGAAGTCAATTGAGATTACATTTATCATCCATCATTTCTTTTCAAATAAACTTTTAAAATACATTTGTAGAATCAAAGTTATCTAAAAAGCTAGATTTAATTAAATAAATTGGAAAAATAACTTTTAAAAAAACCTTCCCTTTTCATTTTATTGCACAATGACACAATTCATTGTCCAAATAAATTCATTTCAGAAAAATGGAAAACAAATGTATACCTATCGCATGTAAAATTAATTAAACAAATATTAAACGCTGAGTTTAATCTAATAAAATAAAATGAGAAGGTGAGAAACAGAAAAAATTTAAAAAAAAAACTGTAAAATCATTTTGAATTTATTTTATTGTGACACATGGACTTTCGGAGTAAATAAGTTTCAAACAAAAGAAAAGGAACGAATAATTATGAAAACAAAAATTCATAAATTATCAAAATGGCAAACCTAAATCTTCATCTAATAAAATGAATCGTAACGAAAATGTTTATGGATAAATTATTTTAAAGGAAAATAGAAAATATTATATTAACGAATGTACTTGCAAAAATGTACGAATCATGCATTTACTTTAAGTTTTCAGATAGCAAAAGAAAAAATGGATATTTTATTTATCCAGGGAAAAATTTTTTCAGAAAAGTGTTTTAATAATAAAATTTTTCTTAGATTTAAAAATGGGATACATTACTACTTGTGCGTGGTTTTTTTAATGTCGATGTATGTATAATGCTTTGAAATTTAAAAAAAAAACCACTCGGTAATTTTTAATAAAATTACCATAACACATTTCTCAGAGTTTTAAGTGGACTCTTCACGTTTGAAGCTAAAATTCTTAAAGAAGTTTTGACGGAAATTAATTTTGTAGTTATTATAAAAATAGGTAGTAAAGCCTAGGAAATAATTAAAAATAAATTCTTTTCAGACATTCTTTCTGTTAAAAGTTATCAAAAGTGAAAAGAAAAATGCTTTAACCTACAGCTTCAACGCTTAGGTGGAAAGAAATATGCAAAACGAGCACATTTACCAGTACAAATAGAGCCATAAGTTCATCATGTATACACTGAAATAAAGAATAATAATATTCGAGGGTAGAGATGAGTTATGTTCAGTCGGTTTTTATAATAGTTAACATACAACTGAAATAAAGAATTATAATATTCTAGGGTAGAGATGAACTGTGTTCAGTCAGTTTTTCTAATAGTCAACATGCAACTGAAATAAAGAATTATAATATTCTAGGGCAGAGATGAGTTGTGTCCAGTCGGTTTTTCTAATAGTTAACATACAACTGAAATAAAGAATTATAATATTCTAGGATAGAGATAAGTTGTGTTCAGTCGGTTTTTCTAATAGTTAACATACAACTGAAATAAAGAATTATAATATTCTATGGTAGAGATGAGTTGTGTTCAGGAGGTTTTTCTAATGGTTAACATACAACTGAAATAAAGAATTATAATATTCTAGGGTAGAGATGAGTTGTGTTCAGGAGGTTTTTCTAATAGTTAACATACAACTGAAATAAAGAATTATAATATTCTATGGTAGAGATGAGTTGTGTTCAGGAGGTTTTTCTAATAGTTAACATACAACCAAACAGAATGAAGGGTTACTGTTCCGAGGTACTTTCCACTTCCATGCACAGATGTGGGAAATTTTCACCAAACAAGCGATTGGCAAAGAAGAAAAATGGGAGTTAAAACCGAGGTGAGGAGTTGGGAAAAAGAGTTAAGAAAAGAGTCGAAGTCGGGATTCAAGAGTAGCTGGACATCGAAAATCTCAAGCTCTGCTCCCCAGCACCAACCGACGTCCCGTGTGCCCGAACGCCTGAACCGACACACCGTATGAGGAAAGCCCCTTCCTGCTCCCCTGTGTCTTTACTGGAGGTAAAACAGATTTAACCTTTAATGACGGTTATTTCGGCCTCAATTAGTAATTCAATATTTTGATTAAGGAATAACGCGTAACTAAAGAGAATTGTAATAATTATGGTGTAAATATGAATATAAAACATAAATAATTGCTGGTTATGTTATATGGTGATCACGTATACCAATTTGTAAATAGTGGTCGAAATAAATGTCTTAATCTAAATATAAGATATCATATTTTTACTGTGTTCCCCCTTTGTAAACGAACACTGGTGTTAGTGTTGTAAGTACATTAAACCAGTCCCAAAATGAAATTTTGGGAAGTGAAATTTTAATTTAGACACACAAATTGAATGACACTATTATACTTCTGGTATTCAGCACCACATACTTTTATGTCCAACATTTTTAGATTTAACAGTAATTAAAATTTCGTCCAAAAGTGAAAATTTTAAATATCGTGTTAATTTTTAAGCTTTTAAAAAATAAAAAATAAAAAAAAGAGAGAGAGAGAGAGAGATTTGTCAAAGTTTTTAATTTATCAATATTTTTATGCATGAAATAAGTATTGTGCAACTATAATTCATTTATTTTTAAAACACTGTGCATTCATAAGTATGACACGCATAAATATGAGTAATGTAGGAAAATAACCACAAACTCTCTTTCCTGTACACTCCACATATGTTCTATGGTTGCACCTTAAGACATACTATATTCCTCCAGGTATGTAGTATCATCTTGTTAACAGTCTACACACCAAAATTTAACCATTCCCAAAACTCTTATAAAAATTGTTTGGTAGTGTTAAAAATAAACATATTGTTTAATGTGTCCTTAAACAGGATAGTCACAAGACGATAAAACGGGAAACCTGGAGTACCAAAGAAAAGCGAAGTCGTCCTTACAAATACGCCTAATCCAGAGATACGGACGTACACAGTTTAGACATTGACGAACATAAAACATGTCAAACGGGTTTCATAGAACATTTACAAATTATGTAAAGAAACCGGGTGAGTTTGCTATTTATTTTCATATATCACTCATATTTGTTCGTATAATATTTTTGAATACATAGCGTTTTCAAAACTAATTCAACTTTCTTTTCTATCAAACTTGTTCTTCTTTTCAATAGTACGCTATTTATCAGATATAAATTATACATTTTATATTTGATATAGTAATTTCTTCCAGCCTTGAGGCCTTTTTATGTTTGGGGGGGGACTGTAAATCAAATGGGATTTAAGATAAATAACTTTAAAACCAAGTATATTCCTGTACAGAAAGCCCCATCGGGTGATGCACTTAGTCATTTAGAAATTTGCCTTCATGCATTTGAAACTAACATGTTTTAATTACCTTAAATCTTTTATTGGCTCAAAAAATTATGTTTTTCCAAAATGCGGCGAATTCTGAAATTTTGGAAATTCCGAGAATCCGGAAATCAGCCAAAGAAAGTTTATATTACTAAGCCCAGTAAAAGAAAAAATCCTAAACTTCATTGGATTGGTTCAATTGAATCAGATTTTAAGACAATGATAGAAAAAAAGATAGACAAGGGTGAAGATTAGGCTGTCATGAAAAAGTGTTCAATAGAAGGCCTTGTCCCTCCCTAGGCTGTCTTGTCAATGTTGTTGATAGTAAAATATTTATTGTACTCATGCGTTTGGAACTGTAAGGTGTTTTAATTACCTTGGATCTTTTGTTAACACGAAAATGACATTATTTCTAGAATTTAGGATTGTATTTCATTGGCTAATAAAGCGTTCTTTGGACTTCGTTCTTTTTTGAAATCTTGTTTTTTCTTCAGAACTGAAAAGTTACTTATCTATAAAACTCCATTAGACCAGTCATAAAGTATGGTTGGAAACTTGATCTTTAACTCAGAATGGAGAATACAAAATCGCAGTTTTCGAAAAATAGGTACTGAGAAGCATCCTTGGTGGTGTGAAAGAAAAGGGGGTGAAGACGTATGAACTCTGAAATTAATCAGGTTTAAAAGCAATGGGAGTAAAAAACTGGCAGACAAAGAGTGAGAACTTTCAGGAATGAGTTTCCAGCAGACGGCCTTTCCCCATCCTGGGTTGTCGTGTCAATTTTAATGACGATCGTAAAATATTTATACTAGTATCTATATTTTACATGTAATATCTGAGGTCGCAAAAATATTTCGATGATTAAAAAGTCGGTGTGAATTAAATAAGATTAAAAAGTGCTGCTGAGGCATTTCTGTCAACAGTGTAGTTAGAACTCACAGACTCTAGCCACTTTGGCTGAACAATGTCCGAATGGTAAAGCGCTGCTGTTCGATATCGGAGTTTGTGGGCTCAAATCCCGCTGCTGTCGTGGATGTTCGTAGCCGTTCGGAATCGGCTTTAAGCAGTAGGTCTCTGACTCATTAGCCTTCTTGAGCAAAAGAGTAGACCGCAACACTGCAAACTAAACTAAACTGGTCAACTTTTTTAACTGCTTTTTCGAATATTGATATAAATATATGATCCATACGCTTTTTTTAAATATAAGTTCAGATAGCGAGAGGTATTAAAATCAAAACTGAATTAATGTCCCAAACAACATTGAAATTCCTTACAAAAATTTACTCGCAAATGGATTGGGCAACTAAAAATTGTATAGCCTCCCTTTACAAACGAACTACAACCACGCGAAATTTGCCAGTAAAATCGTTTCAGGAATCAATGCGTTATTTTTGATTTCTCACGTACTTCAAACTAATGCAGGCAAAATTAGAACCGAAAACGTGTTTAAAAGACCCTCGAGAGCTTGAAATGACGTGCTAAAGAGCAGTTCGGAACCGAGGAAGTTTGGAAGCATTCTTTCGAGTAGGCGCTAGGATTTGGTTCGATTTGTTTTGGACGATAAACCATCTGTCGTAGATAGAGAGAAGAGAGCTTTTAATCGTATGTACAACTGAAGGAGAGCAGTTTCTGTTTGCACCTAGGTTCATAGTGTTTGTCACTAAATGATTTGCTTAATTTGAGTAAAGATTTGAGTTAATTTCTTCACTCAATTTTGCAGATGCGAACGAAAATATGCTAAGAATATGGTTATTTAAAACATGAAAATTCACTTCTAGAATAGCATACCAGATTCATTTGCTCTCTTTGTTGACGTCGTATGCTTTACAGCCAACTATGCTGAATATACTCAATTGGGAATAAATCAAGCGTATACTATTTATATGACATGCTTAATATTAAACATGTAATTTAGAAAGCAAAACCTTATTTGGGTTGCCAGGCCGAAACACGGACAACAGTTCCCTTGCAACTAGCATATAGTCCATCATATGACGAGATCAGTAAAATTTTTACTTTTCCAGAAATGTAAATTGCCCTATGAGACAGGGAAAAAAATGATTTGCTTTTTGGCTGAGAATTATCTGGTAGACGCTCAATAATTTGTGTATCTTCCTACTCCTCTAAAGCCTCCCTATACTGTGGTTTGGTTTCGTCTGGAGTGCTACGGTCTACTTTATGCAACAAGACACCGATACTGTGAATGCAGTTTAGAATCACGTTGAATTCATTTAGTCAAACAGTCTGATTATGTATAAAAAACAAACACACAAACGAGCAAACTTCTTAATTTTCAAAGGTATATAACTTAAATGATAGATATTTATTAACCTATGAAATAGATTCATAGACTTTTATGAAAAGAATTTGTTGTTAATACCGGTGATAAAATTTTTTTGCAACAAAAAATAATCGATGATTAAATTTAAAATTATCACATATGAACCTAATCTATTATTTAAGCCCAAATATAAAAGAAAATTATTTAGGTAATATCACAGTTCAGTGATAAAACATATGAAAATAATGCAGACGATATTTCAATAATTTAAAATAAGAAATGATTAAATGAGATGGTTAAAGGAATGACATCATAATGCTAGAAAAAAATGTTATTTTTACCTATTTATTATTTGATAAACTTAATCGCCTGCTCTTAACCGGGGAAAATAGGGCTTGGTATAATGGCATTAAACACTCGAAATAGAGGAAGGGGTGGATTTCGAATGTTTTAGTGACTCACTTTGAATTTTGCTAATCCTAACTCATCAAGAATCAAATATGGATGCCTCTATCCATTCCAGGTCCAATCACTTCATAAATTCGGGGACAGACAGACAGATAACTTAAACTATTATTATATAGGGGATAGCCACAAAACTCACAAAATCAAGAAATCAGAAGTGGCTGAAAGTCCTTAAAAATTCGTCCAACTTCGAATTCTAGATGAATCAATCTGTACATATAATCATCCCTCAATCTGACAAAAGAATGACTTGATGCCATGGTTGCTGCTCACAGCGATCATCTTCACCACTAGATTATATAATGACGTCACTAGAATTGCATTTCGGCACTTTGGGTGATGTCGAAGATGGGAGCTTTTGCTACTCTGGAGGAGATTTTCGTCATAATGACGTAGCTAGTCAAAAAAAATTCCGATCGTTTAGAGTCCCTGCGAGTAGCAACTCATATCACCAAATAGAAGAATATGGCCACTCTCCTCTAAGAATAGAGGAATTAGTTTAGTTTAGTAATCCTGGACAATCAGAAAATACCATCTGGTAAAACTATAAATGGCCACAAAGTTAAGGATGCTCTTACATATTGGTGTGCTTCTGCGGCTGTCTATCTCTATGAGTGCATACTTTGTTTCTGTACCTGCTCGCCTACTGTTACTGGAGCAGGTATAGCAGGTTCGCTAAAGCCTGTCTTGCCGACAATTAAATACTGCAGCGAGTATATACTGGACTATGTATTTATTATTTACAATTATTGAACATATGAAAATTATACATTATTACAGGAACATCGATCTCTAGTTAAAACGTCCCGAGGATACAAAAAATGCCGAGCGCCCTGCAAGCGTCTCACTTGATTTCATATTCTCTCTCTCTCACTCTCACACTCCCTCTCACACTCTCTCTCTCTCACTCACTCTTTTTTTTTCTCTCTCTCCTCTCCGTTCTCTTCTGTTCCGAGCGGGCATCTTTTCCTCTGTTGTTAGCGAGGGCCGGGGTGGAATTCCCCCCCCCCTTGGCAGTCTTTCGCCTTCCTGGGAAAATGTCTCTCTTCTCCACTGCAGCTGCAAAGCCTCCTAGAGAACTGTCTAGGAGGCTTTGGCAGCTGGTTCGGGCGGGGGTGGCATCCTCCCCCCCTGGTGAACTTTCACCTCAATGGGGTAGTAGCTTTTCTACCCTCTCTCGAGTCCATCTTCGGCCACCGTAAAAAATGCAGGTGTCCGCGTCCCACAAACATGCGTCTTGGGTCTAGTATTATAGATGTCATGGAGAAAAAAAGTTTGAGAACATCTGTCCTTGTGTGATATCAAGGATGCCTTAAACCAGCGACCGGCAAACTTTAGAAGTTCAGGAACCACTACATATATAACTTTTACTTGGTAGACCTCCAATTATATAAATTTAAAATAAAGAAGGCAGTAAATATATCTATAGAACAATAATTAGAAGCTTTTATTTTATTAATATAAAATACACATATTAAAGGTAAAAATGTTATATCATAATTAAAAAAAACTTTACCTATGCAATACGCATTTTTAGTGAGATATATTGTAGTTGTTGTTTCTGATGCCACTTAGTCAATCCAAGCACGATTGAACCATACGTTACTCTATTAAGGCAAAGGGGTATGCCTTTAGTTTTAACGAGCACCTCAAAGATGAAAGTATGACTTATCCTCAAGTGGGTCCTCGTAATTTAGAAGCAGGTACTAAGCAGAAGATCCATAGGCTTGGCCTGCCACCCAGAGAGATATTAAGAACTTGGAGGACACAGTGAGCTATTGCTTAACTCCCATCCGTATGTGGAATTTTGGTTCCAACGAAGTCACTGCAAGACGGAGAGCTGCGTTTATTTCAAAGCGATAGCGATATAGAGTTTGAATTGCTTTGAGAGATGAAAATGCTTTTTTTGCACAAATATGTTGTTGGTTTGGAGTGCTATGGTCTACTTTTGCAACGAGGGCTAATGAGACCGGGATCTTCAGCTTAAAGCCGATTCCGAACGGCTACGAACATCCATGACACAGTGGGATTCGAACCCATGAACTGGGATTCAGAAGGTCAGCACTCTAACCAATCGTCCATCGTTCGACCAAATATGTTGTAGAAAACTGAATTAACTTTTTTAGTGATTTCTCATTCAGCGATGGGCTTTTATTTTTTATAGAAAGCCAAAAGTGAGATCTTGACAAAGCTTTGAGGCTTAAATAGCAAGATAGATCGATGAGGCTTTCTTTTTCATTCATGTATAATTTTCTTTCTTTTGATGTAAAATAATAAAAATCATAATCCATCATAGTTTCTGTTAGTTTTCATTTTTTAATCTGAATGTTAAAGAAACTATTTTATATTTGTGTTGCACTTTATAATAATTATTAATCTACTTTTTTTCTGCAGATCATCAAAACTTTTTCACGGACCACCATTAGCGACTGTTGCTTAGACATTGCTAGTGTAGGCGGCCCATTGTGATGTATCAATCAATATATATAATAAAAGAAAATATTTATTATTATAATAAATATATATCTCCTCGAATTTTAGAGAAACGTTAAGATATAAAAGTTAGCTTGAATTTCATGAAGTAAAAACTTTTACAAGAGGATTTTTTATAGTTATTTTCCTTTTCTAAAATTTCACTCAAAGAGAAATTTCTTCGCAATATTTCGAATAATTTATTTTTAGCTTGAATTTATAGCTACCGAAACGGCCATAAATTCGCCGAAGGGAAAAATCAGATATCAAGGCGGATTTTTTTCTTCCCTTTTATGTTCGCAGTTACGGTTTGAAAACAACGCCCACCTGACCGCCGTAGATTTCCCTAATGGGCCGTATAAAACGAAAGTGTCAAAATGGGTGTTTCCTTTTTTAGAACAGAGCCTTCATATCTTCTAATATACTTTATTTTGTAGAAAATTGAAGGAAATGAGTGTTAGATCTAGACAGATCTAGAATCGCCCCACTGTAATCTATGAATAACAATATACGGTAAAACACTGTTAATATGTTTCCCATTTATAAGTCTTTTACATTTATATGTCTCTTTTATCCCAATCCCGATGCATTTGCAACCATTGTAATTATAAAGTCTAGGCCCTTACCCTGTCGTTTAGAACTGTGATGTCCAGTAGAGCACTTACACTAAGTAGATGGATGGATGGATGATTTGAATTTATTGTCACTGAATCCTAAATGGAATATATTGTGCCAAAACGTATTAAACCAGGTTGGCGCGATTTGTAAGTTTGGGTAAGAAATTATGAATAGAAAGAAAATGTACATGTATTAATTACAGATAATTTTTAATACACAAAACACTTTTAAAATATAAAAAAGCAATTAAAGTCGAATTTGAATAAGTTGCAGAATTATGACCGAAATCTTTTGGCTATTGCTTATCACTGATTGAAAACCGTCTTCGATTAACAGCTTCAGCTTGGCGCCATATAAATTCGATAAGGTTACATTTAGAAGATTTGCATCCAAAATACAGTTTCTTTTATGAGAATTTTTATAAGTACGTTCGTTCGGTATAATTCCATACCTGTAAGAATTCAACAGCATCTTTTTCACTCGCAGGCAGATCCCAAATACCCATAGTTAAAGTATTTCACGGCATTCAATCTAACCAGTAAGCAAAATAATTTCTTTACGAAAAAACGTTTAATAATTGCCTATAGTATCGCCAAATTTGGCGATTATGCGAATTTTGGCCTTTGCGTTAATACGTAAGTACCATATATTTCCTAAACGATGAGTGACGTAGAAAGACAATGTAAAAAAATGTAGAAATATAGAAATATAAAAAATATACAGGATACAATAGTAAAAATTAGAACACAAAAACACTATAAAAAAGTAAGACTAAAAAAGATGAACGAGAGTTAAAAACAGTGAAAATGACAAAAGAAAAAGGTGAAGAAAAATCAGATGATGGTAAAACCCGATATCTCTCAAAAAGGGTAAAACATTAGAATGAGGAGCAATACCAAGTAAATCTTTTAGATGAATGTCAATAGTATGAAAGTGGCGATGTCTGTAAACTTTAAAATTTGGACACTCAACTAAGATGTACTGCACGGACATAGCGACATTGCAGATGTTACATATGGTTACAGTCTCACCAAGGAGAAGGTTCCCATGGGTAAAACGACTATGTAACTTACACTAAGTGAAGGCAATGTTTTACAAATAAAATCATAAAATTTATCTAAAAATTACTTATTAAATTAATTGCTATAGTTTTTATCAAAATTATAGTATGCGGACAGCGTAAGTTTTTTTTCTTCTACTTCGTGAAATGTTACTTCTTTTGGTCAAATTATTTCCAATCAAACTTACAGTCAGGAAGACTTACTGTTACTAAATCAATAATTTATTTCAACTAAATAGCTTGAAAATATACTGTGAATAATAATAAAAATGTAATATAATATAATAACAAAATTTAATATTTATGCGAAATATTTATAACAGTAAATATGTGATATATAATAATAAATATATGAATATTAACAATATATGTATATCTTATATAGTATTAATAATATATAATATTATATATGTACATTAATATATATACATTATTATTGTATAATTCATATACATACAATATAAATATATATATATATAATATATATAAAATAATATGTGTGTGTTGAAATATATATGTATATATATATATATATATATATATATATATATATATATTATAATAATAATAAATAATCGTCAAATATATAATAATAATTATCTAATATTTAAGAGCCTTAAGTATTTTAAATTTTAAAGTAAAAGGATAATAATCTTAATATTCATGAATTGTTTCAAAAAGAACAGTATTTAATATGTTCCCCACCCATCCTTTTTGCGGATAATAGGGTTAGTATTTTTACTCATGGGATACTTTTTAGGCTTTAGAATAAAACTTAGATGTTATAGAAACAGTCACTAGAAAAATAGTTCAAAAAAATAATAGTAGCTTTAATAGCTATTTGACCCTTACAATATATGCGTAGTAATTCTTCTAATTTCAAAAAGGATCGATTCTTGCTGTTCGAAAGACACTAATTTTAACTACATTTATTTAATACTCTACAAGGTACACTGTAAGTAAATTTTGAAGGTATTTGATGGTTAGAAAAATATTTTAAATACTTAAAAAATTCAGAAATTTTCGTTTTAAAAACTCTTTAAAATAGTTATTAGTAATAACTGAATTGTTTATTTCGGTAATAGTTATAAGGTTATGGATATTAAAACATCCACTTTGATTCTTATTATTAGTTATATTTCACAATTCGGTGAGACCTAAATCTGGAAATTTCAGGCAAATGTCTCGTAGCTATATCTTTACTGTAGCATTGAGCTATAACCAGAGCAGTAGTCCGATTATGATTGGGACAAATCTGTGGGTTCAGTATTGTTACGTATTAAGAAAATATCAAAGGCATCAAAGGTGGTGATGCAACTGGACCCTATGGGCCGAGCCCGTCAATCCAGAGGCTTCTGTCAGTAAGCACAAAAATGACAACGAGCGAAAAATAAGCACATAAAAGAGCAAAGAGATAGAAGGGTGGATTCGTGAGTTCATAACACAAAACTAGAGAGTAGAGAGTTTAGGGATAGTAAAACATAAATTATTTTTGTGGCCAGTGACATCCGTACAAAATAAGCCGAAAAATTTGAATGATAATGAGTAAAATCAAAAAATTTTAAAAATTTTGGAAAAAATAAAAATATAAGTTTTAAAAATAAATAAGCTGTATTAAAAATCAGAAAAGGGCCTAAATAATAATGTTTAATTATAGCAATAATTTTTATTGACTTAGTTTAGGTGTTATAAATTTTTGTTTGTTGAGTAGTAATGATCAGGTACGATAAGTTTAAAAAATTTGGAAAAATAAAAATATATGTTTTAAAAATAAATAAATTAGTCTAAAAATCCAAAAAGGGCCTAAAAAATGATAAATAATCGCAAAAAACAAATTGTATTAATTTTAATTTAGAATTCTAAAATTTGTTTAAGAAAATATTAAACTGTTCCTCAGTAAAATTAACAAAGCAATTAACTTATTAGTGGTAGAGAACAGCTTAATTAAAATATAAAAAAACTATCAACATGCGGCAGCAACAATCTACTTATACTCAAGCGAATCATATACCAGGAGAGTCGTTGAAATAATCAAGGAAAATCTGCTAAATATTATGAAAAAATTAAAGGCAACAATATAATTAAAATTTAATTTAAATTGTTTTATCTCGATACTGTGGGAACGTGATAAAATTTGATCTTGTGTTTATTTCGAGGTACGAACCATTCTTAATATCCACAATTCTCAGACTGGGTACCGTAGTACCCTGGAGTTCTGCGAACGTATACCAGCTGTGGTGGCGCTGAAAAAATTTGAAGACCGCAGATGTGTATCCGGGAGTCAAGTCCCACCTTGGAGCTAAATTCCTCAGCCCCAAAACAGAAAAAAATGACACTGTCCATCATTCAACAGTAGATGTCTGTTCTAATCTATTATCAACGCTGCCAACTTTCCTCTTCACTAGGGTCGTGTGTCAAGACAACGCTCATTAGTCCTCGAATGTTGCGCCAAGGGTTCCATACTCCATTTAGACAATATTACGATCCCCGGCAGTGCCATCGAGTCCTACGACTAAAATACTTTACCTGGGTATCAATGCAATGTTAAAAATCTCTGCTCAGAACCAGTTCTCTTTCTGCTTTTTTTTTTAATTTATCATTTTTTTGTAATAGTACTAGTAGTAGTAGTACTAATAGTAGTAGTACAATTATTATTATTATTATTATTATTTTATTATTATTATGCATTATTATTATTTATGATTACTTATAATTATTACTATTTTATTATTATTATTTTATTATTATTATGCATTATTATTATTTATGATTACTATTATTATTATTATTATTATTATTATTATTATTATCATTATTATTATTATTATTATTAATTATTCATTCATTATTATTATTTATTATTACGTTATCGATTATTATTATTACTTCTTATATTATTATTATCTATTACTATTATTATTAATTATTATTATTATTATTTTATTATTATTATGCATTATTATTATTTATGATTACTTATAATTATTACTATTTTATTATTATTTTAATTATTATTAATATTAGGTTGAGGAAAAAGAAATCCATTATTGTTTTCGGTAGATAGCTGTAGTGATCGATATCTCGTAAAGTATCGATCAAACAATTTCAAATTTATACTCGTTGTCAAGGTGACATTTCACACTAAAAAGATTTTTTTATTGTTTTTTGTTTGGTCCATTCAGTTGTGAATTACAGGATGTTAAAAATGGAAGTCAACAATGATAAAATTCGGTACATTTTAGTTTTTCTTTGATAAAGGTGAAAATACAAACCAGGAGGCTGAAATTGTGAATGGTGTTTATGGTGCCAATCCTATAACAGCTAATTACATGAAATTTTAGTTTCATCTATTCCGTTCAGGCGTTTTTGATACTAAATTTGCACCTCGCACAGGCAGACCCGTCCTCGAAAATGGCGATAAAATCCCAGAAATAATCGAAGTTGACCGGTATGTTAGTAGTCGTAACATAGCCCAGGAGATAAAGATTGGCCATAAAACAGTTTTAAACCATTTCCCAGAGTTGGATTCAAAAAGAAGCTCGATGTTTGGATGCCACACCAATTAACACCTAAAAACATGATGGATAGAATTTCCGTTTGGGAAGCCTTTGTCAAACGGAATGAAATCGACCCATTTCTTAAACGGGCGACTGGGGATGAGAAATGGGTCAAATACGACAATATTGTGCCAAAACGATCGCGGTCAAAGCGCAGTGACGCAGCTCAAACGGTGGCCAAATCAGAACTAACGGCCAGGAAGGTTCTGAGTATTTGGTGGAACTGGAAAGAAATCATTTATTATGAGTTACTTCGATATGGTCAAACACTAAATTCAGATCTCTACTGTCAACAACTAGACCGTTTGAAGCTAGCTATTGACCAGAAACGGCCAGAATTCGCCAACAGAACAAGTGTTGTGTTCCATCTGGAGAACGCCTGGCCACACACGTCTGTAGAATCTCAGGGAGCTTGGAAGTTTTAATGCATCCACCATATAGTCCGGACCTGGCACCAAGCGATTACCACCTTTTTCTCACATTGTAAAACTTCCTGAGTTTTGCAATGTTCGTTGCCATTGCAAGGAATTTTCGTTGCCAATGCAAGGAGCCCTTATATATACATTTATACAGTTTTTAACTTTAGAATTTCAGGATTAATTTTGAATATGTAGTAGTGACAGTTCCTTCTCAAATAATAACTAATAACAAAATAATCCTTTATGGCTACAGCAATGTGACCATAAAATCATAAGGAAAGTTTAACTACATAAGTAAGTTTGAAAGAGTTGCTTACGGGTAACTCTCATTACCCAAAAATGTTATTTTGGGACAATCCGCTCAAAAAATATTTTAATATATTTTACTCCATCATCTACTGTCAACTCACAATTAACAATGCTATATGTCCCTGGTCGTTTCTTAACGATTGCTTTTCTATGTTTTATTCAAAAATAAGCCCGAATGCATGCATGACAGACAAAACTACTGGAGGTAGATTTCTAATTCCGTTTGCGTTACTAAGACAACAAAAGCCTTTTGCATAAATGAAGCACTAAATATATTATCACTGACGCGAAGGGGGTTCCAGCAGTACTTATTTTTG
>CM063498.1:27773588-27780254 GCA_032207245.1 Pardosa pseudoannulata
TGCAAAGTTGCGACTTATAAATACTAAATTAATGAATTTCGTAATAAATGCTAAATTAATGAATACTAAATCAATGAATTCAACTTTTTCCTTGCATCCTTATACATAAATAGCAACTATTTTTTTTTTCAAAAAAAAAAAAGGTTTGTCATCCCCATCCACGAATCTCTTTATTATAACTATATTTTAAATGGTGTGGTTTTAAAAAATAATTACACTTTTAAAAATTAACTGGAAACACAGTTTTTTAAATTTTCCAATAAAATATAGTTTAAATTATTCTAATTCCTTATAGTTTAAATTATTCTAATTCCTTATAGTTTAAATTATTCTAAAAATATTCTAAAAATTATTTTAAATTTTGAAATAAACACAATCTTTTATTTAGGTACCTTAAATATCGAGATCAAAGGTTAAGATTGAAGTTCTACTTACAAATATTAATGAATTCAATTCAGTTCTTTTTCCTTGCATCGTTAGACATAAACGGCAACTTTTTCATAAAAGAAAATTACATCTATCACACCCATAAACGAATCTCTTTATTAGGGGAGACCGGGGCACCTTGGGATACTTTTCAGTTAAACATTTTTATGAATTTTTTTTTTAAAGCTAATTGAAAAAATAAGTATGCATACATATATTGTCATCATATCTGCTTCTTATAAACATTAAACCTACTTAATATCTCATTTAGTTAAAGAGCAATAAAAGAAATAAAATACCTTTTCAATCTCCCAACCTGCCCCACTGTATGGGGTAGGTTGGGACACTAAAGAACAAATACAAAACACTGTTCAAATTATTTTTATTAACTGTTATAAAAGAGAAATAGCTGAAAATTGTTCAAGTTAATACATTTTTTAACAAATCTTATATTTGCAGCTGATTCAAGCATATTAACATTTACAGCAGAATACTTTCTGTTTGTTTTTCTTGTTCTCACCATTTTTTTTTTTTTTGAAAAAAAGATTAATAAATTAATATTTTCACATGTCAAATCAATTAAAAATTAGGCACCAAAATATTAATTATTTTGCTTGAATTTATATTTGTTTACACTTTTTAAAATGTCCCAAGGTGCCCCATCTATGTGTGTCCGAACCTGCCCTATTTTACATAGTATCTTTTGGTAACTACTATACAGTTAGGCTTAACAATACAATTTATTTATTAGCATAGAAATAATAATAAATGAATTTTCTTTCATAACAATACATTTTTTTTTAAATATTTTAATTTTTTTTTCAAAAAATTACTTTTTAAAATGCACATTGATGTAATTTTGGGTTATTCAAAACAAAGAAAATGAAATTGTTCCTTACCTATAAATTCTTTGAAAAGTGAAGAGGAAGGCAATCAATACACATGAGAACTAATACCTGGTTGCAAATTAAAGCCTGAAAATAAAGGTGTCCCAAGGTGGGCTCAAAATTTTGCAAATAAACCTCCACTCAAGTCGTTTGGCAACCATACAATTAGGTCAGGTCCTAGCAGAAAAGAAAATCAACATAGCCCTACTGCAAGATGTTTACATTGATGCCAACACAAACAGACCAATAGGCTTAGGCGGAGCATGGAAAGTTTTTCGCTCCACGGGTAGGGCGGTCTCCGCCATGGCAGGCAGCAGCGCAGCCATAGTCACTAACCTAGGAACATCTCCAATTGAGCACACAGCCGGAGACCATCACGTGGGAATACAAATAGAAAACAACCAAGACAAACTCACGGTCTTTAGCGCATACGCAAGACCAACATTGACTATGGAAGAAGTCTTGGACGAAATAGCAACAGGCATAGACAAATCAACAGGGAAAATATTGCTAGGCGGAGACTTCAACGCCCACTCGACAACATGGGGCTATGCCCAGACAGATCGTCGTGGAGAAACAATGCTTGAATTCATTCTAGACAAAGGATTAGTCTGTCACAACAACGGGGAAGAACCCACCTTCCAACAAAACGATCACGTAGGCTGGCCAGACTTAACGCTCAGCAATGGAGCGCTGGCCCACAGCATAACAAGTTGGCAGGTCCTAGAGGAAGAGACCCTCAGCGACCATAAATACATCACCTACGAGATCAACTACAATAACCATAGCTACCATCGCCACAGACTCGGCACACGACTAGGCAAACATGGCGCCTTTCAGAGAGCAGTAAAACAGATATCACGATCTAAACTCCCAGATCAAAAAAAAATAAACACACCTCAAGACCTAGATACATACACAGCCTCATTACTGGGCGACTTAACGGCAGCGGCCAAAAAATGCTACAGATTAAAGAAAACACCGGATCCCAAAGTACCAAATTGGTGGTCCTCAAAATTACAATCTGAGAAGAACAGACTAAAGGCCCTTCGCAGAAAATACCAAAAAGAAACAGACACACAAACAAAAAGTAGGTTCCTAACTAACTACAAAAAAAAACAGAGCCAGATACAAAAAACTAATTAAAAAAGCTAGAACACAGACATGGAGGAAGTTCTACGAAGGAGATACAGACCCTTTCGGGATGCCCTACAAACTCGCAACAAACAAACTAGATCAGTCGATCCCCCTAGCAAACGTACTCGACGATTATGAGACCTTAACAATAGATAAAATACAAAAGAAATTTCTAAACGCACTATTTATAACAAAACCACAACATGACGGTCCGCGCCCACTGCAAAAATGCCACACATTCCCGGAGGTCACATTTGCTGAAGTCTCAAGGATCCTCAAATACGTAGATATTAAGAAGGCACCAGGCCATGATCTGATAGACTACGCCCTCCTAAGAAGGATTTTTAAAAGTAGCCCAGATCTGGTAGTAGGATTACTAAACAAGTGCCTCTGGCTAGGGCACTTCCCAACCACGCTGAAGAAATCGATAGTAGTGCTGTTCCACAAAAAGGGTAAACCGCTCAGGAACCCAAAATCATTTCGCCCAATCTGCCTACTCCCAACGATAGGAAAACTTCTAGAGAAAATTATTCACGGCAGAATCTCTCACCACTTTAAACAAAATAATTACTGGAACAAAAATCAGTTTGGCTTTAAAAGTGGAATATCCACGGAACACGCACTGGACAACATCCTCAAAATTTGCCAGGACGATTTGGAAGCAAAAAAGCTAACCTCCCTGGTCTCAATAGACATATCAGGTGCCTTCGATAACCTGCGCTGGAAGTCGATCATCCAGGAAATTCAAAATTCGCCTTGCCCTCCTTACCTACAGGCACAGATATCATCATTCCTTTCGGCCAGAACTGTAAAATTGGAAGAAAACGGCATAACAACGGAAATACACACATATGGGGGTTGCCCGCAAGGAAGCTGCCTGGGACCACTTCTGTGGAACCTAGTAGCAGACACAGCACTCCGCCAATCTTAGCCCCCCCACACGAGGGTACAGGCATACTTGGACGACTTCTTATTAGCCATAAGTGGCAAAACACAAAACGAACTAGAAGAACACACGAGGACCTCGCTGATGCAATTCAACCAATGGGTAAAACAGCATAAACTACAAATAAATTGGGAGAAAACACAAATAATGTACTTCAACCGACCCCGTGTCCCAGGAATTGGCCTAATGAGAAATGACACCTTAAACGATATCGTCATAGAGAATAAAACACTCAAATCAGTAGACAGCATTAAATACCTAGGATTAATAATACATAAAAACCACGCCTGGCACGCGCACTGTACAAGCCAGATAGAGAAGGTAAGACACACATTCAGCTTCCTGGGACGTATGACCAACAAGAGCTGGGGAATCCGTCCAAAACTAATCAAGCTATGGTACCTAACAGTCGCGGAAAAAATACTAACTTATGCAGCCCCGATCTGGGGACTCCACACTTCAGCCCAGACTGACGCTCGGCTCACAACCTGCCAACGCCATTTCAAACTAGCCATAACAAGGGCAAACAGAACTTCCCCAACCTCGTCACTGCAAGTGCTCGCGGGTGTCATGCCCATCACCGAAAAAATAAAATACGAAGCGACAATAGGAAAAGTCTCCCGGCTTGGCAAAGCCCAAAGGCTATACGGTTCTGAGCTCTCCCCAGATCACTACCAACAGAACTTGGACCTTTGGATCATCCATCCAAGCAAAACGTTACATGTAAGGAACACAGAGGTACCACAGCGCCTAGAAATTTACACCGACGGCTCAAAGACCGATACGGGAGTAGGATCGGCCTTTGTAGTTTTTGAGAACGGAGCAGAAACATTTCATTGGCAAGCAACACTAGCAATAGACAACAGCGTGTTCCAAGCAGAAATGCTGGCACTCATAAAGGCTGCCCGATGGGCAAATAGCAAACACAAAAATTACCGATTATTGACGGACAGCCTCTCATCTATTCTAGCCCTAAACACTCCGTTCTCAAGAAATCCGCAGGTCAGGGAACTACAAGACGCAATTAGATCCTCAAGGGGAAGATTCCACATCTCATGGGTTAAGGCCCATGTTGGAATAGAAGGGAACGAAAGAGCGGACATGCTAGCCAAAGAAGCAGCAACACAAAATTCAGCTTCCCTGACCTTAGCACTACCACTATCCCTACTCAAAAGAAAAATAAAGCAGTTAGTAATGGAGGAATGGCAGCAACTTTGGATCACTAATAACACAGGAAGGACCACCTTTGGCTTTTATCAGAACGTCTCACTACACCGCCTGGTCAGCAACAGATATCTAATCCAAATTTTCACGGGTCACGGTAACTTCCCGGCCTACCTCCACAGATTCAAATTAATGGACAACCCAAACTGCTCATGTGGTAAATACGGAGACTGGACTCACTACCTAACGGAATGCCCTCTCCACGGGGAAAAACACCTAAAAAGAATTACAGACAGCAACAAGTCTCTCTGGCACAAACAACTAACGATCCACACACAACTCCAGACAAAGGCAATGGTCATAATGAGATGGCTAGGGCACAACATAGACAAAATAAAAACACACCAGTACACGCCAAGCACTGATGATGAGATTGATTCCTAAGAGCATTACACCCACACAACTCACACACCACAACATAAGGACTCTGGCTGACCCCACAATTTGGTTGATCGTTGGTTGGTATTGGTTGTGAGATGGTTGGCATTGGTTGGTTGGTTGGACAGGCAAAAACTGAACCCCAAATCTCTCTTTCTTTAAAAATAAAATAAAATAAAAAAATAAATAAATAAAAAACATAAAAAATAAAAATAATAATAATAATAATAATAAAAAAAATAAATCCAGCTCGCTGGCCCCAAAACACTCGCCTCTGCAGTCTGGCAAAGTCGCTGGTAGCTCAGCCTGGCAATACAATGCACGTAGTGGGATAATCAGCCAGCCACGGTCCTGGTCAGGCCCCCCCTGTTCGACTTCTAGGCCCAGCGCACCTATCTCAAAATCCTTCCCAGGCAATTATTTCCTTATTTCAAAATTCCTCGACAGGGGGCAACACAAAACAATAATGACAAGCGACTAACCATTCCTTTCCTTCCAGGCAAGTGTCCTCAGTGGGGTAAGTCTCGCATGCCTTAGTTTCTATCTCTAACGCTTTCCCTTACAGCCACGATCCCTTTTTGTTTCTCTTTCAGGTTTTTCCCTAGCGTGGCAGTCGCTTCCTTCCCCCTTCTAATTTGAATTTAAAATTTTCCACGGACTCACAGGACGTCCACATTTGGCAGCTAGGATTCCCCAAACTCAGACCAGGACGATGAGTCTCCCACAAGGGAAACCAAAGATCTAGGTCGAGAGAGGGCATGGTAGGGTCAGGTCTGCAATGATGAGTGACTCGGCAAGGTGGTTAACATAAGCCGCACCCCAGACCCAAAGGGCGGGACAGCGCAGTGAACCTAAATGGAGCAATCCAAGAGGGGACCACCGCCCATTTTTAGTTCTCCCCCCCCCCCAAGGTTGGCGTAAGTCCAGTCGCTTATGTGAGCCGACACCGCAGCCAACCTTATGGTCCTTCGTCTTTTTTTTTTTTTTTTTTTTTTCTCTCCCCCGTAGGTTTTTCTCTGGGCCAGTGTTATGCGAGATAACAAAAGACACAAAAACAAGTAAACAAAACGAAAAAATAATAACAAAACAAATCAATAGCGAAAACAAAAAAAAAAACCAAAAACAAGAAAAAAAATGCGAGAAGAAACGAGAAGAGACACTAAAAAAAACACACCGACAAACTCCAAAAAACAAGACAAAAAAAATGCGAGAAAATAAAAAAAAAAATAAATAAAAGATACCAAACAGACTAACACACAAGAAAAAAAAAAACAAAAAAAAGAAAAAAAAAAAAAAAACTAACCACAGGTCCCATTTTTCCCGCAGGGTGGGCCTGAGATCCGTCACAATGACTCCCTGAGTGACGGTCCCAAAGGCCCAGGATTACGCACTCCGCCTCTCTAAATTTCCTGTTCTCCCTTCCTGGCTTCTTCAGGTCTCCCTCCTGGTCGCATGCAACGTACCCCCTCTCTTCCTCCCTTTTCTGGCGCCGCGTGGTTCGCTCCCTCTCACCCCTCCACTAACCACGAGGCCCGCAGAGCACTCAGTAGTATTCCAATTCTCTCTTTCATCAGCGCAACTCTGCTGCGTTCCCCAGCAGCTCGCACCTGCGGCGCGACGGGCGCGGGCCGGGCACTTCGACGGGCTAGCGCGTTTAGAGCTGGCCTC
>CM063498.1:27780354-27787854 GCA_032207245.1 Pardosa pseudoannulata
TGTGTCCGAACCTGCCCTATTTTATATAGTATCTTTTGGTAACTACTATACAGTTAGGCTTAACAATACAATTTATTTATTAGCATAGAAATAATAATAAATGAATTTTCTTTCATAACAATACATTTTTTTTAAATATTTTAATTTTTTTTCAAAAAATTACTTTTTAAAATGCACATTGATGTAATTTTGGGTTATTCAAAACAAAGAAAATGAAATTGTTCCTTACCTATAAATTCTTTGAAAAGTGAAGAGGAAGGCAATCAATACACATGAGAACTAATACCTGGTTGCAAATTAAAGCCAGAAAATAAAGGTGTCCCAAGGTGGGCTATGTCCCAAGGTGCCTCACTCTCCCCTATAATCATATTTTATATCGTGTGGTCTAAAATAATAATTATACTCTTAATAATTAACTCCAAATACAAGTATAACTGCTCTTATAAATCACTCTATAAATATTCGAAAAGTTAATTGAAATTTTGAAATAAATACAATCTTTTATTTAAGTACCTTAAATATCGAGACCTTAAAGTATCGAGTACCTTAAATATCGTGAAATTCTATTAATAAATATTAATCAACTAAATTCAGTTCTTTTCCCTTGCATCGTTAGGCATAAAGGGCAATTATTTCATAAAAGAAAATTAGATTTGTCACATTCATAGACGAATTCTTTTATTATAATCATACATTATACGGTATGGTTTTTTAGAAAATAATACTCTTAAACATTAAAGGAAAATACAGGCGTTAAATTCTCCAATAAATTATTGCAAAGTCTGGTATGAAACAAAATTGAAAGACGAAATAATCCCAAACTAAATTATTCCATCCCTTACCAAGACGTCGAAGTAAGAGAAATTCCATTTTCATTCTTGAAATTCGGAAATGATTTATTAAACGATAAATCGCCGAAGACTTACTGATCTCAAAATATTCATAGTTTAAAAAAAAAAACTTTTTCTCTTGGACGACTATAGTTTTAAGGATTTCCATTTAACTTAAATTGATGGCAGCCATTTTTTTCCTCTCCAACACAATTCCTATTTTCTTCTTATTTAAACGTCTAAACCAGATGCTGTTCTCAGTAAGACAGTTTTTATTCATTCATAAATGATTATACATACATACTTATTTATATATAAATATAAATATAAGCAAACACACATAAATGTATTTATGTATGTGTACTTCAGGTAAAGAATTTTAAAGTTAGAAATTAAAACATTAATTAATAAAGAGATGACTAAATCTTTGTAAAGCTGAGTAAAATGGGTGTAAAACAACTCTATATAAGAACAAAGAGCTCTAAATTCCAGGGGAGAATAGGTAAATCTTGTTGAGTTGTAACCTGCTGCTGGATTGCAAAGAAAATCTCTAAGGAAGAAATGATGAAATGATGTTCGAATGTTCGAATGAATTAATACCTGAAGTGGAGTTTTACTTCTCTCTCTTCATAGACTATGAACCTCGCACACATACACACACATATATGTGCGTGCATATATATATATATATATATATATATATATATATATATATATATATATATATATATATGCATATATATATATATATATATATATATATATGTATGTATATATATATATATGTATGTATATATATATATGTATACATATATATATGTGTGTGTATATGTATAGATATATATATGTATATGTATATATATATATATTTATATGCTTGTGTATTTATATGTATATATAATGCACATATATATGTGCGTGTGTACATATATATATATATATATATATATATATATATATATATATATATATATATATATATATATATATATATATATATATATATATATGTATATAATATATATATATATGTATATATATAATATATATGTATGTATATATGTACATACATTTATGTATATATATGTATATATATCTATATATATATATATATATATATATATATATATATATATATATATATATATATATATATATATATATGCGTATATAATGTGCAATATATAAAAAATTATATGAATATGGACTAAATTCTTTCCACAAAAATCCTGTTCCTATATTTGTAATACTCAGTTGTTGTGCTGGTATGTGCAATAAATTTATGTACAGCAATTCTGACATCTAAACTCGTGCATCATACGGTATTTTATTTATTCATTCAATTCAATTTATCGTAACTTTAAAATTCTTCCGTAGTTCCATGAGCGTTATTCATATCTCATTCCAGAGATAAGAATATCAGGACTTGAAGTCTAAGCCCGGACAATCCAGCTCAAATCATTTCAATTGGTTCTATTCTTGTTACATTCCAATAAGCTTATTAAATCCGGTCTGAGGCGCATCTCCAAATACAGGAATGACCAGAATTCTATTGTTCTATTTGATTTTACTACTTGTTTATTTTCTAGATCCGGGTTGGAAATTTCATGACACTTGTGAGAAGTTTGGCCTGCCAGAAAATTTTCCTGTCAAGTAAAAACTTATAAGTAATTATAAATTAAATAATTGTATATCTATCTATCTATCTATGTGTTTCTATGTATGTATAAATTTCTGAAATGGTGTTATGCTTATTAAATTCTATATATTCTGAATAAAAGTTCATTAGACATAGGAAGCCATCTTGCATCTGGAGGTTTGTGGTATCGAGACTCGAGCTGGCAAAAAGATCCGCCATGTTCCTTAATGGTGCCTGGGGATGTAAAATAAATTCGTGGTAGTAATTGGCAACTTCGAATACAGCAAAATTAATTCCTGCCTGTTACAAATTCTTACATGTTTCTCTTTATATAATTAGTTTCGCTTCCCTCCTTGCCTTCACATGACTAATTATAAACACACTGATTGCCTGGCTCACACCCCTATATAACGACATGCGCGTGTATTTTGCACCCAGGAGCCCAGGGGGCGAGATGCAAATATATACAAAAATTCTATTTTTCAAATTTATGTGTATTTTCTTTCAGCCACTTGACTGCAGTTGGATACTGTATATATATATATATATATATATATATATATATATATATATATATATATATATATATATATATATATATATATATATATATATAGATATATAGATAGATAGATAGATATATATATATATATATATATATATATATATATATACATATATATATATATACATATATATACATACATATATATACATATATATATATATATATATATATACATATATATATACATATATATATACATATATATATATACATATATATATATACATATATATACATATATATATACATACTATCTATCTATATATATCTATATATATATATATCTATATATATATATATATATATATATATATATATATATATATATATATATATACATACATATATATATACATATATATACATATATATATATATGTGTGTGTGTGTGTGTGTGTGTGTGTGTAATATATCAAATTATTTAACTTTAATAATTCCTTGAAAACCTCCTCTCTCCCATTCTAATTCCTTAAAATCTTAAATCTTAAATGTTACCGACTTCAAATTCTTTCGATACAATTCCCAAAGCTTTCTGTCCTATAGATGTAAAGTTTCTGTCTATTCAACACGTTTTCCAGCTGTTGCGGGCAAATGGCTCCAGGTTTTTCTAATCTTAACACTTAAATTCGCTGAGTAAGTTTCTTGTCAATTCGGAAAATTCTATCTCTCTTCGCACTCCATTGCACCTCTGTTCGAGCAGAGTGATTTTTGAGTCTTTCCCTTGTCTGTCGTTGACTAGTAAAGATGTCCATTTTAGCAACTCTAAAATAAAGTTTGAATTAGACTTGTACCGGTCTCTTTAAATGACTTGACTGCATCGTTGTTACTGTTAGCTGATTAGCTTTCTCTGATTAGTTTTATAATTATTGGATTACATATATATAGATAGATAAATATATGAATATTCAGAAAAAAATATCGGTTAACATGTTGACTCTCAACTACGAGATAAGTCGTAGATTTCGTTCTATTCTAGGACGCCAACTACGGGTTATCTCGTACTGTGTTTACTTGCCATTTTTGTGTAGCTATGAATAAACTCGTAGTACATCAGTGCTAATATCGATAGGGGGATTCTGGAAAAAAAATCAATGCTCTTGAAAAATAAATAATTTAGGAGTTTGTTGAATTTCTGTCCACAAATTAGAGTTTTTAATAATATAATGGATTAAATCAAATTGTCATTTTAGGCCATATTTCTGAAAATTGCCGTGGCATTCAACGTGTTTAAAACCTCGGAAAACGGATAATCGAAGATCTGCTGTATATTTTTGTTTGCAGTGTCTTTTTATTGCACTGTACGTAGTCCACACTGTTTTACTTCTTTAAATTTACCCACTATAGTCGGTCGTCTACCTTGACCTAGCACCTAGGGCTGCCCCTGAAGCCACCCATTCCAGACTTTATTGCATTGCGTTCATAAGAAACATGTCATGCTCTTCTTCGAGTTAGTTTGCTTTCCCTTCTGGTGTTTCAGATTTCGTGTCTGTCGTCACGTGGACAGTCGAGAATTATAATTAATCACTCCTTCCCAATGAATCGTTCTCTATCAATGAAGATTCCATTACATTTCCTGAGAATTGCTCGTGAGCCTTCAAACGTCGATACCGCGAAAGGAGAATACTTCTTCGTGTTCCAGATAATTTTCCGGTTTAAGATTATCGGTAGGAGCAAGAATTCTATAGAAGCCGTGTTCATTAGATAATGGTAGAAGATTTTTTTCATTTTTAACAATTCAGTACAAAGTACAAGTATCTTCTATTAAAACATAGCCAAGTTCTATGTTAGAAAATTGCACATTCCATGAAAAAGCAATATCAATTATATTTCCTTATGTTGAGACTATTTCAGTGTTTGCCTGAAGTAAATTAATTTTCCGGTTTAAGATTACCGGTAGCGGCAAGAATTCAGAAGAAGCCATGTTCATTAGATATTGGTAGAAGAATTTTTCATTTTTAACAGTTCAATAAAGTACAAGTATCTTCTATTAAAACATATCTGTTCTTTGTTAGATTATTGTACATTCCATGAAAAAGCAATCCCCTATATAAAAATAACCTAATTTATCTGTCCGTCCGTTTACGAATTTATGAATTGGTTGGACCTGGAATGGATAGAGGAGTCCATATTGGATTCTTGATGAGTTAGGGTTTCCAAAATTTAAAGCGAGTTCGAAGACGTTCGAAATCCACCCCTTCCCCCCCCCTTATCGATCATTTAATGCTCTTATTTGAAGCCCTATTTTCCTTGTTTAAGAGCAGGCTATTAAATTCCTCAATTTATCACATTATAAGTAGATGAAAATAACTTTTTTTCTAACATTATGACGTCATTACTTTAACCATTTCATTTAATCATTTCTTATTTTTAATTTCATTTTTATCTTCTGCATTACTTTCACACATTTTATCACTGAACTTAGATATTGCGTAAATAATTTTCTGTTATATTTGGCTTAAATAACAGATAAGGTACATATGTGATAATTTTAAATTTAATCATCGATTATTTTTTATTGCACTGAAAATTTTATCACCGGTATTAACAACAAATTCTTTTCAACAAATGTCATGGAGTCTATTCCACAGACTAATAAATATCTAGTGTTTAAGTTATATATCTTTGAAAATTAAGAAGTTCGTTTGTGTGTTTGTTTTTCATACACAATTACATGGTTTGCAATCGATTCGCTACATTTTGGACATCATTCATATACACCGCCAAATAATCACTGTGAATATTAAAACCTCTGTTGTTCATCCTATCACGTAATATGACAAGATAAAGTTGTCAACTGACATGCGGTTAGTAAAGATAAACAAATTATTGAGCGTGTACCAGATAACTCTCAGCCAAAAAACAGACATTTTTTTAACTTCTTCATAGGGTACTTTACAATTCTGGAAAATTAAAAATTTTACTGATCCCGTCATATGATGGGCTACTAGTATCAATTATATTTCGTTATGTTCACATTATTTCAGTGTTTGACTGAAATAAAATAATTCTCCCGTTTAACATTATCGGTAGGGCAACAATTCTCGAGAAGCCCTGTTCATTAGATAATGGTAGAAGAATTTTTTATTTGTAACAAGTCAGTGCAAAGTACAAGTATATTTTATTGAAACATATCCAAGTTCTTTGTAAGAAGATTGTACATTCCAGGAAAAAGCAATATAAATTATATTTTGTTATATTGGGACTATTTCAGTGTCTGCCTGAAAACTGCTCTAAAAAAGATCTGAAAGTCATTCATGTATTAGAGACTAGTTGCAAGTATCCGGCTTTGCCCGGGTTTAAAATAAGGTTTTCTGTAGAAGCGTACAAAACTGTTTATTTGCATGCAATGAAGGGGTATATTTAACTTAAAGCAATGTGATAGATAACATTTTTGGCAGTTCCATTTGTAGTGTGTACAAAAAGATTTTCCTCTTTGCCAATTCTGGAGCAGGCCAAATACAACTGCTCATGAGAAGAGCATGGTGTCGGCAAGTCTCTACCAGCAATCCCAAGATACTAGCCCTGTGAATGTTGATTGTCATGACAAAGCATAGTTTTAAAGGGAACTGTATTCTCTTAAATTCTATGATGTTGTCTGAGGGAATGATAGGTATTCTTGGAATGAAGACATCCTCACCCTTATCACACTCTGTGAGTACTGTGGCTTGAATGACATGTTGCACCAGCTTTTTCGCAATTAAACTTTTGCCCTTGCACAACCTGGGTGCATCAGTATTTCGGATCAGCATTATTGGAGCACCAACTTTCAGAATCAAGTTGTGGGCTTGCAAATCAGGATTGTGTACGTGTACCAAATTTCACGTTATTTTGTTGTCTGGATAAGGGAAGATATAAGGGAACAGACAAACAAACAACAAATGCGTCTTATAAATAGAGAGATACATCCTCATTATTTCATCATCACCACAAAAGCATACAAAATTACTCTTCTTTTGGCTGGGGGAGGCCAAAGTGAGGTTGGGATGAAACAAAACCTGTTTAAGAACCTCCCCATATAATTTTGTGTACGTGTACCAAATTTCACATTATTTGGTTGTCTGAACTCTTGAGTTATAAGGGAACAGACAAACAGACAACAAATGCGTCTTATATATAAAGAGATAGAATGCTTGAAAACCATTAAAAAACTACTTTATAATACTGATTATGGACTGTTTTCCTTAAGTCAGTGTCACAAAGTATTTATTTTTCCTTGCATAAGAGGGAAAGGAGTATTTATAATTTACTTTCCCGGCCATTTTAAGCATTTTATTTTTCCAATATAGAAAAGACCGCTCATTTTTGGAGCTTGTTTCAGACAGACTAAAATGCAGCCCAATATATGTTTTTAAATTTTCATAATAATCACTTGGATCTTTTTTACTATGTTGCTACAATTGTCTGTTGTATTGGCTACGATATTATATAATAGAAAAATGAGTATAATTAGGACATGTGCAGTA
>CM063498.1:27792854-27795354 GCA_032207245.1 Pardosa pseudoannulata
GGTAGGAAATTATGAAGGGTGCACAACCCTGAGAAGTAATCTCAATTAGACGAGGGTGTTTTGCAGTTACAAATTGATATCTTCGAGGAAGATAAAAAGAAAGTAAAGGATTCCTAGGAGGACTATAACTGTAATCGATCTTGAAAAGGAATCGGATTAGAAAAAACCCCATGGCACAGGGTATATATACCAATCTCTGTTCGAGATTATCCTAAGTTGGGATTATCGCTAAGAAAACTCTCCGATAGAGAGACTGGTCAAGACGACCTCCGAATTAGCTAGTTACTAGTTAAAAAATTTCATCTCGTCTTTTTAGGGGTGGGGCCTTACCCACAGTTTCTTCATTGGATCATCTGGCGATGTTCTCACCTTCAACCGACTTGATTGGTCTGGGCTAAATAATCACCGGTTGCAAACACAGGAGTTCCCAGAATTTCGTGTAGGTTAAAGATCTAACGCCGCGGAGACCCCTTTGAATATTCTCTCCACTGTTGATCATACATTCTGGCTGTCTGCCTGAGCTCCCGTCTGTCTGCCTTGTTGTTCAGCTACCTGTAGGAAACAAAAGTCTAGCCATCGTGGTGCCAGGGAAAACAACTCTTTTGTCTCCGCATAAATGAAGTCTATTACTCAAACTGTTTCGAGAAACAAAGTCTTTGTGTGGAATGGCACGCCGTTACAATCTACTAAAGTTCAAATACATTTTTAAACTTGTAATGGATTACACTTGATGTTAATACAGTTCAGGGCCTAACTAGGGCGTGGCAAAAGTGGCATCTGCCAAGGGCGCTTCAGTCGCAGGGGCCCTTACTGGGATGAAAATGGAATCCGGAAGAGGACAATTCGATCTGAGTTCAAATAAGAAGTTGAAAAATATTTTTTTTTTTTTGTAAAATTCGATTTTATTTATAAAATCCAATATGTTTAGAATTTTTTTTTATAATTTTTCTTATTTTTTTAAGTGCTTCTAGAGACTTGTTATAGATTTTTATAAAATGTCTACCCGAAAACTCTTAAAATGCCTTAATATAAATCTTGGTATTCGTTTTAAATTTTGAACTTATTAAAGTTAATAAATCTAAATTTAAATTTAGGAATTCGTCAATATTTTATGAAAACTTAACGTACTAATAAATACATATTCCCCTCAAACAAAAACTGTTTCGTTTATCAGAAAAAATAATACCCTCAGTGTGTCCAAAAATATTTAACGTCGTCGTTCTCCATATCAAGGTAGTTCGAGGAGCTTCTGGCCCGGTTGGACATATCTCCAGTTGTCAAGATAAACAGTAGTGAAAGGAAGAGGTTGAGTACAAAGTAAAAATCAGGTAAAAATAGAAGAAAAATTAAAAATTAATATACTAGGAACATTTTAAGAATTAACAAAATATTTTGTGATTTCATTTTAAGTATTGTAACGATCCGTTACATGACCCTAGCGAAAGAAGAACAGAAGGTGACCTTTCGCAGCGGACAATTACAGATAGCGGAAGGTAGAAATGAGTGGTCCTAACAATAGCTGTTTGTGTGCTAGGTCCCATCAACAAACCCACGACTCACGCTTAAATGGGCGTAATTGAAAACTGTCCGTGCGCTGGAGACAGCACGTCTGAGCCATTGTAAGGACTATTTGAGTGAAAAGATTCGGGTAATGATTATTAATAGAGCGACTCTTTAGTGCCCGTTAGCGGTACCGAAAAAGGAATTTAGGTGGTTTGGTTCGGTTTACTTAAAGACGACCTTTCGGCCACATCTGGAAACGAATCAGCTGATCCAGGCAGGAAGTGACCGCAAGATTGCGTCATCCTGGTTCTGGAAGGTTCCGGAAGAATCACGTGAAGAGAACCGGGACACCTATAAAAGAAGATTGGATGAGCAAAGAAGTAGTCTTTTTCTTGAAAGTTGCTTTGGGTGCTGTTTTGTGGAGTTCGAGAGGAGTCTACTCGTCTCTCCGATTTCCGGAGTTTGCTTGTTTTAGAGACCGCCAGCGTCTCTGCTTTGCTAAGAAGTCGACGTTCGAATTTGGTATCTCATGCGCGTTATCTTAATATTTTTTTTCTATTTCTTGCATAGAAGTAGGTCTTTGAGAGTAACCTTTACTTTCATATTTGGATCGTCTTTCTTCCTGAGTTTCCTCAACGAACTCCAGCGGGATACGCACTCTGAGCGTTTGAATCTTAGTGTGGAAGCTAACTGTACTGATCGTCAACCGGAGGTTATAGTGTCAGCGTTTCGTACCGGCACTAATTAGCGAACTGTTCCAGTGATTTAGAAGAACTAGCTTCACTGTACCCACGAATTGTAATTGTGTTAATGTCATCTCAGCACGAGATCCCAGAAGATTTAGAATCTACTGAACCTGTACATAGCTGTACATGATTTATTCACCTGAATAAAATATTTAGTCCAGAGTAAACAATTATACAGCCTGTTTCACTGACGGCTTCGCCTACCATATCTACAGTATATGATATAGCACGGGTGTTCAAGCTCCTTGATA
>CM063498.1:27800354-27920354 GCA_032207245.1 Pardosa pseudoannulata
TGGGATTAACACAGCGTGATCCCTCGCTGTTGGGCGAAATTTATCATAGAAATGTGTTTTAGTCATCATTCGATGCTGATCCCTCGTCTTGAAAAGACGTACATCTCAAGTTAAAGTTCCACCACGGACATCGCTGTTGTTTTAAAATAACGACTGCAATTTACTAAGGTCCTGTCGTTGTCTATTAACCCTTTCTGGCAGGGTGGGTTAAATTCAGTCCCACTTAATCAACCCCTTCTGGTAAAATGACGAGTCTATCTCGTCATTGGTTTTTGATTCCATGCCGCACAATGACGAGCTACATTCGTCATGCGATTAAGTTACTCTTAAATATGATAATTAATTTAGTTTAAAATTTCTAGTGTACTGAATTTGACAACACTTTTGTTACTTGTGGAAATCCCAGATCACTATTACATATTGTTTACTTAGAATTTCTTGATACAAGTCACTGCTAATTTGATGAATCAGAATAAAAGAAAGCCTACTAAGAAATGTCGTGTGTGTTACAAGAATCAAATTAGAAGTGAAACTCCCTGGCGGTGTAAACAATTCAGAATTCCTTTGCACTTTGTTTTGAAAAGTACCACTAGCTTGAAGACTATTATCTGTCTACCCTATTAATGTTTTGCTTTGATATTTCTTAATTTTACCGTTTCTGGTATTATTTAACACTATGTAAAAAGTGGATTTTAATTAAAAATATGTAACAATTGTAAAATGAAACAAGTTCTTTAAATAAAAAATAAATTGTTACTTCATGCACAGTTTTTCATTATTAAATCGCACTGGAAGGGTTAACATTCTTTTAAATCAATTTCAATTAGTACATTGTGTGATCCAATTATATGAAAAATTTTCTTTATAAAAAAGAATCTAGATTTTTTTTTACGTAATGTGCATAAACATGCCCATCTAACCATTTTTATAACATTTTTAAAAAATTTAAGTAGTATTTTAGCATAGCATGTCGCAAAGGGTTAAGCCCGGGCAATTGAAAATAAAAGGAACTAAAATCACTGTGCAGCGGCGAGAATAAAGTTCGTTTGTTACATATTTATATATACACATACACATACATACCTATTTGTGTATAACCAGTGAAAATACCTTTAAAAATTATGCTGAAAATTTGCTCTTATATTACATGCTTACATGCCTTCACATGCTCTCTTTCTCTCACATGCGCATGTGTGCGCCCGCATTATTTGATTTGCTTTGGTTGGTTGGGTGGGTGGAGTACTACGGTCTGCTTTTTTGCAACAAGATGGCAAATGAGACCGGGACCTACAGCTTAAAGCCGATTTCGAACGGCTACGAACATCCATGCCTCAGTGGGACTCGAACCCACAAACTCTGGTTCCTAAGGTCAGTGCCATAACCATTCGGCCATCGTTCGGCTATTTGTTTTGTAACCCCGGACAAAGTAAGCAAGTGAAAATTTTGTTTTCCACTTCAATTATTAAATTAATTTAATCACGTTTTATGTTTTTCGTTATCTTGTAATATTGCCACTAACTCAATTATTAATGACAAAAAAATAAGATAATAGATTTTTGAAGAGGAAGATTTTTTTTATTTTAGTCTTATCAGAGATATATTGAATTTTAACCAATTTTTTAATAAAGTTTTTGCACTTCTCACATCTTAATTAATAAAAGTATCCCTTAAAGGTCTGCATTGCATCTTATATTGATTAAATTGTCTCTGGCGTTTTAATAAGGTTAAAAATAATTTAAAATTTTAGAAGGATTTTATATCTAATATTCGGGAAATCATTTTCGAGATTAGACCCTATGATCGTCTTATGAGCGTCTGGTGCTGAATTTTTTTTTCTCTTTCCTTCATAAATATATTATCACCTTTTAAGAGATGCGAGAATTATCTTGACATTAGCCATACATTATTTATTCCGAAACCGGATGCGCTATGGCAATTAATATCGCCTAATAATTAAATGTCGTGCAACCTGTCAATCAATTCAAATTGCCTCTACGTTCTTGGCAGGATTTTTCTGTCGCCAAGGCCGCGCGTGGAGACACAGATGATTTTACCTGGCAACCCTAAAATGTGGGAAGGGAGAGACACCAGCAAGCGATCTCTGTAGCAGTCGGTAGAGCCTTGTGCAGTGCACTAGTGTTAATAAATAAAATAAAAATACTTTCTTTTTGGACCCTTTAGAACTGGATATTCTGTGATTACTTCATGTATTAAAAATGAAATATCTTGGAATTATCTTTGCTTGCTTCTTCGCCTTGGCATATGCAAGAGGTAAGTTTTAGTATACTGTGTGTGTTGCCATTCTGTAAGATACTCATCTGCGTTAAGATAACACAGAATGCCGTATTCGGATCTCAACGCTTCGGCACTCGTTAATAGACGAAAATAAAAAATAAAACAAACTCGTAATGCATGCATTGTTACTTCCGATATAGATAAGATTGCATAATTCTCAAATTTTGTTACATTCTGGACTGTAGTGTTATGAAATTTGCTGTAGTATGACATTAGGCTTAAGATATTTATGTGGAAAACATCGGATGCTCTGTAAATTTTCTGTGAAGATTACCTATTAGTATGATCCAGAAAATGAATTAGCCGTGTACTGTTGATTCAGGTGTTATATTTTGTTCAAATCTCATCAAAATTTAAGAATTTTTAACCTTTGTTGACATAGACTTTTAAATAGAGAAATGTTTATGATTTCAAACAAATAATATAAATATGTGAGCAATATATTTTCGCTAATCCATGCTTGCAATATTTTTCTTAAATATTTCAAAACAGAGAGCTTGCATTTTTATTATTCTTAATCATATACGATAGATTTAAATTCTTTTTTTACGTTTAAAAATTCATAGATCCATTATTTTGTTACAGGTGTGAGCTCGCTAATACAAATATATTCAATTTTGAGGATTTTAATTTTTTTTCTCGAGTTTCTGTCGTTATAAAAAATAAATAAATAAAGCATTTAAATAACCTAGGGTGTTCAAATATAATCTGTTTCTTAAACACATATGCAAGTAAATGTAATTCTAATAACATATCAGATTTCATTTCTTAGCATTCCTTTAACAAAATTTTAACTCATTTTCGGCCATTGGAATAATTTTATGTACTGCAGTATCATAATTTGCTTTCCTACTATGTATCGTGCAGCATAAGTTACATTATTTATATTTACTATATTAACTGTTATACTATAACTCAAGTCTAATTTTTATAATGTGTTATTGCCTTTTAATTCTCATCTATTCATTTTATATATATCAGGGTATTACCACTAGTATGGCTATTCTCTTAGATGAATCCTATTCATACAGCAACTTTTCATGATTATGAAATTATTTGTATTAAACCTACACAATAACTAATTCAGTATATATTATCTGAATATTATTCTTGAATATTTATATAATTTAAAATGCTTTTTAGGTTTTTATGTACCTTCATTTTCTAAATATTATAGATTGAGTGATGTGTAACTATGTATAAAATCAATACTTTCTTTAGTGATTATTACTAGTACTTCTCATCACCGTTTCAGTGTGTGTTTCATTGATTTTGTTAGATTTTTATGTTGTAGTCATGAACAAGCATACTTATTTATACACTTATAATTATAAAATTATAGTTTTATATTCTATTTGGTTTTTTATTCTATATATTAAAATTACTTTAAGAAATAATTTTAATATATCGAAAATTCTAGATGTTTACTGCTTGTTTCTAAATCTAAATATTACAATATGTTGGAAAATGTATCTAATATTCAGTATATTGAATATACTTGTTAATTTAAACTTAGTTTTATCTGTGTTACCCCTATAAAGACACTTCATATTTTTATCTTTTTATCATCCTGTTTTATACTGCTAATAAATATATATGTACGTGTAAGAAACATTACTGTTATTTTATATTAATAAACAGCAATTTGTACAGGTCATCGTGAAATAGACTATCGACTTTCAGCATTCCAAAAATTTATGTTGAACTGAAAAAAAAAATTATCACCTTAATTCTGCATTAAGATAAAGCAAATAATCTGTAATATGTTTATACCAAGGATTTTTTTGTATTTTAGATTTTTATTTTATTAAAGTAAAATGTAATTGATGTTTAATATTTAAGATCAATATTTTATCTTAGATTGCTATACAACAGTCATTGCTAAACAGCATTCAAATTCTGCATAGGAATTATTATTAAATACTTTTAATCTTTCCAGTTAATGAAATAATTTAATCCTATATGTGTGTGTGTGCATATATATTTATATATAAAAGAAGTATTGCAGATAAATATATATATATATATATATATATATATACACACACATCACATGTACATATATAATAGATATACATTAGCTTAAAAAGTACCTTAAGATTGATTATATAATTTAAATAATTAAAAGGTTGTCTATTATGCAATATGTCTGTAATAAAATCATATTGTAATGCAATTTTTATACATAGTTAACCACATAAAATATCTCAGTGAACGTGTGCATTATATTGATAGTTATATGATTTCATTATATTATTTATTAAGATAGTGCGTAAAATAATTATATTTCTGATCTATTAATCGTTTTTTATAAAATGGTATGATTTTTTGGAGCTATTGAACCGAGGGGAGCAAATTATTTCAAATAAAATTGAAAACAGGATAATTTGCTTTAATTTCTTTGATACAATTTCTAAATATAACAGTTATTTTAAATTAATCAGTCATTTAGGTAATTCATAGTTAGAATCACTCTTATATAAGATATTTTATTTTATTTTTTATAAGAACTGAAATGTATGTATCTACTTTCTATTTGTATTGTAAATATTTCATGCTGTTATAAAATCAAAGAAAATTTGCCATAAATTTGTTTTTAAATTAAGTAATTTAAAATTGAAAAATATTTTTTTTTCAAAATATAGAATGAATGTGGATTTGCCCTGCTTTATTTAAACATATATATTTAACAGATTTTAAATTTACTGTCAATGTAATGCTTTTGTGTTGAGATTAAAAGAAGTTATTTAAAATTGTTGCTAAATTATAAACTATTCTCTTTTAAGAAGTTGAAATAATAATTTTGATCACATTTTAGTTTTCCAGATTCATTAGAATAGTTTAGTATGAATAGATTTCTTAAATATTTAAAAAGTACTATTAAATAAAGGTATGCGTGTTGCTATTTGTGCAAATTACCTTGAACAAAAAAAATTCTTTTAGTTTTCGCACACATATGTATACTTGTGTATGCACACACACTTCTATTTAAGTATGCATATTTACATATATGTGGTTTGAATATTGCTGAAATGAGATGAAGTGGTATAGCACTAATGTTATACTTTAAAAGCATAATATTAAAAACAAAATTGGCATTTAGTGTAAAAGTATTTAGAACAATCCCCAAGAGGTTATTAATGTATAGATTCTATACTTATAAATGAATATTGTTTATGAATTACAATAAAGCAATTTGTTGCAACATCACGAACTACTATAATGCCCTTCCTATTCATTTTCATGTTTACAACAGCCAATAGATAAACAATAAACTGCCCTTCCATTTGAAACTAAAGCCAGATTTGTTATGAGTTGAGATGTGTCCTGCTGCGTGAAATCGCCTTATTGTAATATAATACTAACGTTAAATATACTCAAATTTCCTACCTTATGAAAATATGTAATTTTTCACTTTCACATTAAGAAAAAAACTGTCACAAAAGTGATACACGCTGATGGCGTCATCCAAATAGAATTTTCTGTTAAAGCAAACACTCTGAATATGAATTACAAACACAACCAACTGTCCTTGAGAATTTAAAACTACAAATGCTAGAAAATTTTCCATCTGCCGTTTTACCTATAAAGGAATTTCATACAGTGTCACTAACTACGTAATGCCCTTCTTCGTTCATGTGTATTTCTATAGTAACCAATAGGCAACCAAAATTTTGCCCTTCCGTTTAAAATTAATATTAAATTTTTCGTAAGTTTAGTTGTCTCGTGTTGCATGAAATTGCTTTGTATATTATATCCATTTATTTTCACAAATCAAGTCTTTAATCTCAGCTTTTTGGAGCTCCAGTTATTTCGAAAACAGTAATAGGTAATGCTTTCAAAAACCTTTCTAGCAATTTCAGTATTTATATTTCACAAAGCGTTCAGAAATGTTCGCCTTAAGAATTAATATAAAAACAAGTTTTTGAAATGAATGATTATTTTGTTTTTAAACTATCAAAATCACATAATTTACGGTAATAAAATCGAGAACCTGTCGGTCCGTCTTGATATAATGGGATGCTCTAGTGCAATAAATCATGATTTATTGCGTTTTGAGCGCTTATATTCCCTTTTATTCCACTAGATAGTTCTTGACTATTTGATAAATAGCCTTCACATAAAGCCTAGATGAAAGGGTATTTGAATATCTTTGGATTCAGGATTTCAGAGTGTTTTACATTAAGTTAACACTTGTAAATAAAAGTAACAGTGGATAGTCGTTTAATCAGTGTACTTTTAAATCATAATATAAATTAAATAAATATGTCCGAGGGAATCCATAAAAGTATTAAAATGGTTTTTATATTTTACCGAACGAATTCGATCTCTTGAATATTTGAAGCCTACATATATAAGGTTTTGAAGCAAATATAAAATTGTTTACGTTATTTGTAAGACTTCAAGATTTGCCCACAAGCCTTAATAAAAATGATCAATTAGTTAAATATTTATTTAGCATTTATGAACCAAAATGATTCTCTTAAATTGTTTTGTTTGTCATTTGGTTACCGCAATGCGTCACAAACATTATAAATAATTCAATATTTAGTTCTATGTATACAATGTTATGTGTACATTTTAATGTAAGTAGCTAATTAATGCTAACGTTTTAAACTTCGGAATTATTAACGCAGTAGTGCGATATCAAGATATTAAATCTAAAGGAGGATATACTGACAGAAACTGAATGCAATATCTCTCTCACTGTGAAATTTCTCCATTTAATTTTCCTTTTCAATTTTTACGTCTTATAAGGATATATTTTCTCATATGCGGAAATTTAACGGTAGATTTTTAGAGAAGATTTCTTCAAGGCTACTTCCTTTAAGAAACAAAGGAATATAAGAAAAAAATTATGCGGGCATTTAACATTCAGTGTATAAGCTCCTAGTTGCAATAAGCGGCAATTTTAAACACATTCCACTGGAATGATTTCAAATCCGTTGCATATCAAGCTAAGTACCCCCATTTTCATTTCTACTGGTAAACGAACGTCATAAAGATCTTGGTCAGATTTATTGTTATTTTATATATGATAAAACTCGTCTTTGCTGTTAGTGTGTTGTGATACAATACCTAGAAAGATACACTGATTGCATTATTTTGTAATTTTCACAGTGTAACTAATTTGAAACAAAGGTAGCTATAAACTTAGTAACATCACCCTGCACAAATTTCGACGTTTCCTAATTAGTTGAAGTTCTATGAAGGTTATATAATTGTTATAATGTTTCTGCAAAATCAATAATTTTTGTCCAGAGAATAATTTTTATTTATTTTTTTTTTAATTGACCATATTTGATGACTTGCTCTACACTGACGAGCTAAACTGCTTTTTGATTCAGCGTCCAATTCTCAAATTTCTTTTAATTAAAAGATATGTTTAACTTATTTCGACAAAATTGAACCATATATTTTCAGGGAAAAAAAGTTGCTTATTGATCTGGAATATTGTTAATCCATTAGCAAGTGCTTGTGTTTATATTCAGCATAAAGAAAAACTAGAATCATTTACAATCTAGACCATCGGTCGGGGAACTTTTTTAATCATTACCCCAAAATATTTTTGTGTAAGTTGATATTACCCCATGGCGAAGAGAAAAAAAAAAAAAACGAAATCGCCTCTTTTTAGCATCTTTCATATTATAGCCCCCATGATAATTTTGAAAAGAAAACAACTAAAAATTTTATTTAAACTTTATTTATTCAATTTATCAATGTAATACCTAGTAATCCATAACGGTATTGTAACAAATTATAATAATAATAATAATAATAATAAAACAAAAACAAACAATAATTAGAATTGAAAAAATTAAAAAAAAAAAGAATAATTGAAATTTTTTTTCACGTTTTGGAGAAATGGTGTTGTTTTATGTTCGATACAATTGCCTCAAAATTAGGACTTTTTGATGTAAGAGCGATTTGAATGCAGTCTTCGGCGTTTAATCGATTTCTGGTCTTCGTTTTTATGTTCATTAGAGTGGAAAAGCCTTGTTCGCACAAATATGTTGGTAGCACAAATATGTTGTTGGTGATGGGTAGTGAGATGGCGAGAACACTTTAGTGTGGTGGGTAGTGAGATGGCGTGGCCTGCATATGTCGCTAAATTGTTTAAGTTGAAAAAAATACTAACAAGTTTATAAAATAGCAAATAAAAAAATATATACTTATTACTCAAAAAAGTTTCATTTTTACCCCCAAAAATTTCATTTTTACCCCATTTGGGGTAATTTACCCCGGTTCCCCGACCACTGATTTAGACGATTAAATGTACTAGCATTTAACCGCGAAAAATAATGAAAAAAATCGCATGCAGTTTAGCATACATAAGAATGTGTATCAACTTTAAGATGTGAGAGTTTGTGCAGTAGTGTTTATAGAATGTCTTAAAATCAATCAAATTAAATCGTTGTAAAGGTAATGAAAAGTCAGAATTATTGTTCCATAAATTTATTTCAAATTGTTCCATAAATTTATTTCAATAGCAAAATTTTTAATACTGTACCCCTCTTAAAAATTAACAGGATCATTGTTATAACAGAAGTGAGCATATTCTTCCAGTTCTTTCAACAGATGTCTGAAAAGACTAGAAAACAATCTTTATAAAGATCCTTACTTGGTTCTTAAGATAGGGCTGCCATAATTATTAGACTTATAAGGCTGCTATAATTATTAGACCACTGACTTTAGAGACATCTCTCTTAAAATAACCTTTTCAACATATTGTGAAGAGTTCATGTTATCAGCATTCATAATTTTATTACAAAAAAAATTGCTCTGTCTTTTAAAGCAGATCATTGTGGTATAAAATATTTTAGGACAAAGTTAAAGAAGAAATCGATAATAGGCATTCCAAGCAAAACGTTGGGATCAATGTTGGATCATTCTAGGATATTAGATTCAACTGGTAAAATACAATGTTTTTCCGTGGATTCGTCTATGAAAATGTAAAATTATATAATTCAATTAGCGATTCCAAGTTATAAATCCCTTACCTTAACATTACTGAATTATTTAATTTCTTCCATTCTTTTCTTGCCTGTTAGTATTTAAATTTTAAGTCGACTATGACACCGGGATACAGACCTTCAGGGACGTATTGCCAACCCTATGTTACGTCATTTAAAAATAAACGTAGTATTGACATTGAAGAGTCGCATACATTTTCATAACTTTATTTATTTATAACATCTTTATTATAAAAATCCTTGCATTCTCTGTTTAAGCGAAGCTTAAGAAACTCACCTGAGCAATTAAATCTTATTGGCCGAAAGAAAATAGTCTCAGCTCTTTAATAATTGAAACCTGTTTGAACTGGCAGTATTTTAAAAAGAACTTATGCTCATAGAATGTCCTCGCAAAAACCAATTTAAAACAATTTAGAAACTAGAAAAATGAACTGTTACACACACGCATACATAAAAATACCTACAAACATGCATAAATGTATGTTTATTTGAAATTAATATTGCAGTAATACCCATTATGGAATTGCAACGCTAGTGGGTTTCATTGCAAGGTAAACGTCTTGTTTGTAACTGATTCTTGGTTTTCATTGCATTAATAAGATGTACTTACGTCACACAATGGGCAAAAAATATCAAAACAAGCTGTGTTGAAGACAATTAGATGGTGATAGATAACACGGAGATAAATTCTTGCTTACTTCCCGACTGATTACACCGAGACGTTACAACTTTTTGTGTTCTTTTTGTTTAATCTTGCCGAATCGTCGTTCCGCGTCATCGAGATGGATCTCGTGGGCGGGGTCATTATTCTTCCATTTTTCTTGAGACTTTTCTTATCGTGTGTGTGTATGTAAGGTATGAAATGTTCTTATCACTTTTTGAATTTTTCCTTCCTGTTGGAAAATCTCTTGGGCAACCTTAATGTGACCAAAATGACTGTGACTTTTAAAAATTTACTTGCTGTTTTTCTTATTTATCTTATTAATTCTCTACAGGAGATGTACATTAACATTATTTTTTTTTAAGAGTTGGTTCAGAAAAGAAAATTTTCTGAAAGGAAAGGAATGTTTTAATACATATGCATTTAATATGTTTGTGGGTGTGAGATATCTCAAATATTACCTGAAGGATATCTTAATTGCATCCCCACATGTTTTATTTCTATTTCTTCATGCGTAGCATTTAGTCAATTTTCCAGAGTCTATGACAACTCATTTTTCCATAGAGATGGAGCTTTAAACTTGCATTTCAACTCGTGTTGTGTAAATGTTTTCACTAAATCTGTCAGAATCGGGGTGTTACCATATTGTGGTCGAGGTAATGTGGTCACAGGCGACTTAATGATGTCAAAAGTCGCCAGAGATGGGAATTTGGCACCATAAATTTCCCTCTCTGCCGCGTCATAATGAAGACTTCTGAAGTCATTATGACGCTGATGTCGCCTATGACACATCTCGACTGCAATATTGTAATAGTCTAGAGGTCTGTGTTAGATAGTTTCAGAAACCCCAAAATTAATCAAGCAATGCACATATTTATCCTCGTCAATATTTTCCCAAACCTATGGAGATGAAGCTTTAAATTTGCATTTCTACTCGTGTTGTTTAAATTTTTTCACAAAGTCTGTCAAAATCGGGGTGTTACCATATTGCGGTCTAGGTATGTCACAAGCGAATTAATGATGTCAAAAGTCGCCAGAGATGGGAATTTGGCACCATAAATTCCCCTCTATGCCGCGTTATAATAACGACATCTAATGTCGCCTACATCTCGAATGCAATATGGTAGTATCCTAGAGGTCTATGTTAAATAGATTCAGAAGTCCGGAGAGTAAACAAGCAACGTACATGCTTGTCTTGGTCAGTTTTTTCTAATTTATTTCCTTCCAAACGATGGCCAAATGGATCAGCGCTGCTCTTTGGTACCGAAGTTCATGGGTTCGAATGCGCTGATAGCATTGATGTATGTAGCCGTTTATAATCGGCTTTAAGCAGTAGGTCCCGGTCTCATTAGTTCTCGTGTAGCAAAACAGTACACTGTAGCGCTCCAAACCAATCCAGCTCCTTTCCTGTTAAACGAAATAACCAGCTAAGCCTTTTCCTTCCGTGCTTCTACCTCGCTGACTGATTACATATGCATTCGCCATACATTAGAACTTAATAATATTGAAAATCTTTATGACTAAAAAATCAGTTGACTGAGAAATTAAATTATTAATTTAAATGATAACATATAAGAACATACGCTGTTTTAGAAATCAATATGCTCAGTACATCAATAAAAAGTTATGGATAGAATATGAAAGCCGATGGGGATATTATTTGAATGTTTAAGTGTTTTAAAAGAAATTGCATGTAGTTGCTATATTTACATTAAAGAATTGGAAAAAGCGCAATGAAAATTAATTCTCTTGAGTCCTAAAGATGAGAATTATACTCAAGGTATAATTCTGTAAACGACTTTTTAATAACGTTATTAGAAGTTTCTTTAATTGAATTATTTAAATTGAAGTTCTTTTCCACACTCACGAAAGAAAAATCTTATTTCCCTCAGAAAATGTCGTAATTAGCAAGAAAAGTTTCGCAAATTTCATGTTTCCATCCGCATTTCTCCCTCGCTAATAAGAAATTAATTTCATCGTGTTAGTCTCCATCTCCTTTAAGGATTTCACACCCTTCTGACTCTCATGAAACGCGTGGAAATTAATGCATCCCCACACTAAATTTTTTTTTCCAATTTAACTTTTCATACGCTGGTCTTTTCTTAAAAAATAATTTCAACTCCTCCATTTGTTTTTGATCTACGAAAAATTTCCCCCTTTCTCCCTTATTTTACTTCCCCACACAGCGTTAGTAGACTTTTAAAACATTAGTTTGGGGAGGGGGGAGGTCTTTGAGAAAATCGCTCTTGTTTTTGCGACCATGCTTGCATTTTCGGAAGCAATTCATTAACTTTGATGACAAAAACGAGGAACCGGGTCTCAACCTTTTTAATAGCTGAACCAGAATTAATGATGCAATACCGTTTTCACTGTCCCCCTGGCTTTGTTCCAGCGGTGCACATTTGCCTTTTTTGTTTTGGCAGCAGTTCTTTTGTAATTGCGACGGATCTTTTATACGCTTTTACCTTTAGCGGATGATTATTCACGTCTTTCTTGTTCGTTTAGGTACCAAGGTCTCCCTTGTTATTCAGCGTTTTCGTCATTAATTATTTAACGTGAGAATACATGCACTGTTTTTTTCCCTTTTACCTCTTTGGGTTCCAAACAACTGTGTATGGTAAATTGGGGAAGTATAAATGAATGAAGTTTTCTGTCGTAGATTTTTCCGTATATTCTCTATATAACGATGTTACCTTGAACTTAATATTTTTAATAGCGATTACTTAATGATATGCTATTTTATTATACCAAAAACAATAAAAACGAAGCTGTTTTACGTTAATTTTTGAAATCTCACGTATCTCTCGTATAAACGTATCACTGCCTCCTATATGCCCTACGTGTTGTGAACGAAACATATCTTGTATCTCTTAACCCTTTATCACACGTCAACATCTATATGTTGAAAAAGCAACAAATTCAGTTTAGGATTACTTTTCATGGTTGAAGAATACGCGAATTTCTCGTGTGAGAGCAAATAATTTTCAACAGATTAATGGCCGTATCTCACTTTAATGTACACCAAAACAAATCGATTGAAAATGTTTTGCTGTAACATAAGAAAATCACACAAAAATGTGCAGACTGTAAACTAGCTGCTGGTTGGAGCCACGTTCAGCCAAATATGATGAAGGAAAGGCAGTTAAAATTTCTGTTTAAGCCCAGGGGAGGCCAAACAGCAGAATTCTGGAAATTTACAGTCGAAAAATTATTGCATTTATTATGGTAGATACAGTATTGACGTATTGATTATATTTATAGATCTCATGCATATTGTTATAGATATTATGTCTTTCTGGCCGTCCATCTTGATTGCTTTAATACCCCCTCATTTGCCTCTAAACTTTCTACCTTCCCCATGAAAAACTTCGTATCCCACTGGGGGCGGTATAGCTTCCGTTGGGAACTTACGTTCTATAACAGGGGTGGCCAAGTTCCTTGATAGTCCGAGCCATTTTTCAAAATTTAAAATTTTTCGCGAGCCGCAATTAAATATGTTCTTAAAAAGTATTCAAAAAAAATTTTTTTTTCACAGAAATTATATTTATTGAATGTCATTTAGAAGTTCTTCTTCCTTTAATTTTTCTTAGAAAATTTTGAATTGTGGATGAATTTTTGCTTTGGTGCGAATGTAATTTACAATGTGTTACACTGTTTTCATAACATCAGGATATTTTAAATATTTTGTAACAAGATGTTCTCGGTGAATTATGCAGTGAATCGGTATGAATTGAGGAATTTGATAATAACATCTTAAAAGCCCAATAAGACCGATTTTTTTACCCAGCATTTCCTGAGCTCCAATCAGCTGTAATAATTTTTTTTTAAATATAATAACAGAAAAATGAAAAGGGAACTCGGGTACATGTATCGAGAGCTACAAATAATCCTTCAAAGAGCCGCATGTGGCTCGCGAGCCCCAGGTTAGCCACCCCTGTTCTATAACATTAATACGCAAAGCTTTTTTAGGGAAAAGGGGAAAAGAATTGATCTGCCAGTACAACCTCTGTATGCCTGTTTGTTCGCTATGTATTCTGAAATCGATCTGCATCAATCTTGATGTATTTTACATAATTAAGGTTGAACTCTGAAATTTTTTAGGGTTACTCAGGAGAAACAAGCTACCATTAACAGTTAAGGATGTTTTAAACAGATGAAATTGATCTAAGGTCATGTTATGGTATTATAGATAAAAAGCTTTTCTGCCATCCATCGGGTTTGGCGACCATGTAGTAAGGCAACGGTTAAAATTGCTCGGGAAGACGTAAGTTATTCAGTTAAAAGCTTCTGGTTATTAAAATTCGAGTAATACAGATATTATAGAAGGGCAGTTTGCACCTTTTTTACGTATTCAAAAGTTTTAAATTTAATTACCATTTAAAAATTATTGAAATTATATTTTGCAGGTGAAAAAAATTCAATTTCCTCAGAAAATTCTGTTTGAAAAAATTATTTTTATGATAAATATTTTTTGAGCATTAAAACTGAAAATATTTCATTTATTGTGTATAAATCTGTAACAAGTCAGACAGAACTCCAAAGAATGTTGTATCTTGCCAACGCCTTCTGTCTCTAGGCTGTGTTGATCTGGCCCACTAAGATGTTTGTAATTTGTCTATATGTAGTCTGGTTTGTAGGTTGTTGTTTGCCCATCACTGATATAAAAATCTCTTGACCCTTTAAATAACCTAGCCTTGTTATCAGTTGTATTATCTGCTGTGCTTTATCTTCTACTTAATGCCTTATCGTGACCGTTATCCTATTTTACATGCCTTATTTGCATTCATTCAATGTCTACTCGTATTTCTTTAAAAAAAGAAACGCGGAACATCTCCTTTTGAATGGAATTAGAAAGGAAAAGAAAAGAAAAAAAGAAACCCGTCTTTTATGTAACCACACTTTTCTTTCTCCCATGCAGCATGTCTGAGCATTTTTCTCTTTGTAAGTCCACTCCCACCAGAAAGTTGAGACAATATTTTAAAACCCAATGCACTTTGAGGACAGCAGTAGGCAGAAAAGAGCACTTGTTTCTTCGTGCTCCGGATGAAACCAAAAACAAAAAGGCAGATGTTTTGTATGATTTCACCTTCACAAAGCTGCCCCAGACTGACAGGTGTGCCTAAATAACGTGAATAACAAATTGTATTATCTTCATCTATGATTCAACCATCTGTCAGCCCACTTTCCCTGTCGTTACCGTTAAAGAGAGCAAAATCCGAGTTGTGGCTCGCTGCCATTTATTTGTATTTATTTTTTTACCTCCGGCTAAACGTGTATGTGTGATTTTTAATACCCCTGCAATGCTTCTTGCACAATTTATTACTGAAGTTGAGAAATTGAAAGAGTAAGTTCGCTGCTTTTGTACAATTTTAATACTCGTCCTTATATTTTATTTCCTGTGGTGGTTTAAAAGCCAACTGTAAGCAAAACAGGGTTCATTAAAAAATAAAATGTTTAAAATAAACCCCAGTAAAACGAGATCAAATCAATCAATCTTTTGTTTGTTCTTCCAATATTTTCCCCATAGATGTCTCGAGAGCGTAGGACAGTGATTCAAATAAGTGACATGAATTTCTTCATTAATTGCATAATTGGCGCAGAGGATTTGAGTAGGTGTAAAGATATGTGCAGAATCAGTCATGGTCAGTAGCAAGAAAGGTAGCTACAGATCTTTCCCTTGGCCATGAAAGAATATTTAGAACTTCGTCTATCCACTCTTTATCTTTGTTTATCTTCCTGATATCTTTCCAAGAAACCATGGTCGCAATGTTGTTTTGAATAAAATTCGAGCGAATCAGCGTGTGTGGTGAACAACTTCCTCATCGGAGTTTATTTATTTATTTATTTTGAAGATTCTGACTTGTCTTGCTTCTTCTGGATGTATAAGAAGTAAGCTCGACTGCTGTTTTCGTTACTCGAGCCAGTGTCGAGAGAGATCGCAAAATTAATGAATTTTGTATTTTGGATATATCAACACCACAGATCTGTGTCCAATGTTTTGTCTAAATAACACGAATAACAAATTGTATTATCTTCACCTGTGATTCAACGATCCGTCAGCCCACTTTCACTGTCGTTACCCGTTAAAGAGAGCAAAATCCGAGATGCTGCAAGATATGGCTGTCTGCCATGTTTTTCCTATGCCAAAATATGAGTGTTAACATTTCCTTGGTATTAATTACAAAAGTTTTGAAATTTAAAAAGGGAAAAAAATTAATCAGTACATTTGTGGTTTTTTTTTTTTAATGATTTCCTTATGTATTTATAAGATATTATACTTCACTGAAGTTTAATTTTATACTCGGTAGTTTACAAACTAAAAGCAATTTTACTTGACGGCACTGGTGCTCGGAACTTATATAAACATGGTTTCCACGCACCTGGAAAGTCAGGAAAAGTCATGGAAAATCATGGATTTAGACAATGGATTAATTCTGTCATTGAAAGTCTTGATTTTTCAAGTAAAATGAGTAAAAGTCATGGAAAGTCATGGATCCGCTAAACCACTGATTAAAAAAAATGCATTGAATTGTTTAATTCTATTTTTACTTGTCATTTGGCTGAAGTTACTGAGTTTGGTATTTATGTATTATCCTATTGACCCTATTGCCAAGTAAAATTTGTTCACCAAGGAAACTCAAAGCAAGAAAGCTTAATGGGTGGGTAAATGTATATTATTCTGGTTTTTTCTTAAATTGTAGATTAAAATTTTATTAATATAATAATAATTATTTTTTAATAAAAATTAGTTAAGATTTTTGCACAAAATATAAGTTTATCTCTAGGGATATTGTATATAAACATTATAGGGTTATATTTGGCTATTATTCATGGTCACCTGGATAATACCAAAGTACCCTGAATTCAAATTGGAAACATTTTGATTGAAAAATTGCTATATGATTAAACTTAGGTATGTAGATACAACAATTTATTTTTATGTATGTGAGTTTATTAACACTTATAAAGTAAGTTTATAGTTTTTTTATGATAAAATTCCTGTAATTTCTCTAAAAGCATATATTTTATTTGTATGTACATCAGAAGTTTTATTCATATATACTTTAACGAAAGCTTTTTAAAGTCATGGAAAATGATCTGCTAAATCAGGGAAAGTCATGAAAAGTCATGAATTTGAAAAATTTTATTTTGGCAGATACCCTGTATAAAGATATGTAAAAATAAATAAAATACACACTGTAAAGTTTTTTGGGTTGCCCTATATCTCGGAGATAGAAGTGTAGGTTATCTCTCTTAAAAGTGGACAAAGAACTACTGGTCAGCACCTAAGGGTCGGCGCAATGTCAAACAAACCCCAAGAAACGGAGAAACGTGTTCTGGGGAAATTCAGACGCCAGTAGAGCCAACATCTACTAGAGAGAGACCTCTCTCTCTTTATTTGGCGTTGGCAGAGCCCTAAGTAGCTTCAAAAGGCTGGAGTTTTTGTGGCTGGAGGCTTAAGTGGAACTAGAAAGCTGTTGGAACACCCGGTCCCGGAAATTTTTTATCCAACCCGAATAATTCCCTGAATGTTTCTTTTGGTTTTTCAGCCGAAATGAAGAGACTCGCTGCCTAGTTTATACCCTGCTGGATATTTAGTTTATCCAAAAGGCGAAATTCTCGATTGAGATCTATTTTGGACTTCCCTGAAATCGGACCCCCGATATGAGTAGCTGTAAAATATTCCCACGAATTTTTTGTTTCTTGTATTGTAAATAAAAATTGCGCAGATAGACAAGTTTTTGAGCTGGAACTCCATTATTTTAATTATTAAGGCCATCCACGATATTACAACACACACACACACACACCGGAAAAAATGACTTATAAGAAGTTTGTTACTATTAATCTTTTTTTTTTCTCTCAAAAACTAAGATTATTTTTTAATTGAAAAAATTAGGTAATGAACTTAAATCTAACAGTTTAATATATAAGGGTAAAAATTAAAGCATGTGTCATCGTCAGTATTTCACGTTGTAAGAAATAATGTGTATGTTGCCACAGTTTTAATGTAAAAAGGAAAAAAAATCTTTGATTTCACATCAGCGTAAATCGTGGGCTTTAGTGGGAAGGATTTGTTGAGTAGATTGTCTTCCTTTATCTTTACTCAGTTCACGAAGATTCGACAAAATAAATTTGCGGCTTTCTGCCACAATTTGTTTTCATTAAAGTTACTGATTGTTGGTTGGTTTGGAGCGCTACGGTCTACTGTTTTGCAACACGAGGGCTAATGAGACCGGGACCTATAGCTTAAAGCGGATTCCGAACCGCTACGAACATCCATGCCACTGCGGAATTCGAACCCACGAACTCCGGTACCGAATAAAGTTACTGAAGTTCCATATTATTAGTATATAAAATAATCTACCATTCTATTAAGAAGTTTATTGTTGTAAATTTTTTTATTTCAGAAACTAAGAGGTTCATTTTAATTATAAAAATAAATTAATGATTAACACAAATCTAGCAATTTAATATATCAGGATAAAAATTAAATAATGCGTTATCGTCAGAATATGTTTGTTTCCATAATTTTAATACATGAAGGGGAAATTCTTCTTTGATCTCACAACTGCGTAATTCGTGGACTTAGTGGAAAGAATTTGTTGAGTAGTTTGTCTTCCCTCTACATCTTCGCTGAATGGTTCACCGAGAGTCTCCAAAGTAAATCTTTGGCTTCAAGTGGTAGTGGTAGATTATAGCGGGGCAAACAAAAACATCGTAGCTCTTTTTTTATTTATTATTCTTAAACCAGCCGTTACCGAGCTGAAGTGTTGGACTTTAAAAAGGCATTTTACAGATTTTTTTTTCTTTTCAGCTGTTACTCATAACTCCATCTTTTTGTGAAAGCATCGCAATTAAGTCAGCAGCACTCGCACATCTCTCCTTTTAAAAGAAATTATCTTTCGTAGAAAGAGGTTGGGAGGAAATGGGGGGAGGCATCTTTTTGTAGCTGTAACATTTTAAGCCGTTAAGCTGATGCCACCAAATGTTGAAACTTATCTGAATTTAGAAAGAAAAAAATTATGGTTAAAAAAACAATATTATTTCTTATTGTGCCGGGTAAAAATGCAATTTTTTTTTGTTTGCTTCCATCTAAAGAACTTGGGAAAATTAATTGCAGTCTTGAAAAAGATAGGAATAAAAATGTAAAGAAATATTTAAGCTCGTAAAACACAGAAAAGAGTACTTTTTTTTTTCTTCCTCCGTCGTGCAATTATTCGAGGTGCGAAGAATGCAGTCGCTTATATAAAAACAATGCAATATAAAGTTTTAAAAAAACTTGATATTGTTGATTTATTAAGGAATTCTAGTTTGTCTCGATCGTCTACTATTGTAAGGCAAATTCTGCGTCAAATTTGCCAACAATGTTACAACAATCAAATCGCCTGCACAGAAAAAAAATTTTTTTTCATTCAATTAGAAAACTTTTTTTAGCAATCTGTAGGCCTTCCTCATTTGCTTCAATACGAATCAGAAATAAAAATGTAGAAAAATATTTCAGTTCATGGAACCCATTTTTTTTTCTCTGTGTCATGCAATTATTCGATGTCAAAGGAATTCAGTTGCTTATAGGAATTGCAATGTTTTTAAAACTTGATAACTTTGATTTATTTAAGGAAAAATTAGTATATTTTAATAGTTTACTAATGGGATGAAAATGCATTATGGCATCGCAGTTCATATTTGCCAACATTGCTATTGTATTAAAATCTTACACAAAAAAATACCATTAAACTAAACTCTTTTTAAAGCAATCAATGATTGTTCCTCATTTACCTCATTTTCAGCATTATATTATAATGGGATTCGGTTAAAAAATAGAATAAAAAAGATTGATAAGATTTTAGATTACCAAAGTATTTTGGGAAATCGTGTATTTAAAATCTAATTTCGGAGGAATTGAAAAAATAATTGAGTCTTGCAATTATTCGATGAGACAGAAATTCAGCTAATAGTAACGCCGATGTTTTTAAAACTTAATACCGATGATTTATTTAAGGAAAATTTATGTGTTTCAATCATTTGGCAATGCAATGACAGTTTGCTATGATATCGCAGATCATATTTGCCGGCATTTCTATTGTAATAGAATTTCTTCCTCAGAAGAAAAAAATGTCATTAAACATAAATGTTTTAAATAATCTCTGGTTCTTCCTCATTTGCCTCTATTTCAAGGATTATATTATACTAGAATTCGGTTTAGAAATAGAAAAGAGATTCAAAAGATTTTAAATTGCTGAAGTATTTCACAAAATCGTCTATTTAAAAGCTAATTTTGGAGAAATTGAAAAAATAATTGCGTCTCGGAATTATTTGATGAGAGAGGAATTCATTTGTTTGTAGGAACTACGATGTATCAAAAAACTTGATACCGTTGATTTATTTAAGGTAAATTAGTGTATCTGAATCGCTTCCTAATGCAATGAAAATTCGTTATGATATCGAAGTTCATATTTTCAATCATTGCTGTTGTAATAGAATCTCTTACCCAGCAGAAAAAAATGCCTTTACTAAACTTTTTTTAAACAATACATAATTTTTTGAGAAATGGTCTATTTAAAAGCTAATTTTATAGGAATTGAAAAAATAATTGCTTCTTGGAATTATTTGATGAGAGGAATTCAGTTGTTTGTAGAAACTAAGATGTATTAAAAACTTGATACCGTTGATTTATTTAAAGAAAATTAGTGTATCTCAATCGCTTGTTAATGAAATGGAAATGCGTTATGATATCTCAGTTCATATTCGCCAGCATAGCTATTGTAATAATATCTCTTACACAGGAGAAAAATGCTTTTTTTAACTAAATTTTTTCTAAACAATATATAATATTTCGAAAAATCGTCTATTTAAAAGCTAATTTTGAAGGAATTGAAAACGCCTTGTAATTATTTGATGAGAGAGGAATTCAATTGCTAATAGAAATGGCGATGTTTTTAAATTTTATTTATTTAGAGGAAAATAGTGTCTTGATTCTTTTGCTAATGCAATGAAAGTTCGTCATAGTATTGCAGTTTATATTTGCCAGCATTACTATTATGATACTATCTCTTATACAGGAGAATAAATACCTTTTTAAACTGAACTTTTTAAAAAACTAATCATGATTGTTGCTCATTTGCCTCTAATTTTCGTGATTATATTATAATGACATTCGGTTAAGAAATAGAAAAAAAAAAGATTGATAAGATTTTAGATTACCGAAGTATTTCGAGAAATCGTCTATTTAAAAGTTAATTTCGGAAGAATTAAAAAATAATTGCATCTTCAATTTATTTGATGAAAGAGAAATTCAGTTTATAGAAACGACGATGTTTTTAAAGCTTGACACTGTTGATTTATTTAAGGGACATTAGTGTATCTGAATTGCTTCCTAATGCAATGAAAATTCGTAATGATATCGCAGTCCATATTTTCAATCTTTGCTATTGTGATACAATCTCTTATACAGGGGAATAAATATCTTTTAAAACTAAACTTTTTTTTAAACAAGTCATGATTGTTGCTCATTTTCCTCTAATTTTGGTGATTTTATTATAATGGCTTACGGTTAAGAAATAGAAAAAAAAAAAGATTGATAAGATTTTAGGTTTCCGGGGTATTTCGAGAAATCTTCTATTTAAAAGTTAATTTCGGAAGAATTGAAAAATAATTGCGTCTTCAATTTATTCGATGAAAGAGAAATTCAGTTTATAGAAACGACAATGTTTTTAAAGCTTGATACTGTTGATTTATTTAGGGGAAATTAGTGTATCTGAATCGCTTCCTAATGCAATGAAAATTCGTTATGATATCGAAGTTCATATTTACAAGCACTGTTATTTTTATAGAATCTCTTACAGGAGAAAAAAAAATTAACTAAATTCTTTTTTAAACAATCCATGATCGTTCCTCATTTGCCTCTTATTTTGGGCATTATATTATAATGAGCTTCGGTTAAGAAGTAGATAAGATTTTAGATTACCAAAGTATTTCGAGAAATCGTCTATTTAAAAGTTAATTTCGGAAGTATTGAAAAATAATTGCGTCTTTAAATTATTCGATGAAAGAGGAATTCAGTTTATAGAAACGACGATGTTTTTAAAGCTTGATACTGTTGATTTATTTAAGGGAAATTAGTGTATTTGAATTGCTTCCTAATGCAATGAAAATTCCTTATGATATCACAGTTCATATTCGCCAGTACTGTTATTGTAATAAAATCGGTTACACAGGAAAAGAAAATACCTTGTTTAATTAAATTCTTTTTTTAAACAATCCATGATTGTTCGTCATTTGCTCTTATTTTGGGTATTATATTATAATAGGTTTCGGTTAAGAAATAGATTGATAAGATTTTAGATTACCAAATTATTTTGAGAAATCGTCTATTTTAAAGTAATTTCAGAAAAATTGAAAAATAATTGTTTCTTCAAATTATTCGGTGAAACAGGAATTCAGTTTATAGAAATACGATGTTTTTAAAGCCTGATACTGTTGATTTATTTAAGGAAAATTAGGGAAAATTTCTGAATCGCATTTTAATGCAATGAAAATTCGTTATGATATCGCAGTTCATATTTGCCAGCACGTCTATTGTTATACTATCTCCTACACAGGAGAAGCCGAACGATGGGCGATTGGTTAGGGTGCTGGCCTTCGGAACCGGAGTTCGTGGGTTCGAATCCCACTGAGGCATGGATGTTCGTAACCGTTCGGAATCGGCTTTAAGCTGTAGGTCCTGGTCTCATTAGCCCTCGTGTTGCAAAAAGTAGACCGTAGCACTCCAAATCAAACCAAAACCTTCCACAGGAGAAAAATACCTTGTTTAATTAAACTCTTTTTTAAACATTCCATGAATGTTCCTCCTTTGCTCTTATTTTGGGCATTATATTGTGAGATTAGGTTAAGAAATAGAAAAGATTCATAAGAGATTCATAAGATATTAGATTACTGGAGTATTTCGAGAAATCGTCTATTTAAAAGTTAATTTCGGAAGAATTGAAATATAATTGTGTTTTTAAATTATTCGGTGAAAGAGAAATTCAGTTTATAGAACCGATGATGTTTTTAAAGCTTGATGCTGTTGATTTATTTAAGGGAAATTAGTGTATCTGAATTGCTTCCTAATGCAATGAAAATTCTTTATATCACAGTTCATAATTGCTAGTACTGCTATTTGAATAGAATCTCTTTACACAGGAGAAAAAAATATCTTGTTTAACTAAACTTTGTTTAAACAGTCCTTGGTTGTTTCTCATTTGCCTCTTATTTTGGGCATTATATTATAATTGGTTTCGGTTAAGAAGTAGATTGATAAGACTTTAGATTACCAAATTATTTTGAGAAATCGTCTATTTAAAAGTAATCTCAGAAAAATTGAAAAATAATTGTTTCTTAAATTGTTCAAATTATTCGGTGAAAGAAGAATTCAGTTTACAGAAATACGGTGTTTTTAAAGCTTCATACTGTTGATTTATTTAAGGAAAATTAGTGTATCTGGATTGCTTTTTAATGCAATGAAAATTCGTTATGATATCCCAGTTCATATTTGACAGCACTGTTATTTTTATAGAATCTCTTACATAGGAGATAAAATACCTTGTTTAATTAAACTCTTTTTTAAACATTCCATGATTGTTCCTCATTTGCTCTTATTTTGGGCATTATATTATGAGATTAGGTTAAGAAATAGAAAAGATTCATAAGATATTAGATTACCGGAGTATATCTAGAAATCGTCTATTTAAAAGTTAATTTCGGAAGAATTGAAATATAATTGTGTTTTCATATTATTCAGTGAAAGAGGAATTGAGTTTATAGTACGATGTTTTCAGAGCTTAATACTGTTGATTAATTTAAGGAAAATTATTGTATCTGAATTGCTTCCTAATGCAATGAAAATTCCTTATGATATCGCTAATAATGATAGGAATTCAGTTGCGTATAGAAATTGCGATGTTTTTAAAACTTGGTACCGTTTATTTATTTAAGGGAAATTAATGTCACGATTGCTTGTTAATGCAAGGGAAATTCGTTCTGGTATCGCAGTTCATATTTGACTACATTGCTATTGTAATACATGATAATTACACAAGGAAAAATTGTCTACAAACTAAACTTTTTTTAAACAATCCTTGGTTCTTCCTCATTTGCTTCTATTTTGAGGATTATATTATATTAGAATTCGGTTAACAAATAGAAAAAAAGTTTGATAAGATTTGAGATTAAAGCTTAATTTACTAAAGGGAAGTAGTCTGTCTAGATCATTTACTAATGCAATGAAAATTACTTATGATATCGGAGTTCAAGTCGCCAGCACTGTTATTGTAATAGAATCTTTTACTCAGGGAAAAAAATGCCTTTTAACTAAACTTTTTTTTTAACAATCCATGATTGTTCCTTATTTGTCTGTATTTTGAGGATTATGTTATAATGGGATTCGGTTAAGAAGTATAAAAATAAGATTGATAAGATTTGAGATTGCAGAAGTATTTCGAGAAATCGTCTACGTAGAAGTTAGTTTTGAATTATTTGATAAAAGAGAAATTCAGCTGCTTATAGAAATTGCTAGGTTTTTAAAATTTGATACCGTTTATTTATTTAAATGAGATTAATGTCGCGATTGTTTGTTAATGCAATGGAAATTCTTTCTGATGTCGCAGTTCATATTTGATTACATTGCTATTGTAATACACAATAATTACACAGGGAAAAATTGTCTACAAACAAAACTTTTTTTAAACAATCTTTGGCTCTTCCTCATTTGCCTCTATTTCGAGGATTATATTATAATAGGATTTGGTTAAGAAATAGAAAAAAAAAATTTGATAAGATTTGAGATTACAGAAGTATTTTGAGAAATAGTCTATTTAAAAGCTAATTTCAGGGGGAACTTTATTGAAAAAAGTAATTGAAAATTCATTTCTATTTTTAGATACTAAACCACATTTATACGAATAAGCAATTTCACAATGACCTTCTTTTGACGGATTAAATGCCTTTATTGCCTTGTGAGAAATGAAATGATTAATGACCTGGTACTTTGCAGTTGAAACTGGAATTCATTTCGATTGAGCTGTACACGGATTCTCCCATTTCTGGAAATATTGAAAAAGTTCTCGAATGTCCTTCTTATATGTTTCTTTTCTGGACTGTGAAAAGCTCTATAATTTAGCTCCTATTTCCGGAAGTTTCATTTCTTCTTTTCTCTAGCAAAGATTAGAATTATAGCTTCCCCGCTTTCAAAAATAAAGCAGAGAAACGAAAAGCTTTTATCTGATTTTTTTTCTTTTTTTATTGGTTAGGAGTTATTCTTATTTGATTCATTCCTGCTAAATTGTTCGGTTTTAAACTATTTTGGAGCTAGTAGATTTTCAAATTAATTTTTTCAATGCCAAATATAAGAAATAAATCTCTCTAGAAAGTGGGAAAAGTAAGTAAATAAAAAATATTTTTTTAAGGGGAATTTGGTTAGTTGGTTAATTTAGAACGCTGAAGTCTAATTTTCGGTGACATGACAAATAATCAGACCAGGGCCTACTGCTTAAAGCCTACGAACATCCATGCCAGCAGTGGGATTTGAATCCTTGAAATCCTGGATCAAATAACAGCGTCCTACTCATTCGGACACTGTTCAATTCAGCATGAATATGTGGATTAGCATTGGAGATATTTTATGGTATTATTATTAAAAAAAATTCTGGATTGCCATTTACACTATTATCTCTATCTAAAATCCAATATGTTTTTGGCTTTAGGTAACTTGTGCATTGGTGCCATTTGTGTATAAGGATATATATATATATATATATATATATATATATATATATATATATATATATATATATATATATATATATATATATAATACGAGGTAACAATTCAAGTCCTAGCATTTTTTTTTCTGTAATTGTGTTACAATTTTCACGTCTAGGTGTTATATATTTTAATCTATATATATAAATATATAAGCCTGCAGATAAACTCGAGTCTAAATGCACATTTCAAAATTCCAGTGTGCGATATTGCAGTTTTAAAGGAAACAAACATTGTTGGAATGTAAGCTGCATTCAGTATATTTTAAAAGCATATTAATAAAAAATAATGTTCGTACATTTGGCCGAACGATGGCCGATTGGTAGGGTGCTGGCCTTCGGTTCCAGAGTTCGTGGGTTCGAATCCCACATGGATGTTCGTAACTGTTCGGAATCGGCTTTAAGCCGTAGGTCCCGGTCTCATTAGCCCTAGTATTGCAAAAAGTAGACCGTAGCACTCCAAACCAAACCAAACCGTTCATACATTTGGTTTCGTACATATGTTAAAGATACAAAAAAAGGTTGGGGGGAAACAGTTCATATAAATGTTTTAGACTTATCTATTGATTAGTAATCCCGCTGCTGGCATGAATGTTTGTAGCCGTTCGGAATCGGCTTTAAACTGTAGGTCCCGGTCTCATTAGCCCTCGTGTGCAAAACAGTAGACCGTAGCTTTCCAAACCAAACCAAATTGATTAGTAATCAAAATAGTTTATGGTTTGTGTTCTTACATCTACACAATCGTGCACAATCTTATATATCTTATGCAATTTGCGCGTATGTGCATTTATATTGATATATGACAGGACTCGTCATAGAAGTCAATACACCAATACACTAACAAATGCTTTTTTCCAGGATCTATGCAGAGAAAGACAATGGCTGCGCCATCAGTTTCATTTTCTTTGTTCCATTAGCACAGCAAACAGCGTGGACGTGCCTCCAGCCTAGATCTACTAACCAAAGCGTCTAACTCTTGTCTGCTTAGTATCTTTTAATCGCGACATAACCTTGCACCTGTCTTGTTTTCTCTGTACACTTCCGCTGACGCTCGCGCGTCTCCTCATTGATGTCTCCTTAACTCCTTAACGTGCACGCTCGAGTTAACTCGAGCGCTCTTAACTGGCCAAACTGTGAACACTTGAGATAATTCGAGCTGCGTTGTACTTTATGTTGCTATAATTTTTCACACTCGAAAAAAAAAGCAATCGTTTTATTGATATTTATCATTTACATGGGATTGTAACTTACTTATTCAAGTATAAAATATATATATATTTTCTACTTATCACTTACGACTTATCTCTTCCTTGTGTACTGGATAACTTTTAATATGTATTTGTGTGTGTATTACGACACTCTCTGGCTTCAGTCGAACGTGTTCTTTGCTATCTGGGGGTCCCCATGGCTCCATTCTCTCCTCACTAACCTCTCCTCTAGAAAGACAGAGATAGGGGTGTGGGGGATTGCGAGTGGCGTCACGAGGGCCAAGCGTCTTTTGGTGTGGGAGAAGACGCTGAGAGTTATTGTCCGGCGGGCGAGAATGAATGAGCCGTACCGAGAATGTACATGATGTAAATTTTTGTGTGTACTAGAATAAATCCTTCTTTCTTCTCCATCTCGCTTGTGTTCGATGATGTCATTCTCATGAGGCCTTTGAAGAACCCTGCTGGACCATAACGCTACCAAATTTACCTATATTAGAGCTGTGACGTTACAGCTTTATATATGGTCTCACCGCTTTCCGACAGCGTATTCAGATTCTGAATCACTCATTTTTCAATATATATTTACGTTCTAAGTTGTGTTTTTTACATTAAAAAAAATTTGATTTTTTAGCCGGCCTTTTTTAAAAAAAAACTGTGCATTAAGGGGTTAATTTACACGTACTCCTCGGGTGGTGCCAAATAGGTAATAACTTCATAGCCTTGTATTGGCATAAAGATATATAGTACCTGTATTGCCAGCTGCATTAAGAAAAAAAATCATTAGACCTCGTGTAGCAAAAAGTTGACTGTAGCACTTCGAAGCAATCACCTTACAACTTCATTCTTTTTCACTCTTCAACAATGCTTTTCTACACTTGTAGCCTCACAGGCAGGTTAAAAGGGGAAAAAAAAGAGCATCGTCGAATAAAACAAAAATGATCCTCCCCTTTAGTATTCACCCCCTTCACTTTTACGTGAGTCGCACTTTTTCTTGGGTTTCTGCTTGTAAGGCGATAACCACGTTCTCGATCGAATTTTCTTTTGCATTCCTTAGTTTCCTGCATTTGCGCGCCAACGACCAGATGCATTTCCTGTACGAGATAATGTGATTGAGACATCCGTGCAATATTTCTCTGTTGATTCTTCTTTTTTTTTTTTCTTTCTTTTTCTTCACTCCTACCCTTTCGGCGGTGTAAGATATCCGGCGAAATAATCCTACGTTGCCGATAAAGGTAGTAGGTACTGAAAAAAAAATTTTTTTTACCCTTGTGCTGCCGTTGTTTAATGGTGATGACTGTTTGAATAAGGTGGGTTTCCCGACCTCCATTTTTGAGTGCTTTAAAAAACATTGTTCACGGTTTTAGAGTGTTCTCAATACTTTAGTGTGTTTTCGAGGTGTATGAAACATTTTTTAACAGTTGTTTTGCGTGCGAGTCGATGATGGTTCAAACACGTGGATTTTTAAAGTTTATCGGCTTTTTACTTGTTGCGGATGTATTATCCACGACGAAAGGTGAGATACTTTAAATAGATTTGTTTTTAAAGCTGATGTTTCAAGTGCTTTTTATTTTTTTAAAAGTTATTGTTTTTGCAATGTTAGTTCTTTTGTAAGTTGTTAATTTAAATTCTTTTGAATTTCATTGTTGTTGAATCATATAACTTGGTGATATGTCTTTTAGAAATTACTGTCTAAAAACTTAAAATGTACATTTTCTGCTCAAAAAACAGACTGCAAAAACTAGTTTTTTTTTATTATTAAATAAGAAAGCATAATTGTATGATTACTGAACCGTCTGTGTATGCGTATATATGTATATATATATATATATAATATATATATATATATATATATATATATATATATATATATATATATATATCAGGGGTTTTCAAAACTTAAATCAAGGGCTAAAAATTCTCGCGTCATTTTGCATTCCCCTTTTTAACCCCTAACCTAAATTGACTACTTGGGCTACTGTTTACGCCGTCAGAGAAGGGGCCTGTCCAATTATAGTCCTACATGGCCCTAGCGGACAATTTAGGAAATTTCCAAATAAAAAGGAGATACACGCTGTCGGAGACAGATTTTTCGAGAGATTTCCCACAGATGTTGACCCAGGTGTTACGTGTCTTATACACAGAACTTCATGCTAGCTGATCCTTCAGTTTGTCCTGTCCCTATGATTAAGTGGGAACCCGTCTTTCAACGTTATCTTAATAAAGGTCTTTAGCTGAAACAGTATCATTTTTATGGCCATGACTGGAATCACCCATCGAAGAGTCCGTCTCATTACACACACACACACACACACACACATATATATATATATATATATATATATATATATATATATAATATATATATATATATATATATATATATATATATATATATATATACTACCCGACAGACGCTGGCCTGTTTCAACGCTGTAAATCCAAAAATTGTAAAAGGTTTTTAAATAAATCATAAACCGGACCTTTTGATGGAAAAGTAAGAAAAAAAAATAATTTTAAAATACTTGACGCCACTACGTGTACAGTCATCACAACGTAATTAGAATAAATTAAAATTCCCACGCCGCCTGAACGGAAATTTGATCCTGGGACTCCTAGCGATGAAGACCCATTGTGCTGACCACTACGCCACAGATACGTTGCCGGTGAAGGGTTTCACGCTACATTATAATAATATCAACAAACACTCAGTTTTGGATTTTTTATTAAAAAAAACATTTTCTATCTGATCAAATTGGGAATCTAAACCATTTTTTAACTTTCATCAACTTAATTACATACTCAAAATTTCATCAAATTCAGTCCAGCCGTTTATGAGGAGTTTTATTACAAATACACGGGCAAAAGAATTTTAAATATAAAGATATATGCATGTCATGGTACACAATTTTCCTAATGCTGATGAACCTAAAATTAAGAATTAATATTTATGTGTGTATATATATATGTGTTTCAGTAACCGTTTATGTGAGTGTATATACACACACACTCACACATACACACACAAACTCAAACACACAACGTACTAGAAATGGGAAAAAAAGAGGAGCTTCGTTATAAGAAGCGCTTTCTAACTGCGGATGGGGAAAAATTCAAACTTTGTCGCATGTGAAAAGTACGTGAATTCTGGAATAAGAAATATAGAACGGATAACATGGTTACTGGGGGTGTGGCTAAGACTAAATTGCCCGGAATGTCGTCGATTTGATTCATTTTTCCGACACCAGGATCCATAGCACGTGATAAAAGTGGGCAGATTGCTTTAAATAAGAGATAATGAAAACCCGCCCACCCCCAAAAAGAACGGCAGTAATCGATAATATACGCACATCCGAAAAAGGAAGACTCCCGGTTTAGCTGCTTTAAAAAGGATCAAAGAAGATATGCGTTTGTGTCTGCGTACAGGGAAATCTGTTAATATGAATATTGTCTAAAACAGAAAAAAAAAATCTTTTTACTCTTACCTTTGTTTAAAGTGACATAGTCGGTTAAAAACCTTCTTTTTTATACTGAGTAAAGAAGAAAATTTGTTGGGTAATGTAGGGGGTATTTGTCTCCGCATGTATATATGTATGTGTATATTTATGTATGTAAATATATATATGTGTGTGTGTGTGTAAAGTTGAGACGGTATTGAAATTGAAGACATTCTGAAGTCCCGAGTAAAGATTTTCATTTCTTTAATTTCCTTATAACATTTTTAGCATAGCGTATGACAAAGCGCAATATTACTAGATAAAAAAAAACCACTTTTCAAAGAAGAGTCACCAGTAATCTTCAATTATTTCGCGTCTAATTCCACAAAATCCACAGAAAATTAGGGAGTCTGAACTTCCTGGGACAAGCCCTTCAGGTCGCATGTATCTAGGAGTTTAAACCAATAAGCTATAATTAAATATTGGCTTATAGGCTGAACTGCCTCTAATTCTGGTGCACTGTCCACTTAAATAGTCTAAACTCACCTTGCGCGTAAGAAAAGAGTTCGCACTATTTTTATTAATTGCACCTTTAATTTTTACATTTAATTTTAAAAACGTGATGTATATATATCAGTAGTGATTTTAATCCGAAATTCTCCTATATTCTCAAAAATCTATGTGGGTTTCTTCCGACAATTATAAAGAACAGATTTTGCTACAGTGCATCCTTTATATATCTGTTGACTCGGAAAATAGATAGATGATATGAATAAAATGAAACAAGAAAATATACATATATTTTTTGTTTCATCTGATTGATTTCTTTTAATTTCTGAAAATTTTGGATCAAATAAGTGGGGAAACAAATATCCTTTAAAAAATAAATCTTAAAATTTAAATTTATGTGTCAAGGTTAAGAAAGTGAATTTTTGTTTTCTAGAGAATCAACACACACATTGATGATGTGTGTTTGTATTATTTGACTGAGAAAATTCTTAATTTACAACTATAATTAGTTGATCTATATTAGAACATATGATATATCGATATGTGGTTATCGGTATATCACAATATTAAAATTTAGATATCATCCTGCTCTAATTCCGACGTCTGGAAATTAACATTAATATAATTTTTATTTTAAATTAATAGTGCTTAATTTTTTAGAAAAATTTGTGTTACGTTCCGAATTTTTTTTACTTAGTACCACCCGTGATATGTATGTAATATATTTATATATATATATATATATATATATATATATATATATATATATATATATATATATTGGGGGCCGCTCATGGGGTCAATGAGATCTACCTTTTCTTTTGTCATTATTGTAAAGTGCCGCATTCCAATTTATCATAGTGCAAAGAAACACACTATATTTAACTCGATCTCTGGATTAAGTGTCACGAATTAGGTATGAAAATTTAAAAATTTACCTTTAGGATACTGTAAGGTATTTTCTCTAATTCCAGGATAACGTCATATTGTGGCTAGCCGCTAAAGTGGACAATATTCGTACAGCGTCCATAAGCAAATCAAACTTATAAAGATTTCCTTTACAAAATTGTTATAAAGAAACAGTAAAATATTTGATTTTTCATGTTTTTTAATAAGATTTAGTTTCTTAGTGAACAAAGAATGGAAATGATTACTTTTGTACATTCAGCATTTTTAGTTCACGATATTTCTTATAATTTTCACCAGTTCACATATTTTCGTATTTTAAAGCTTTTTGTTAATTTGTAGTATTTCTAATAAGTAATTGTGGTTTTCCAGTGAAGATTTAATTACTAAAGTAGTATGTATTGCCAGCTATGTTAGAAATATTTTACTACTTTTCATTTAGACGACAAAACAAGCGAATTTGGTTTAACGCTTGGTTAGTGTTTCATGCATTTTGAGTGTTTTTTGTTTGTTTATTAGAAGAATTAAAAATTATCATTTGCCTTTTTTTCTTTGTAAAGCATTCTTTCCAGTTCTGGTAGTATTCTGGAGGAAAAACCAACTTTAAGTATAAATGCCCTTTTCCTCTACGACAGTATTTCTCAAAGTTTTGACTTCTTTGTACTCTTTCTATAATTTTTATTTTCAAAGCACAGAAAACCCTTTGTTTAAAACATTATTAATTTTTTTCTTTTTTAGTATATAAACAAAATAAAAAGCAAATTAAATTTTTCGAGATTACCTTCACAAAGCTGTTTAACATTTAAAAAGCCGCATTATGATCGCAGTTCAAGAAGTAATATTCATTAAAACTTCGATTAAATAATAAGAGATTTTTAGGTAAGGATATAAAACTATCGTATATATATATATATATATATATATATATATATATATATATATATATATATATATATATATATATATGTGTGTGTGTGTGTGTATATGTGTACATATATATTTGTATATATATATGTATATATATGTATATATATATATATATATATATATGTATATATATATATATATATATATATATATATATATATCTGTATATATATGTATATATATGTATATATATCTGTATATATATGTGTATATATATGTATATATATGTGTATATATCTGTATATATATGTGTATATATATGTGTATATATATGTGTATATATATGTATATATATATATATATATGTATGTATATATCTGTATATATATATATGTATGTATATATCTGTATATATATATATGTATGTATATATCTGTATATATATATGTATGTATATATCTGTATATATATATGAATGTATATATGTGTATATATATCTGTATATAAAGAGCCACATTCCAATTTTTCATAGTGCAAAGACCCACTCTGTATTTAACCCGATATCTGGAATAGGAGCCACGAACTAGGTTTGAAAATTTAAAAATTTACCTGAAGGATATTATTGTACGGCGTTTTCTCTAATTCGAAGATAACGTCATATTGTGTGTAGCCGCTAAGTTGGACAATATTCATACAACTTCCATAAGCAAATCAAACTTTTAAAGATTTTCTTTACAAAACTGTTAGATAGAAACAGTAAAATATTTATGATTTTCAAGTTTTTTTTTTAATAAGATTTACCTTTTTTTTCAAACAAAGAATGGAAATGATTACTTTTGTACATAGTGTAGTTTTAGTTTATGATATTTCTTATAATTCCCACTAGTTCACATCTTTTAGTACTTTAAAGCTTTTTGTTAATTTTTAGTGTTTCTAATAAGTGGTTATGGTTTTTCCGGTAAAGATTTAATTGCTAAAGTAGTATGTATTGCCAGCTGTGTTAGACAAATTTTACTACTTTTCATTTATGCGAGAAAATAAGCGAATTTAGTTTAACGATTGGTTAGTGTTTCATGCATTTTGAGTACTTTTTGTGTGTTTATTATTTCAATTAAAAATGCTCATTTGCCTTTTTTCTTTGTAAAGCGTTCTTTCCAGTTCTGGTAATATTCCGGAGGAAAAAGCCAACTTTAAGTATGAATACCCTATTCCTCTATGACAGTATTTCTCAAAGTCTTGACTTCTTTGTACCCTTTCTATAATTTTTATTTTCAAAGCACTGAAAAACCCTTGTTTAAAACATAATTATTTTTTTTTCTTTTTAGTATATAAACAAAATAACAGGCAAATTAAATATTTCAAGACTACCTTCACAAAGCTGTTTAAAAGCCGCATTATGATCGAAGTTCAAGAAGTAACATTCATTAAAACTTCGTTTAAATAATATGAGAGATTTTTAGACAAAGATATAAAACTATCATATATATATATATATATATATATATATATATATATATATATATATATATATATATATATATATATATATATATATATATATATATATATGTGTATATATGAAATAATATAATGTCCTCATAATTTAAAAATACTGTAGAATAATGTAGCCGAGTTGATTGATGCAGTCTTACAAATACATCTTATTTAGAACACCAGACAAAACACAAATCCCCGAAGGGAACAAGAGCACAAAACGGAAAATATTTTATGTTATATTACATAGCGTTTTCAAAGGAAAAGCCTCAAAATCTGAGAGCTAGGTCTTTTAATTAATTTCTGAATGGCGCGTGGCTCCAAGAATGATGTCATTCCGGTAACCAATCATTTTACTTTAATTACTTTAATAATTAATATATTCTAGAAGGTAGTACGCTACAATGCGCGGGAAAAAAAATAAATCAACAGGGCTGCGATTCTAAATTTAAGGTACCAGAAAATGAGCATTCGCCGTCATATTTAAAGAAGATGTGTTTTGGAATTTTACTTTTATATATATATATATATATATATATATATATATATATATATATATATATATATATATATATATATATTAATGTTGCGATAAGGGCACATTGGCTTGTTACGTTACACTGAAAAAATAAATGTAATGCTGAATAATGAAAGGCGCCAATTTTTTCTTTTGGGAACAAGATTATTTTCTTGAAAAAGTATTTTGTGTTTTCACATCTGACTTTTTATCATAAAAATGAAAGCTTATGTCATCAGCAATACGTTACATAAGTCTGATTTCATTTCCTGTGTTCTGAGAATGTTTAGGCAATACTATGTAGAAACTATCTGTACCTGGATTTACTTTTTCTAAACCGTATGCTATCGGTTTCATTTGTGTCAGCTTTATAAAAATCAATCTCTAAACCTCTAGTAAATTGTACTACTTTTAAGTTAATAATGGTTTTAAATTAATAAATTTGATAATAATGATAATTATTTACTCTTAAATTTAATTACATCTGTGCTAAAATTTCATATTTTTTGGTTAAAAAATTTTGGGAATATTGCTCAGGGAAAGTCCCGTAAATTTATCAGACGTTTTTGCAGGTAACCTTTTATATGTGTGTGTTTTATATTTCGTATAAATGAGTTTCCACAGTGTCTATCTCTCTCACACACACACACACACACACACACACACACACACACATATATATATATATATATATATATATATATATATATACACCTACATATATACATACATATATGTACATTATATATATATATATATATATATATATATATATATATATATATATATACATATATAAGTATTCGGATAGATGAGATAACAAATTTAGGGGTTCTTTTTAGTCGTTTTTCTTGAATGATTCCTAGCATGATCATTCAGGAATGTACGTATACTCCCTTTTTGTTAAAGATTTAACACCAATATCTTCTATTTTTTTTTCTCATATTTTTTTTTCCCATCGCTTCCGCATAAGCACAAGTCACAGGCGGTCAAGAGGCTGTTCAACTGTTTCGTCGCGTGTTTAAAATACGCTCTTGCGTGATCCGGGTGGTTTATGAAGCTATTAATCACATATACGTTGTTTTAAATATGGAACTTTTAAGCCAGAGTACAATTTTTTTATACCTAATTCAAATTCTTGTTTAAAGGGTTTCGAAATAGCGTATGCTTATCATGTTTCTTTTCTATTTTTTTTTTTTTTTAAACTTCAAGAAAAAATATTTTTCCTACAAGAAAAAATAAATCGCTAAAAATTATATCTCAGGAGTTACGTTGGCCTAATATTTGACATAAGCTACTTTCCAGACTGTAAAATCTTTTCTTTAGGCTGTTATAATCTTTCGTAAAGTCTTTTACGCTTGTTATTGAGCGCCTTAATCTATTAATATTTATTTATTTATTTCTTTTTTTTTGTGGTGGGGGAGGGGTAGAGCTACTATTAATTGATCATAGGTTGAAGAAATCAAAGATTTCGTAAGTCATCCTCTCTTTTAAAGGTTGTTATACGATATATTGTGTTTTCTCTATACTTCTTTATTCTACGAGAAAAGACCTTTGTATCAATGTTTTAGTAAGATGGAGGTGAAATCTAGTTAAACTTAGGGATTTAAATTGCAAGTAAGTCAATAAGCAGAACCGGTGTGTTTCAAGTAGAATTGGTTTGCTACTTTTGTGCTACACTACTGCTAATGAGATCGAGACCTACTGCTTTAAACCGATTCCGAACAACTGTGAACATTATACTATCAGTGGGTTTGGTGTGCTTTGGAGTGCTGCGGTCTACTTTTTGCAACACGAGGGCTAATGAGACCGGGACCTACAGCTTAAAGTCGATTCCGAACGGCTACGAACATGCATTCCACTGTGGGATTCGAACCCACGAACTCCGGTACCGAAGGCCAGCACCCTAACCAATCGGCCATCGTTCGGCAGGGATCAGCGGGATTCGAACCCATGAACTCTGGTACCAAAGTGGAACGGCCTACTCATTCGGATTTCGAGTTGAATATTTGGGTATCAAAGTTGTTAATTAACGTTGTTGCAATTGAAAGAAGTTCAGTAGTAATGAAAGCCGAATGATAGCCAAATGTGAAGGGTGCTGCTCTTAGTAACCGGAGTTCACGGGTTTGAATCCCGCTACAGGCATGGATATTCGTAGCCATTCGAAATCGACTTAAAGCAGTAGGCCCCGGTCTCATTAGCCCACATGTAAATAAAATACTAGAATCAAAAGCTCCATATCTGATTTAAGTAATGAAATATAGATTAGCGATACTTCTTTTAAAATATTTTCCTTTTCTTTATTATCTTGCCTGAATATCTTTGCATTATTTGTCGTAAGAGTCTGTAAAATAATATTTATACCGAAATGGACCTATACCTTATGTACAAGTCACTTAAAATGTAGGCGGCCGAGTGGGCAGGCTGGCGAATTTTGGCGGCTTTTTAAAACGTATCTCTAAACAACGCCAATTGTTATGAATAGAATATCAGTTCGAAATGCTTTCGAGTACGATTTAAAAGTATATTATCGAATAATTTCTATCCAACAACTTTCCCGTTCTAAGAGGCATTCTTAAGCGAGAATATCTCGGGGAGAAGACTTCCAATTTTCCTTTAAAGATTTCCTCTGCCGATAATCCATGGCGCCATTAATATTTGAAAGAAATGTTAAGAAATCGCCAGTTGCACTCCCATTCATCTAATGCATGCACTGTCAAAGGTTTTCTCTCCCTATCGATCGGCCGGGGGAATGCTGACGCATCGGGTGACGCTCAAAAAGCACTCAAGAATGCGAAGGGGGGGGGAGATGAGAAGACGGGTTTAAATATATTTCACAATTCATAACGGAAAAAAAACAACACTAAGAACTGATAAATGTTGGAAACTGGATATTAAGAGTACAGTAAGATTTTTAAAATTGACTTTTTTTTTCTTTTTTGTAATTTTTTATAGATTATTTTGAAACCGTTACGTATTTATTGTAAGGTCAAGTATCTAAGATCAGACTTGGGTGTTTGTATATTGAAAATTAATTATTTCCAGTACATAAACATGAATTGACTGGAGTAGTAAGATGAATGAACACGAATCTTGAATGAATAAACATAAATTGGCTTTAAATAGGAGGATGAATAAACACGAATTTGCTTAAAGAATAAGTGTCATTCGCCGCCTTGTAGAATGGACTAGTGGTCCCAACTAACCAGTTTTTCTTTTAATTTTTTTAAAATTATTTCTAAACGTCTGGAATTTTTGGACGTAATTTTATCAATCTAATCTCGAAGACGAATTTTTGAACTATTACCAATTTTTTACCACGAATATTTCTTATTCTTGAGGGTTAAGATTGTTTATTGCATGTTTTTTATCACAGAATTCCACGTATGTAAATTTATTTTCTATGTAAGACCAAGCTTCATTTGTGTTGTTCTCATTACTACTTACCGGTAGGAACCTAATCAGGAAATTACCCAATTTATTTCTGTTACTATTTAAAATATGCTTTACTTCTGTTTCGGTTCTTCATCGTGGAGTAGGTTTAACTGCTAAATAAGAAGAGCACGTGCTCCTTTATGTTACTTCTGATTATCTTTAAGCCTCAATCGACTTAATTTTATCATTTACTACTCCAAAATCGCGTCACTAGGAAGTACATGATAGTCGCTTCCTATCTGTAAGAAATGCAATTGACCTTCCACAATTTATTTCTATATGTATTAAAAAAAAAAAAAAAAAAAAAATGGTAATGCGGTACCAAAATCGACGGCATTTTTACAAATCAAAAGGCAATGGTTGCAATATCCTGGTGAAAACTCCATCGATCGGCTGCGGTTTACAGTTTTGTAACAAGAAATGTATGTTTCAAATTGTTTAGATGCATAGTAATGTAAAGTTAATATATGATTATAAATTTTTACTCTGCCTTGTTTAACATGCAACTTTGTTGACTATGTGGCAATAACTGTTAAATGTGAAGCATTCACATTTTTTTAAATCACGATGTTTCAGAATCAACCGTATGAATAAGCAATAGTTAAACAATAGTTATATTTTTTTGTCTCTGACTCCTTTAGCAATAATGTTTATAATGACAATAATGTTAACATTTCTTTCGCCGCCTTCAAGCAACCATACTGGACGTGCAGCGACGAGTTGTCTATTTTTAATGTTATAAAAAAGGTTGAGAATCCGTGATTTTTGATATAATTCATAGGTTTTAAATAAATTATTCATAGGTTCATATAGTTTTAGATAGATTATTCATAGGTTTTAGTTATATTTTGGAAATAATTGTATTCGGGGATATTAACGCTGAAGTAAAAATAGTTTGAGTTGGTGAATATACAGAAAACCATAGGGATATGTTAGTATGCACGGTACAGGTTTGTTCAAGAAAATTTTTTGTTCTCTCGTATATCCAAATAAAATTTACATTTGAAAAAATTAATAATATGTATATAAATGTATATTAATACTACTATTTTATATTAATATTTATATTTATATATATATATATATATATATATATATATATATATATACAGAGAGATATTAATATAAAGAAAATTATCTTTATATTAATATCTGTGGACTGTAACAACAAAATTAATTTGTTTTGTTTACATTAAATGTATCAAATTGCTGTATTCATTAAATACGTGAATGCATACAACGAAAACAATTTATAAAACTCTCTAAAACTAAAATAAGATTAAATATTAAGATAAATAGGAAATACGAATTAACTCACTTTGCTTTCTATGAATAATAAGAACAAAAATTTTACAAGAAAAAGGTAGAAAACTATAGGGAGATGGTAATATACACAGTACAGATCTCTTCTAAAAAATTTTTTGTTCTCTCGTATATCTGAATAAAATTTACATTTGAGAAAATATTAACATATATAAATTTATATTAATATATAAATTATCTTTCTAGTAATATCTGTGAATTGTAACAACAAAATTAACTTGTTTGGTTTACAGTAAATATATCAAATTTCTGCATTCATTAAACACATATGATGCATGAATAATACAAGGAACACTTTAAAATTAAAATCAGATTAAATATTAAGAGAAATTGAGAACACGAATTAAAAACTCTCGTCACTTTCTAAGATTAATAAGAACAAATATTCTGTAAGAAAAAAGGAGAGAATCGTAGGGAAATGTTGGTATGGTCAGTACAGGTCTGTTCTCGAAACATTTTTGTTCCCTGATACATCTGAATAAAATTTACTTTTGAAAATTTATATAGGGAATCGAACATTCCTTCGTAGAAGTGAATGTTTCGTGTAACTGAATAGGCGTATAAGTAAATAATTTATTACACACATGGTTTAGATGTTAGTATGCACAGTACAGGTCTGTTCTCGGAAAAGTTTTGTTCTCTGATACATCTGAATAAAATTTACATTTGAAAATTTGCGTAAGGGATCGAACATTCCTTCGTAGAAGTGAATGTTTCCTGTAACTGAATATCCGTATAAGTAAATAATTTATTACACATATGATTTAGATGTTAGAATGCACAGTACAGGTCTGTTCTCGAAAAAGTTTTGTTCTCTGATACATCTAAATAAAATTTACATTTGAAAATTTGCGTAGGGTATTGACATTACTTCGTAGAATTGAATATTTCGTGTAACTGAATATGCGTATTAGTGAATAATTTATTACACATATGGTTTACACGTATGGTTATGGTTATTGCACAGGCGTTATGCAAATTTCGCCGGGGAGAGAAAAGTACCTCATGTAGCAGAGTATTTCGTAAATGTAAGTTCCACATAAATCTCTTTTCACTGTATATATTGCTATCTCGGGTTTCCGTTAAGTCAGGATTGCTAATTTTCTTTTACCGCGAGTATGCACAGTGAGTCATCCTTCTGTTACACTAACAACTTCAGTCCTAATTCGTAGCCCTGCGTGCATATATCTGCTTGTAGAAGCTGAGATCCAATTCGGAGTAGATTTACACTCCATTAAACATTCATTTACATAGCCCGTACAACATTTAATTCCACCGACTATCTGCACAGGCCCTTGTAGGCGGCAGTGTCTCATTTGCCCGCTTCGTCTATCATTCGAACGGGACCTATCGATTTTTGCACGAACTGTCTTATTCCTTCGACGCTTTTTCGTTTTTACTTTCTGTAAGTCGTCGCGAAAGTCCCAGGCGTGTGCCTGTATGTTGCCGTTATATTAATGGGGAGACCGTAGTAATTGCTCTGTAGTGCTGCGTAATGGATTATTCATGGAGTCTGTGCGAGATTCTTTTTCCGGGGTGAGGGCGATATGCAAATTGGACGTCTTCGGAATGACGTAGTTCCAAATTGCATGCCGAGGAGACATTAATAAGACACGAAAAGAATATGGCACAGTTGTTTTATAACTCCTACACCCACCCCTCCTTTCAAAATGACGTGGAACAAAGTCATTTTTTTTCCTCCCCTAAGCCGTTAATTTCTGTTCCAGCAATAATTTCTTGGGGGGAGATGTAATTTCTTTTGCTTTTTTTTTCTCCATTTAAATCTCTTTCATCGTTGATGGGGAAAATTGCTCTGCGAATAATGCTTTTATTCCCTCCTGTATGGGGAAAATCTGGAAAGAAAAAAAATATATATCTGTAGTTTATTTTGGAAATGACTCCCGAACATGATTATTACGTAAGTAATTTATGTACTACTTTATTTTTTATCGCCATAATTTGATATATGGTGATGCGTATGTAATGTTCATTGTATTAGATTGTGAGTTCCCGACCCATTAAATTGTATTTTCAAGCTGTTTTTTAAACATATTTTTCGACTCGTTTATGAATCTTTATTTCTTTCCATTCGGGTCAATGGTTACCGCAATTTTGTGAATCATGGCACTTTCCTAAACATAGATAACCGGAACTAAATAGTCAACTATCTTAAATTAACTTTCAGATAATTACCAGTATATTGTATTATCACTCCATCCCGCCTAAACCCCAATGAATTTGACTTGTATATAAATAAACCAAAAGAAAATAAAGTATTTGTTTAAGGGAATAGTACACGGTACTATACGCTTATTTAAATTGTTAACTTAAATTTATGAATCTTTGTTGCTTTCCGTGTTGATTAGAGGTTACCACAATTCTGTAAGCCGTGATGCCTTTGTAAAATCCGAAACTCTCTCAGATAATAAATAAGATAATTGTTGTTGCCTTATGCCACTTGGTCAGTCCAAGGAAGATCAACTCGTATTAAGGCAAAGGTACCCGCCTTTCGTTTTGATGAGCATCTCAAGGGTGAAAGTACGACTTCTTGCACAAGTGGGTCCTCGTAATTTAGAAGCATGGACCAAACAGAAGATCCATAAGCTTCGCCTGCCACCCCAAGTGGTATTATTTGAGAACTTAGAGGACATTGTGACCACGAACATATTTTACGTGCCTCAGTTACCTTTAACGAATACAACGGATATTAGCCGGCTCGGGCGCCGAACCTGCAACCCTCCAGTTACGAGAATGTTGCTTTTGCCAACTGAGCTACCGCGGCTCATAAAAGAAGGTAATTGATAAAGCTATTTGTCATGATTTTAGTCGATGTTCTTTCGAAAATTTTATCTCTGAGAATTGAAGCCGAACGATGGCCGAATGGTTAGGGTGCTGGCCTTCGGAACCGGAGTTCGTGGGTTCGAATTCCACTAAGGCATGAATATTCGTAGCCGTTCGGAATCGGCTTTAGGCAGTAGGTCCCGGTCTCAAGTCCTCGTGTTGCAAAAAGTAGACCATAGCGCTCCAAAACCAAAACCAAATCTCTGAGAATTGAAAAATCCTGTAATATCGATCCAAATAACAAAATTATGAATAATAGCAAATTCTCGAAAATTTAGTAGATTGTTAGTAAGTTTTCCTTCTAATTTCGATGAAGAGGAAATCTCGATCGATAAAATATAAATTTCACAAATTATTTTTTTTAGTTGTTCCTAAGAAAGGATGCTAGGCGTTAATGTGTTAAGTATTATAAGTATACCCTCTAATTTCGCTGAAGAGGACATCTAATTGCGATAAAACATACACATTTCACAAACTGTTTTTTAGTTGTTCCTAAGAAAGTATGCTAAGTGCTAATGGGTTAAGTATTACAAGTTTGCTATCTAACTTCCTTGAAAAGGAAATCTCAATCCGATAAAACATGTCAATCTCACGAACTATATTTTAGCTGACCCTAAGAAAGGCCACTAGGCTTAAATGAGTTAAGTATTAAAAATTTTGCACTGTAAATTGAATATGCCCTTCAAACTGAAATTTGGCTTCCTTCATACGTCACAAGCGATAAATCAAAAATAAACTTGTCACTCTTTCCTTCCATATAATACTTTTTTTATGCTTTGTTGGCTGGAATCCTGCTGTAAATTAGATCAGCTGCGTAAAGAGCAGATTATTGCTTCAGCCTTCAACCTTGTCTTTAGGAATCAGTTTTAGCATCCATCTTCCACCGTAATCAACCTCTAAATACCGACCAAATGGGAACTTCATTACCTTCTCGTAAGCGAAGTAAGCATAAACTATTATGATCGTCAACACATATCACCTTTAAATTTAGATGAATTATAGGCGTTTAGGGCTCTTCTACTTACTTTAAAAAAAAAAAAAAAAACAGTTTTGGAAATATGCCTGTTTGTCTATGCTTAGTTCCTGAAATAAAAAACAAAATGAAACAAATAAAAAACATAAAAAGGCTAGATGGAGGAACTTTCTAGCATGTGTCCCAAATTGTAAATCTGTGTTCAATTTTGGAGTTAGTCCTTCACCCAAAAGGGTCATTTTGGATGTTATTAAACAGATGTCACTAATCAAGAGCATCTATTTTTTATATCATTTCGGTGCAATACTTTTTTACCATGCGTTGTAAGGGACATTCATGTTTGGAATTAAGCGGAAATTTCTCAAAGCAGTCACTCATTAAAATTGTTATTGAATAGTTATAGACATATATTTATACCCGCCCGATTTCCTACTATATTTGTCATGGTTATTATAGAAAAAAAAAAATACTTAATCTTCATCTATTTGTAAACTGTGCCAAGTCCTTGGTCTCGCTCAAGCTTCTTATTTCCTCAACTTTAGTAAGTGGGTTTTAACTGTTCATATGCTTTAACAGTTTTTGCAAAGGATTCCTAAATAATACACCAGAGGAATTAAAAATAAACTACTTTCTACTAATACCGTGGTTATTATAAATGGGGTAAACACTTCAATAATCTATTTGTCAGTTGTTCTCAAATTAACCTTCCTAAAATGTTTGATTAGTTAAAAACTCCCCCTCCCTTATTATTAGACATTAATTATTGCTTATAACAGTTTTTTTTTTCAACAGTTATATCAGGAACGCTGTTGAAAAATGATAGTTACTTTTAGTTTTCTGTGCATTGTATTATATATTGCGACTTAATGTTAGAGCGCCTTGATAAAGTTTCAATTTGAAATACTACACCCTATACGATGGGGCATTTTGCCATACCCGTTTCGGATCTTCTGAGAATTTGAATTCTGAATTTCGCACGGATCTTTTAAAGGATCATAATGTTTAGTCCTATTGAGGGCAGTCTCATACCGGTTTACCCGTCAAGTGTCCACAATCTCACAATCTCTCTTAAGCAAGCCCACCGACGTTATAGAAATCGTCAAGTTCTGTCGATTTACTAAGTCTTTGATTTTCACGTTACTAATACATTCTTCTTCTTCAGTGGCACATCATCCTAGGATGGCCCATCGTCTTTCGTAGAATCGATTTTCAGGCAGCCCTCATCTTGGACAGACTTTTTCCAGTTTTTGACTCTGAGGACCTTCAGATCTGTTTCAAGTCCCTCGATCCACTGGATCCTTAGTCTTTCCCTTTTCAGGCTCCAGTTGGTTTAGCGTTGAAGATCTTTTTGGTGGCTCGGTCATCTTCCATTCTGATCAAATGTCCTCCCCAATTCAGTCTTTGAATTGAAATAAATTTTATTATTCCTGGCTCTTTGTGTACTTTATAAATTTCCAAATTGGTTCTTCTTCTCCATGTATCCTTACTTTTCATGCCTCCCAAAATACACCGCAGTATCTTTCTCCCAAAGACTGCTAATATTTCTTTATCACTTTCGGTCATCGCCCACGTTACTAATACGTTATAAAACCATCAATTTTGTCCATCTTTGAAAGTACACGAGATCTGACCTTGGGAACCTAAATCAAAGGGGCAAAAACCACTTCAGAAGCACCACTCAAAAGAAATAAGCCATAAACTAAGCTAAAATGAATGCCAGCAGCAGATACGAGCTACAGTATGAGATACACTAGTTCGATCGACCGAGTTGGACCATAGGTGATTTTATTTTGCCCTTTTTTATCTGTATGAAATATTATTTAAATTCTTTATCCTTTTATATTTTTTGCTAGTGCCGTACAATCAATATTTATATTCCTCACTTATTCCTTCATTTGACATTTCACGCCCCTCTATGATGTGTCCAATCCATAGGTGGTTTTATTTCTGTCTGTGGGGTCTTCATCTCTATCCTTTTGTTTGTGACATCATGGATACGTCATTCCCGGGTGGTCAATCACTTACCTGGTGACCGAGCAGGTGGCTTTGTTAAAGGTTTGGGTGGGGTAACTCCGTAAATTAGATTGTGTGGGCGGGTTTCCTCCCCCCCCAGTTCTGATTTTTACCACGAATTCTGATAAATCGGTATTGGGGCTTGGTTTTTTAGATGTGAATTTTCTTAAATGACGCTTTAAGTTATGACACATGAAATTGTTAAATATCCTGATGAAACTACACGACTATACTACAAATAAAGTATAAATCAATTTTTCTAATAGTTTTCAATAGTTTATTCGACACAGTGTTTGTATTCTAATGATTCATGAGAAAAAAAATCTTCTGAATATTAATTTTACCCCTCTGAAATGGATTAAAAAGTCTATGAATTTATTTTAGGGAATTTGAGCCATAGGATGAATATAAGATTACAATGGGTGGTATAAACCAAAAATGGAGTAACGTAGGATTGGGAAAAGTTATTGTTGATATATTTATTCGTGTACTTAAATACTCATTTTTGTGTACATACACATATATGTACGTGTATTTATGTGTGTATGAAATAGCTTATATTTTTTAGTCGTCAGTGCTTGCTACAATGCACTTTTACTACAATCGTGTCTTGAAAGGCTGGAAACTAGACCTCACTAGAGTACAAGACCAGGCGGTACCTAACTATAATCTATTATTTTCATCTTAAACTCTGAGAATAGACAGGCACGTCTGACACAGGCAAGAGACATGCGGGCACCCATTGATTTGTAAAAATGCCGTCGTGAGGAGTGGATAATCACGGGCTTGATTGCCCATTCTGTGTGGTCAGAAATAAAACTTGGTGGAAAAAGTGCATACAACGGTAACAAATTTAGCAATGATCCTCAGCTTTCATTGAGAGAAATGACAGGTGGTTTAAGAAAGTGAAAGAAACGGTCACTCGTAGTAATTTAATTTTTAGTTTTGAGAAGTGTGCAAGGAATGCAATCACAATAAAACACGTGCTTGGTTGGGAAAAATTAAAGTAAAATGTAATATTTGAGCAATTTCTCACTTATTTAAAAGTGTCCCATATTTGAAACAAGGTGTTAAGAAAATATTTATTTTTTAATTTTCTATATAAAGAGAAGTTTGGAACCGGGGTTAGTTGGAAGGTTCGAATCTCGCTGGAATGAATGTTCATAGCCTTTCGAAATCGTCTTTAAGCCGTAGGTCCCGGTCTCATTAGTCCTCGTATAAACAAAACATGGACCGTAGTGCTGCAAATTAAACTAAACCTTGAAGTCATTGTAAATTAATTAATATTTATTTCTATTTTTTATAGAACGCGATGAAAACATGTGCATTTCATGGCAATGGTGTGATTTTCCACAAATTGACTTTGTGGATGTTGAATCGACTTCAATTGGCCTATTGACTAAAATTTAATCGAATTTTGTCAATTTAATTCATTTAAGATCTTAATACTTTTTTTTATTAATTTATGTTAAGTTAATGTTGAATGAATACACGTAGTGATTAATTAGTTTTACATTTTGCTAAAGCTAGCATTTTTTTTTCACGATTTGTTTATAACGAACCACTAGATACAGCGAACAGACTCTTTTGTACCTTTAAGTTCTTTATAACGGGTATATACTCACATATGTCTGTATATATAGATTGATTGATTTAGTTATATGTGATTGATGATGGAATGATGGGAGGAAAATTTTTCTTAAAGTAGCATCCTTCATTGTTTAATACGCTTGACATTTATTTACTTATTCCGAGTGAAACTGAAGGCCGAACTATGGCCGAATACTTAGGGCTTTGATCTTCGGTACCGAAGTTAATGAGCTCGAATCTCACGGTGGCATGGATTGTCGTAGCTTCAGAATTGGCTTGAAGTAGTAGGTCCCATTAGCCGTCGTGTTGCAAAAAAGGTTGACTATAGCTCTCCAAACTAAACCAGCCGAACGATGCCGAATGGTTAGAGTGCTGGTCTTCGGAACCGGAGTTCAAGGTTTCGAATCCTACTGTGGTATGGATGTTCATAGCCGATCGGAATCGGCTTAACCCATTAACGCCCAGCGTCCTCATTTGAGGACAGTCAAAAAATGGTTTGTAGAGTTTTTGTTTTCTTGAAACAATTCTACCTTTTTAATGGAAATAGATATTAATCTTATGAATAATCGCCCAAGTTTTCAAATATGATCTTATCTATAATTTTGTCATTTCGATCGGCATTTTATGGTATTCAAGCTTAGAATAGGAACGTATTATGACCGGTATTCTGAACGTATACCGGTCAAAATCATGGCGAATAGCCATATCTGTAATAAGACATCTCTTTTCAGTACTTTTCTCATGATAGCAAATAAATCTCTTATCACGAAGTTTTCCTTTTTTTTTAAAGACATCTTATTATGTTTAAAAATGACGCCTCCTCACTAGTGATGACTTGATGTCATATTTTAAGATGTTTAAATTTCATATTTTGTTTTACTTCCAGGTGTCTATAATAGCTTCTATCTTAGGTATTTACTAATTAATATATAGTCATCAGAAATATCAGGGCTTTAATGGATTGAGCAGTAGATCCCGGTCTCATTAGCCCTCGAGTTGAAAGTAGCAGACAGTAGCGCTCCAAACCAAACTGAGTGAAATTAAAATCAATAGAAATCACTTTATTTTTCATTCTAAGGGATTAAGAGAACAAACAAAGCAGATTATTAAAAGTTAAAAACGATTTGTGAAGAAACTGGTATTTTTGCATTTTAAGCCGCTTGCGTAGTTTATTTTCTCCGCGTTTGTAAATTTGTGAGAAACCGTAAATATCCTCGATTTCGCATTCTCCTAATGCTCACTGGGAATGAGGCTAAGTAAACTAGATCTTTCACCTCCTTATCATTAAGTCGCGCTATTTATATAGATTAAATCTTTTAAAGAGCTTTTAAATTATACCGGGTTTTAAAAGTTATCTTTAACGACGCACGTTTGAAATCTCATTAAAGTAACATCAAAGAGCGGAATATTAAAATCTAATTGCTTCCTATTCCTTCCTTTTTGTTTTTAAAAATTATACCTGGAGGTACTGAGAATTTTCCTTGGGAATAGATTTACTTTCTGGTGGGTGGAATTATTTTACTGTATAGTCGAATTGTAATTTTATGAATGTACGTAATGTTAAGGCGCAGTATTCATCTAACTTATGTAAGCGGGATTTCGTTAAGTTCTTCAGATATATATTGTATTGCGCTCATTCGTGCCCCGTCTCACCTTTTGAGGAGAAATTAAAAATATTTTGTAGATTTTTTGTATTCTTGGACCTATTTTTCATATTTAGTGAAAGTAGATATTATTCCTTTAAATGAGGGGTGGGGGAGAAATTTCTACAATGTTCCATCAGATATATCTTGATATATATATACGAGTGTGTGTATATATATATATATTGTATATATATGTATATTTATGTATATGTATGTATATTTGTATATATGTATATATGTGTGTATATATATGTATGTGTATATATTTATGTATATGTGTATATATATGTATAGATATCTGTATATATATGTATATACGTGTATATGTATATATGTCTGTATATATTTGTATATATGTGTATATATATGTATATATGTCTGTATATATGTGTATATATATGTATATATGTCTGTATATATATATGTATATACGTGCGTATGTATATGTGTATATGTATATATGTGTGTATATGTATATATATGTATATATGTATATGTATGTATTTATATTTATGTATATGTGTGTGTGTGTTTATGTATATATGTGTATATATATATGTATATATATGAATATATATGTGTATGTATACATACATATATATATATATATATATATATATATATATATATATATATATTTATATATATATACGTGTATGTATATATATATTCATATTCATATACATGATATTTTCAAAATATAGGATTTTTTTTTTATGACATCAATGAATTTTTGCTATGATTTCAGATGGAATAAATCAATATATTTAATCAATATATACAGTCAACCTGTTACGGTTTGGTTTAGTGGGATTTGGACCGTTACAGTTTACTGTTTTCCTACATGACGTCTAATGGGACTGTGACGTACTGCTTAAAGCTTTGTCCGATGACAACAAAGAGGTCGGGAAAGAGTTGGTCATTTTCAGGACTCTTAACATGTGTGGATTTATTTCCCCGTTCAGATGCGACTGTTCTAGATCGAGGGGAGTGGATGCCGAAAATTTTATGTGCTAGGTTCTATGTAAGAGCAGAATATGTTTGTATTTCGAGAAATCTGATTGTTATAGAAATAAGAAAGAAAAGAATTTTTTAAATTACGCCTGTGTGTGTGTTAGTGTTCTCATGATAGCTGAAAAATCAACTAGCTGAAAGATTAATTTAGCAATCAAGGAATTTTTACACCATAAACGTAATTCTATGTCAAATTTTCGACTCATTCAATCCACCGGGACATTTGATTTATTTTGTTAGGAACGTTACAGCCAATACTTTGCAACACACTATCTAATTAGACAGAGATCTACTCCTTAAATCTGATCGCGTTCGTTCATTGAATCCCGTGAACTTCGGTACTTAACTCATTACTGTATCTGTTGTATCAATTCCATCATCATTTAGTCAACTGTCAAAAATATTTTAGAATATCGCTTTCTACATAAGGGGTAGAATCCAAATTTAGTGTTAAGTTTGGCGATTTTTAAAAAGAAGGACTGCAAACAAATTGATGCCAAGTGATGCAACGTTTATTTTATTGGCAAAATTTAAAAAGAGTATTTTATAATAATTACTATAAAAATTTTCAAAAAGGAATAGAAATGCTTAATGTCTTAGTAGTACAAAGAAAAATTAATTTTACTATTCCTCGAATAAAACTTTGAAGTACACTCCTTCAGAAAAGAACATTTACCGAAGCCGAAGTTTCGTAGAGGCGTGTCATTAAGCTCATCTATCATCCTTTACCTAATCAGTGTCATTAGGTACAATCAGGTTTAACCACGCAACATCCTTATGTGGGAGTGTATAAGAAAGTCGAGAGAAGAAAGTTTGCGATTTTCATTTAGTTGTATAGAGGAGGCGTGATTTTTAAGTAAGCACCGTTTTGAAATTCGGTAGCTTCAGCGTTGTGAATGCGCATGCTTATTGAGGTCTTGCATCGGTTGCAGCACATATCATTTCAGTAGAATTTGACCCTTTTAAGTCTGCTTGGGAGCATTTTTAATGCTTCAATTAATGGAAAATACTTACAGAACACGTCATCCGTTTTCTTAATGCAAACGATGTGAAAAAGACCGAAATTCATCGGCTGATCAATGAAATGTATAGAGAAAACATTGAAAGAATGACTGCTAAGCATTTAAAGATGGCGGGTTAAATATGCATTGTGAGGAACAAAGTGAGCAATCTTCTGTCATTAACCAGGACTTGGTAGTACAGGAAGGCGAATGAAACGAAAGAACAGACGCTTTTCGAATCATCTTTATTGAATGAATTTTCTGTAGTTTCAAGATGTGTTTTTTATAGAATTGTGGTACAGTTCATAAATTATTATAAGTTTGTCTCAAGCTGGGGACCAAAAAAAATTGACTGATAGACATAAAGCCAAATGTTTAGCCAATGCTTAACCAAGCCGCATATTTCTATAAGGATGGAAATCAGAACCTGGTGCTATGGTACCACAAATCCTTAGTATCCATGGAAATTACCTTAAAATGTAGATTAAAATACATGCTTTCATGCAAAAATTATATTCATAAAAAGAAGTACACTAGTGTATTTTTAACTTGCAAAGCGGTACTTCTTATACAAACACACCTGCTATTTATTATAAAATTTATTTTTATAAAAACACGTACACACACACACATGGATGTCAGATTCTATTTTTTTTATGTCATTAAGAAATTTACATCTTGTAACTCACTCCTTTAAGCAATTTCTTTATTTTATCTTTCAAATTCTATCTCAGCTGTCATCAGCCATTCATTTATGTCAGGTCTAAAAAAGGGATAGTTGAAATTACGTGAGTTAAAAACGATTTTAAAAATGGAACTCTTTAAAAAAAATAAAATAAATGAAAAAGACCCACGCTCGCTTAAGCTTTTGGGATCATCCGGTCAGGCGGAAGCATTTTTTGAACTATTTGATGAGCTTGCAAACAGATAAGATCAGACAGTGCGTGGACATGGAACTGTGAACACCTATTCCACGCTTAGCTCCTCCACGAACAATGAAAATGATGCTGGTTTTGCTTTTAGAAGATACGATGATTTAATAAAATTATTATTATCAAGAAGACTGTTTCCATTCGCCTTATCTCTGGATCACGACATTACACACACACACACACACACACACACACACATATATATATATATATATATCACTCTCTAGGACTGAGTGTCCGACTATATCAAAAACTTTTCGCTCTCTATCTCTGCAAATTGTTTTTCAGGTATATAAAACAATGCAAACTGACTTGTCTTCCAAGTGTGGAATTAACACAAAACTATCAGAAATTTTGCTCAGTAATCAGCATTGGAATTTTAAATTGAATTGTAACTTTGGACTGTAGCTATTTTCAAAATACTTGTGTTTCTTCATTTTTCAAGTATCACACACGCACAGCTTTGCGTGAGTCGGTTAGCTAATTGAACCTCTATTTTGGAAATTTCATTATTTTGGAAAATTTTACTTAGAACAAAGAACAGTTTATAAATTTCTCCGTTAAACAACCTCCAAATACTGAAATACATTCTCTATTTACTGCATGATATAATTTATTATTATTTAACATTTTGCGAGTTTGTCTGTAAATAGCTTCAAAATAACTGAGTACATTCTCTATTTAACGAAATTTTCTGTTAAATTTTTCGCCCTATTTCTCAAATTACCTCTGGCCCTTTCAAATTTATTCTTTTATTAGCACTTTTAATAAGCTTAAATTATTACATTGTTTAAATTTCGATATAAATTTTCTGAAATTGAATGTACTGTATTTTGTGCGATGTTTTGCTTTATTGTGTTTTACTCAAAGTTGGAAAAAAAATCATGATTTTTTAAAAAAAATTTTTAAAAATCAGATTTATTTGATTTAAATCATATTTTTTCGATTTAAATCAGATTTATTTGATTTTTTTCTGAATTCTAATTTTAATTATAGTTGTGTTTTTATATTTTTTGCAATATACATGGGATAGTTTGTTATAAGTAACAACTTATCTATCTTGTATATTCTACACACTGATTACTGAAAATTAAATATATAAATTTTAATCTATATACATTCTATTATTTTGTAATTGGATAGTGCAAACTAGATATAAATTTAAAGAACAAATTAAATATTCATTTAATGCAAACTATCTATTTTAAAAAAATCACAATTATTTCAATATTTTTTCAGCAATGAATTATGATTTAACTGTTTCAATAAAAACACTAGTTTCGATGCTTTATCCACTAATAATTTGTTACGATGGCTAGAATGAACAATACCAAAAGTAGAAAACTGCCTTTTTAATCCAGCAGATGAAGCCACGACTGTTGTTATTTGGTAGATAAACTGGATTTCAAATTCTGTAATACTCTCTTTACCTCCCATTACATAAAATGAATTCCACTAGTCATTACTAGTCATTGTACTTATCCCTACTATGTACTTTCTGATAACAAGCCCTAAACTCTTGGAAAGCACATGCTTTCTATTTACACTTATTGGTATTTTTGTGCTGACTGACTCCCAATTCTCCTGTCTTTGGAATATAGAGTTTAAAAAAAAGTAAAAAAAAAAAAAAATTGTTTAAATCAATGATTTTTTAAAAAAATCAACTGATTTTTAAAAAATCAAGATTTAAATCATGCCAACCCTGGTTTTACTAGTTTTTTTTTTCTCAGAGATTATTTTTGATGGATATAAATAAAACAGATATTAATTTATACAAAAATGTGTGAATAGCATTTATGAGTTTAAATTTTGTTTCGTGTTGTTTTAAAGGTAAATTTCTTCTATTTAACGAAATTTCAGTGTAATGAAATTTTTTCCACTAGTCATAACTAGTCATTGTCAGTCATAACTAGTCAATGAAATTTTTTAGGAATTTAGCGACTTGGTTGATTAAATAGAGGTCCAACTATGTTTAAATAATAAGTTTGATTTTAAATGAAGCATTATCACAGGTGTTAAAAAAGAAGAAAAACACTAAACATTAGTCTCCTTTTGTTCAGGTTTCTTTACTTTAGAGCTTGCCGCCCGAGTTAGTCTCCTTTTGTACCTGGATGTCACTGTCTTTTAAAATTTATGACCCCATTATGAGCGTCCCAGAAAATTTTCCAGAAAATGACACGGTGCAAAGAAAAATAAAAAGGATGCATAATAAACTCTACCTAAGCTTATGCCGTGATCGTGAATAATTTAAAATTTCCATCGCCTTAAAATAAAACAAAAGAAATAAAAAAAAAAAGTTTGCTGATACTGTGTTCCTTCCCATAATTCACTGCGATACTTGAGACGGCTTGTTTTCTTTCGAAGTTATTCTCCCATATTTTTTCTTTTTAATCTTTAACCGAGGAAAACTAAGTATAATAATAGCAATTTGGCATTTTATTTTCTTTTTAAGGCGTTCCATAACTTGGCTGTCGCCGAGATAAACTGTTGTATACATAGTCGTCTAACGCTTGAATAGCGTGAGATTGCGCGTGTTTTATGATTTTTATAAAGTTTGACAGAGTCGAGAAATTGTACCTTTATGAAAGGAAAAAATGTACTTACAGGATCGACTGGGCTCTCGTTTTAAATAGATTAAAATTAGTGCTCGTTATTTCTTAATCTTTTACTACCCGAATACGGTCTTACAGTTCACTAAACTTTTTATTAGTATTTTTATGTTTGATAACTCGCTACGGGCCAATCACCTTAACGTAAGATTTTCGTGTCATCACGCTGTAGATCCCCCTTCAATATTGAATTATCCAAGGATGAAATATTTTTGTTCCTGATTCCGTACTTCTCATGGTTGAATTGACTCTTATGTGGAACCTACCCAAACCAAGGTTACAGGTTAGAAGCTTTTGAAATGCACTCTGGAGCAGGATTTCGCAACTTTTATCTTACGCGACATTTCAATAATTTTTCTCAATGATATCAACTATCCAAGTACAGTCTTACAGTCCACTAAAATTATTATTATTATGTTTCATAACTCGCTACGAACCATCTACTCTAACATAAGATTTTCGTGTCATCACGCTGTAGATTCCATTCAATTTTGATTATCCAAGGATGAAATATTTTTGTATTTGATTCCGTACATCTCCCTGTGGTTGAACTGACTCTTACGTGGAACGTACCCAAACCAAAGTTATAAGTTTGAAGATTTTGGAGTGCACTCTGGAGCAGGATTCCGCAACTTTTATCTTACACGACACTCCAATGATTTTTCTTGATGATATCAACTACCCAAGTACGGTCTAACAGCTATTTTTTTTAATTATTATTACATTTGATAAATTGCTTCGTACCATAACGTAAGATTTTCGTGTCATCACGCGATAGATCCCCTTCAATTTTGATTATCCAAGGATGGAATATTTTTGCTCCTGATTCTGTACTTTTCCCCGTGGTTAAATTGACTTTTGTGGAACCTACCCAAACCAAAGTTATAGGTTAGAAGCTTTTGGAATCCCCTTTGGATCAGGATTCGGCAACCTTTATATATTACACGAAATGCCTATGATTTTCTCAATCATTGGAATAAGTTTATTGACATTAACTTTAAAAATCAGGTTGCATTAGGTCGTTATCTAACAACTACCAAGGTCGTAATAATGGAGGTCATATGCACAGACCAAAAATAAATCATTAGAAAAAGGAGGACATATGAACCCTAGGCAGTATCGTGTTTTTTTCTTTCCCCCGTAGTTGAAGTGACTCTTAAGTGCAACCTACCCAAACCAAAGTTATAGGTTTGAAGATTTTGGAATGCACTTTGGACCAGTGGTCTGCAACCTTTATCTTCCAAGATGACACCTCAATGTGTTCTCAATGATTAGAATAATTTTAAACTGTGAAGATCACGTTGCATTAGGCCATAATCTAGTTACTAACAGGGTACTGACAGTAGTGGTGGCTGGTCTTAGGCACAGGCCACCTTCCCTCCCCACCCCTTCAAAAAAGGGTCATTCGAATAAATTCTAGCTATCATTCTAAGTTATATATTATAAAGTATTACGCACTTACAACTAGTGTTATAAATAATTTATCAAATTTTTTACATGTACTTCTCGCTTCCAATGTTTTTCCGCATTCATCATTTTCCATTTCCGTTCCTCGAGATTTTGCTGTGCGAGTGTGCACTCACACTTATATCAAAAGAAGCTTTTCGCGATAAACAAATATTAGATTTTTCTTACGGACATTACACCGCGCGAAATCACGAATCTAAAACAGACGGAAAAATTTTTTTTTCGTTCCGAGTTTTCTCAAGTGGATCAGAAACTGGAAATTGCATTATCGAAGAGTCTGCAAGGAGGAGACTTGGCAACTAAATCCGATCACGTTCTTTAAAGGAACACGCCAAACAAACACACACATAAGGCAATATATTTGGAGAGTCCCCTCTCCCAATCCCCGACACTCAATATAAAGTAGCTCCCGCAGTGAGACGTGATCCCTCGCGAGCGGGCAACGGATCGCAAACCACTCAACTCTACTCCGCTCCCATTTTCATGCCAGGCCGGATTCCTTTCTGTTTCCTTATCGCTTTAACTGGAAAGTAAACACATAAATAAACCCGATATCCACCAACATTTTTTCCCTCTTTCAGTAGAGGGGAAGAAAAGTATTATTGACCAGCTAGGAATATATCTATAAATATACGGACATATGTGTGTTCGGATTAGCAGCACGTTTTACTTTTTTGATTATAAAAAGAAGTGTATGACAATTATTTGTTCAAAGATTAGAAAATTTCTTTGTGGACATAACATGTTTATGCTGTCCGAAATTTCTAACAGTATGCCCATTATTTTTGCAGACAGTGTTAAACAATTTTGGACTTGGTAGTGGATGAAGTTGCCCAAAAGGATTCCACAGATTTCTATAAGTTTATTTTTGTCAATTGCAGATAGAGGGTGTTTCTTAATTAATCTCCACGTGTTTTAAATGGGGTCTAAATCATACGTATAGATCGACTAATTAAGTAATTATTGTTCTTAGCCAAGAAGGGGTGACCTTTAACGAATGGCAACATCCTGCAGAGATATATTCATTCTCAAATAGATTTTCCAATTTCATAATAGGAAGATATCTTTGAGTAATCATAAAAGGGAGAAGTACCTCCATTTATACTTAATCATATCGACTTGCAAGGCACTAGATCAGTACCATTTATTTTTCGGAATCGCCCTTTCCTCTCAAAATACATATCATTCCGAATGGTAGGGTGTTGTTCTTCCACACCGAAATCCACGGGTTCAAATACCGCTGATCGCATGGGTATTCATAGTCGTTCGAAATTGGTTTTAAGCAGTAGGTCTCGGTCTGATTTGCTCATGTGTCGCAAATAAGTAGACCTTAGCGCTCCAAATCAAACCAAACCAAATTACCCCATATCTTCCCTTTGGAGTTGATCGTGAATTGAAGTCAAATTTATTGGAGTTGTCGCAGTGTAGCTAGATGGCGAGGCATCTAATCCTTGCTCTCGCTAGTGCTACTTATGAATCTCAGGCTCGTAAAGCAGTCTTTTTAACGATACTTTTTAGTATTATGTTTTCTTTTAATGTGGTTATTTATTAGTTTATGACAACTATTAAAATGATTGTTAAAAAATTTTTAGAATGAATGTTTAAAATATTATTCACAATTCCTTAATAGTAATTTAGTGTTTTGGCAGTTATCTGTTGATTATGCTTGTTCATTAAGTAGAATCACGGCCAGATGCCCGTATTAATGAAATCACGAGCCTAAGTTTCTATTTATGTAAGGTTCGTGTAGTGATCTTTCTTCACAATATATTTTAATAGCATTTTGTCTGTACTTAGTGTGGTTATTAGCTTACTGCTACCATTCTGATTATTATTTTAAAACTTTTTAGAATGATCATTTAAAATATTATTCACAATTCCTTAATAGTAATTTAGTTTTTTGGCAGTTATCTGTTGATTAAGTTTGCTCATTAAGTAGAATCACGAGCCTGTGATTCTACTTATGTCAGGTTCGTGTAGTGGTCTTTCTTCACACTATTTTTTCAGTAGTATTTTGTCTTTACTTAGTGTGTTTATTAGCTTACTACCAGCATTTGGATTATTATTTTAACATTTTTAGAATGATCCTTTAAAATATTCATACTTTCTTAAAAATAATTTACTATTTTGACAATAGTCTGACTAAGTTCGTTCAGTACGTAGAATCACGAAGACTCATATTAGTGGAGTCAAATAAGTCTTCCCTGTGATCCAAATTTAACAATCAACTAAGTGAAGTTTTCTTATCTGCAAACCACTCTCGAACAAGCCTGGAGGGCCTCAAGGCCAAATGGGCCAGGACTGGTTTATGAATTATTTTTTATTCAAACCTTTATACGTGTACTACCTCTAAAGAGACATCGCTAATGGAAATTGTATCATTAACGCTGGTGAATCACAAAACTTTAAATATATTTCTACATTCAAATTTACCGTGGTAATATTTTAGTTTTTTAATACTATTGTTTTTCATAAAATCTTTATTAATTCATTAAATGGTATATCATACACCAGCTTATCGGGAATACCTTTTTTTTCGCGTGTTCCCGGTGTTATTTTTCATAGATTATCGTTTTATAAAAAAAACACAATGCAATGCCTTATATATATATATATATATATATATATATATATATATATATATATATTCATATATATATATATATATATATATATATATATATATATATATATATATATATATATATATATATATATATATATATATATATATATATATATATATATATATATATATATATTTTCATTCATATATATATATATATATATATATATATATATATATATATATATATATATATATATATATATATATATATATATATATATTCATATATATATATATATATATATATATATATATATATATATATATATATATATATATATATATATATATATATATTAAACTGAACCTGTATGTATACACATAAATGCAGAGCAGATCGATATGCAAAGGGTTGCATTCAGCATCTGCATTTACTCGTGTCTTATTATTTTAACACATCCAGTGTAGTGTAATACGTTTCCCCCTTGCCAACACGATATTGCTTTGTTTACAAGAATAGCTCTTTTAAACTATTGCCACTATATCTTTCCCAATTATCACATGTTAAAATTTCCAATATTTTTCGTCAAAGTTTCAGCTTATTTTTCTAGTGTCAAGGTCCTTTTTTATCTCATTTCAGCACACCGTGAGAGTCCAAAGCCATCTCTGTCATGCGTGGAAAAACACGAAAAGCTCCACTGCCCGCTTTTGGGCAAGAGCGGGGGGTATCCGCTCTAATTAACTCTCTCCCAGAAGCAATATCCTTTGCGAGATGTAATTAATTAAAGCTACACTCATGTAATCTGTTTCATGTCAAGGTCGACGGGCGATAAATAAATTTCTTGACCCTTTAGGGAAAGAAGTGAAAATTCATTGCGGAAACGCTATGTCCGTCTCTTGGAATAACAGCTAATGACTGCAAGAAATTTCCGGTAATACACAAAAATCGGAAGTGTTCTCTATATTTTTTCGTCTACCCCCGTATAAGGATTCATTAGCCCTCGTGAGCTAAACAGTAGACCATAGCTCTCCAAACGAAACCAAATCCGTATAAGGATGTTACTTAAAACGTTTCACAGTTGTTTTGACTAAATATTTATTTACTAATATGTTTTGAAATCGTGTCCCAAAGTATCAGAGCACAAATGATTCTGAGTTTATTTGACGATTATTTCGAAAAGTCAACAAGCAATCGGAAACTTCTCTACTCTAGTGAGACATATTGCCATATCTGTGATGCAACCCAGTGTTCTACTGTATCTGCGTCGAATAAACCAAATTCGTCAACATGAGATACAAGATTTTAATTAAAAATTCATGTGCTAATTCTTACCCGTTTATCGATGAGTCGTAGTGTTCAAACATATAATTATATGCATCATACTAACATAAATTCCAAATGATTTGGTTGGTTGGCTGAAAGTGTTCTTTTTAGCTCGTGTAAGACAGTATAACATAGAAAAACAAAATCTTGTCAATCATTTTCAATCAGCATATGTTGTTTTTTTGTTTTTTTTTTAAGAAAAAACCTCTTTCCATCCTGAAATTATAATTAATTTAATTATATTTTATCGCTTGTGTTACATGTCATCTACACATCAAATCCAAACAACTTTAGCTGAACCAAAATTGGATCTGATGACAATTACACGAGTTCCCATTTAAAAGAATGGGTTCGTCGGTGAATGGGATACTGGCTAGCTCTCAATACTTGTTCCCCAGCCAATTTGGTGAATTATTTTGTTGTTCCCATTCACAGCGAAGTAGCAATTACGACACGGTGAAAGCAAAAACGTAAAAGAGTAAATGAGTTTGAAAAATTCGCAGCTCTTTCACCATCTTCGATTGCATCTCCTGTGTGACCCACTAAACCTTAATGACTCGGTGTCTCCCACGAGTGGAGCGACAGGAGTAATTCGCTCTACCTCTATAAACTCATGATGTTTTAATGTCTTAACGTCATCACGAGTTCGTTTTATATTAAACAAGAATATCAGAATTGGCATTGCAATAGACGTCTGTGGGAAGCTTAACGATTCTAACAAGCTTTACAGCTGTATTCTTTAGTTTAAATTTTATTAGGTTAATCCGCATTTGAAGCTTTGCTGGTGAAAATTTGTTCTGAGGACCAATTGTTCGAAATTCAAATCCAAACACCAATAAATTTAAATCAGCGGTGGAATTTGATCCCATTTCAGCGCTTGTACCTAAAAGGCCTTGTCTACATCTAACCCAGTAACCGTAAAACTCAAACCAAACTTTCCTCTAGCCGATTAGTAGAATGTAACGGTAATCGAAATCTTCTGTTCCGACCAAGCCCTCAAAAGGGATGTCAATTTTGCTGTTAATCACAACTTTAATGTCCAAAGGAATTTATCAAAATTTCCTGCCTGAATCCGAGACATACCTCTTCAACATAGAGGATTTCAAGCTTGGGGATCCCTCCATGGGTGCACCACAAGGGTGAATCAATAATCGTAATCGTTTATAGGCAATTCTTCCTGGAGCAATGGTTCTCAAACTTTTTTTCAGCCGGTACGCAATTAAAATTCTGAAAATAATAAATTGTTATAATAGTAACTGCCTTTATTCTTATATTTAACCATATCTCTAAAATTTCACAGAATGCACACGGAAATATCCTTTCGATCACATTTTGAGAAAAATTGTCCTAGAGAAATTTGTGTAAAGTGAGCTAGCTTTTGTTGGAAGCTCAAGGAAAACAGAGAAGTCTCTTGTTTGGCCGATAGATTTGTCGGGGAGTCGAACTCAAATGAACGAACTATCTCCTTTATGGAAATGCAGCTCTTTAACCTGCTTGGCTAACTGTTGTTCCTTTAAGGTAATTCTAAGAGTAATAATTTTCATGGTAAAAATTAAAATATTTAAATAACGGTTAAACATCTAAGGTTTTTTTTTAAGATAAAGTTAAAGTATTGCTCAACTAAATGTTGCATTATTAGGAAAAAAATGCTCAACTAAATGTTGTATTATTAGGAAAGAAAAAAAAAGAGTGAGAAGGTAAAAATAAAGGAATACGATAATAGATGGTTTCGGAATATAAAACTGCAAATAACTTCGAAGAGAATCATTACTTCATTCTTATAGTTACTTATGTTATACATATATCTCTTTGACATTTTCATGCGATATTATTATTCTGGATGGTTTCCTGAATCGTAACAAAAGTCTGAACCTCACTTTTGACGTTCTAAAAAAATCCTATAAGTCACACCTATAAGTGAAATAATTTGAAGTGATTCATACGGTTTATAACAACCGTATAATAGGTGTAAAGTAGCCTGCAAAAGAGTCGTACGTCCCGGTCCTGTGCAAACACATGTTTAATGTATGCGTAAAAACAGCAGGAGTCACATGGTAAGGCGAGAAAATGGGCGCGAAATCGTCTCCCTTTTGGATTGAATCCCTGATGTTCTGCCAGTCGTAATTTGTTTTTGCTTTTTATTTTCGCACTCTCGTCGTTTTCTTATTCTATTTGGTCACTGAACCCCTTCCTGGTTTTCACTCTAAACTTGGCTAAAGATAATCTGTTTGCCCTCGATTACTTAGGCACAAGAAGATGAGACATTTGTTAGGAAAAAGTGCCTGCCAAAATCTACTTTTTTTTTCAGACCGCTTGGCGCTTTTTTACTTCCCCACACCTAGTATCTATGGCTGACGCTCTATTCCCCGAAACCTCATTTTTACTCGTATTTTCGAAACTTCCTACACGTAGAACAAATAGTGTTTGTTTCTGGTTTTAAGGTCTTATTAAATCGAAAGTCCAGTCTCTATATTTTTATAAATGGGAACATGTTTAAATAGGGATATTTTTTATGCAAATGTACATAGTTCATCAAAGAATTTACAAATTTTGTATAGTTACGAATAAACTGTCTACATTAATATCTTATTGCACTCTTTCACGTGATATCACCCTTTAACGGGTGTCTCCGTTAGTGGTTGACGGTATATAGCAGCAGAAAAGTGCCATATGAATATAGTTGATCAAATGAATTAATATTTTTTGAAAAACCTGTGCTGCCATCTATAGTTAACGGTCAGCGGTGATATCACAGACATACCAACTACTCCGGATTCTCCGGAGCTGCTCCGGAGAAATGAGAAAATTTGATCTCCAGAAACTCCTCAGATTGCTCCGGAAAATAACAAAACTTTTGACCTGGCAAAAGATTAAGATTCAACAATTAAGTACAAAGTTTTACAAAAAATAATGCTGAATATTACCCTTTTCAAACAGTAATGCTGTATGTTAAGTTTGCAGTACTGCGCTTAAAAACCAAACTGAATTTATTTTAAATTTAGGTCAAATTTGATTAGACAAACTCTAGAATCAATGGTGATAGAAAAATGGAAATATTTGAATCAGGGTCAATGGTGCTATAAGTAACATTGTTAGGAAAAATAAGTTGTTAAAGCTTTTAAAAAAAAAAAAAAAAAAAAAAAAAAAAAAAAAAAAAAAAAAAAAACTAAAAAATTTTTAAATGTATATATGTTAATTTACAATTTACTACTGTGTAAATATTTTAATTTAAATTCAGAAACCAATCAGATATGTACTTATGTATAATCTGTAATTAGGGTGTTAAAATTTCAAACCACGCTGTTGCTCGGGACACAAGTTCCTGAATATTGTCATGTCTGATATCATCAATAACACCATAAAAGATGATTTTAATATTGATAGTAATTTTTTCTTTCGTTATTGCTGGGCAAAATTTAATATGTCAGGTGCATAAATAGTAATTAACATAGTAAGAGATACAAACGAAAGGCAGGCGATAAAAGTTAACCAGAAATAAAAAAGTGTAACATTTAAAAATATGTTCAGTTGCATTTTGTATTGCATTTTTCTGTACTTTTAAAAGCTACAAGAAATATAATAATTTCTTGTGAGTTTTATAATTGCCATTCTAGAATTCATCAAATACCAAAGTATTTTTATTTTTGAATTTCAGAAAAAGGATTTATTCCTCTATAAAATGTGGCAGGGAAAATGTCTTTTCCTTTTCTTTAAAAAATTAGACTATATTTCCTAAACCCAAGACATAGTGACAACCTACCACGTCTTCCACACCTTAGCTTTAAAGTTAAGGCTTGGAAAGGATCGTACTTGACAAAAACTAAATCGGAAACAGTACCGATGCCTTACAAAATAAAATGTGTACACTCACTTTTGTTGAGTACAATATCCTATGTTTAAAGGTTGTCACTGCTTTTTGTGCTTTGGAAATGTACATCCAACCATATAAAGAAAGAATAAAATGCATTCTTCCAGCCACATTTTGCAAAGGAAATTTTTTTTCAAAAATAAAAAAGAAAATCACCTCGGTATTTGAAGAACTCTGGAATGGCAATGCTGAAATTCGCAAGAAAATGACAGAAGAAAAATACAACTCAACGCACTCTTTTATATGTTACACATTTTATTTCATTCATTTTTATCGTCTGCTGTTTTGTATCTGCATTTTTTCACTGCAACCACTGTTTAATGCGCACATATAGCCTCGGTTCTTATTTTGTCTTCTTTTGTTTTATTTATTTTCACCCATTTATAAAATATGTTTTTGTGCCCTCCTTTATGATCTTCGTTATCTCTTGGCCCTTCAAAATAAAAGTCTCTGGCGAAGACAAATATATCGCCAATGTGAAAAGGAAGATAGATAGAACGAAAGAAAATGGCCGCTTCTGCTGGAATTTATGAGAAATGGAGGAATTTCTGATTCATCAGTTTAATGGAGGATTTTTTTTTCCTTCTCTATGCTGTTTCTGGCTGTTTTCGACTTTGTTGTTAATCAATTTCCCTTGCCTCCTTTTTTATGTTGCAAGTTTTGTAACCAAGTTTTAACTATGGAGTTGCTGTCGTAAATGTGTACATCTCTAAAGAATTTTCTTATGAAAACTTTTAAGATCAGAATTTTTTACGGGACTTAATTTTTATGTTATTTTAATGCTTTTTTTATTAAAAAAGTTGAAGCAATGTAGTGTAATAAGTTACTTGTACTAAAGTGAATTTTAAAATAACGTATTGTTAAAAGAATAAGGCAATGTCAAATGTCAATAAAGTGCTGTAGTCGTAATATGTTTATTACATATTTATTTCTTCCTTTTTTCCTACTTAAAATTTGCCTCTTATTATTTTATGGATTCGAATTAAATTTTTTTAATGAATAAAGCTTCATGAATGTAATATAAAAATTGTAAGAGTGAATTAAATAAAAAAAGTTTAAAGATGTAATAAAGCTTCGATAAATAAAAAAGAATCCAGGATTTTAATATTTTTTTACGTTATATACATTTAAAAATGTATTTTTTTTTACAGTATGACGTAAACCATTATTTATATATATATATATGAATGAAAACGTAAAATAAATAATTTAGGGATTGAGCGAAAAAACGCAGCTCTCTTTTCTAATGCGAGCATGAATCTTTAATAACTCATTACACAAGCACTTAACGGGTAAGGATTGAGAGAGAGCGTCTTGAAAAAGGGTTGCTGCATGAAACCTCGCTGAATTTGATTTCTTTGTTAGAATATGGACGCTAGCCACGTGCCGCCATATTTGATGGTTGACTGTTAAAATGCGTAATTTACATGAATAAAGACATTATGAAAGTATCATTGTCTCTGTGGCTTGTCATATGCTTCACACACACACACCACACACACACACACACACACACATATATATATATATATATATATATATATATATATATATATATATATATATATATATATATATATATATATATTACGTAATATCGTATAAAATATATAATTTTAAATTAATAAAGTAACGATTATAAGGTCATGCATTCTATTTTTTATCGAAATTTTAGTGTGTGCGAGCGTATATATATATGTGTGTTTATATATAGAGAGAAAGCTAATATATGCGTATGTAATTATAAATATCTCATATATGTATGTTCTTGCCTAACTGATTATAAAAAGTGCTTTAATTCAAAATACAATTGTATCCATTTGTTTCTTTTTTCATTATACCTGAGTAACATATATAACGTGTTATAATTTTATGTAATTTTATTTACTATCATATATGAAAAATAATTTTATATTTTACTTACTGTTTTTACTTTTTCTTTACAGGTAAGAGTCATGAATAGTGTAATCTGTTTCAAAAGTTTCATGTCGTTTGATTGAAAGTCCTTTTGAGTGCAGTGAGTAGAACTAATATAAAAATTATATTTGATGGTGATTTTTCCAGTTTTTAGAATCGTACACGTACAAAGGAAAATTCTTGAAATTTGCACAGCATATGTTTGTACGCGCGTCATATAAACTATCCATATTTTTATAAAGGAAGTAACATTTTGAAATTGAAAAGATATAAATGTGCGTATCTTATCTATTTTATTTTTGTACGACAGCCTATACTTAAATCTACTTTTTTAAATATAATTTCCACCATTATCAAAGCATTGACATAGAACCAGCTTTTAAAATTCATACTCGTAGAAACCTGTCGCTTGTCTATGCTCTTGCTAAACGTTTAGTTTTTTGCCACATTTCCATACAAAATACATCTGGCACAAGCCTAATAATTTAATGAAGATGAAATAATAATAAAAGTCTGTTTTCTTGAACGTTTCCATCACTTTTCTACACCATGTCTGCAGCAATGGCAGCAGAAGATCGCTCATTTCGCTTCTCATTCTGCCCATTCTTTCGATCTTTATATTCTCTGATACGCTTTCTTAGCATCTTTTCTGTCCATGTTTTCTCCATAAATTTCATTGATCAGCCGAGGAGTTTCAGCCTCGTTCTCAGACGGAGAAATTTTCAATTGACTGAAATATTTCAAACACTTACAGATAGACATAAAAACAGCCGATTTCTTCCGGAATTGTATCTGTGGCTAGGCACAGAGTACGTTGAGCACATTCGCAGGTACTCAACGTGCATGCGTGGTGAGGTGTGTGTGTGGGGGGGGGGGTTAACCCTTGCACTCCAAATTAATTTTCTTTACTCTCAGTATTCTGGTCCAAATGAATCTTTTGATTTATATCAATTTATTGCCTAACTAACTATTTTAATCGAGTTTAACAAGTGGGAACAGTAATTCTAAAAATCATGTCGAGCCACAATCGACTTTGTACCTGCTTCAAAAGATGATGTCGAGTCAAATTCGAAGTTGGAACTTAAAAAATACATTTTAGATATATTTAATTAATTATATTTTGAGTTTTGTTTTATATCACTTTCCTTATCTTATTTCAATTTTCCCTTTTATCTATCCTTTTATAGTCTTCTATCTTACTTTATTTTCACTTTGTCCTATAGGAAGTAAGGCCGAACAGTGACCGAATGGTTATTGTGGTAATCATCCGTGCCGCAGAGGGGGGGGGAATCCCACTATGACATGAATGTTCGTAGCCTTTCAGAATCGACTAAGCAGTTGGTCCCGGTCTCATTAGCCATCGTGTTGCAAAAAGTAGATCATAGAGATCCAAACCTATGGAAAATTAGAATAAAAATGAATTTTTTTCATTATTACATCTATTATGAAAAAAATTTCAGATTATGGTAGAACAAGTGTTGCGCTGCTTTTCGGCTTCTATTTCTTCGGTTCGAATGTCACTGTCAATATAGAACTTTACAGCCGTTCGGCGTTGGCTTTAAACTAGGTTGGTAAAATTATGACCATATGCTCAGATTCAAATTAGAACCATTCTAAAATTTCTTCCCATAATTATGTTACTATATTAATGAGTGTATCATTAATTATTGTCAATGAATCTCTATTGATCTTAATTTTTCCCATATAAGACGTCTGATAATAATAAATACCCCGCATCCATTAGTTATCCCAAGAAAAAAAACCGTAAACTAACAATAAAAAAATAAAATCTCATTACATTCAATTAATTTCTTCCTCATTTCTTTATTCCTTAAAACATTAGATACTAATTGCGAAATAAAAGACCTTCTCCCTTATCTGGATTGCTTCGACTGGAAGCGAGCGAAATTAAATAAGACATGAATTATTTAAGTTAGACGGATACTGTCACACACACTTTCCCCTCGCCCCCTGTGTCTCCGAAAGCAAATTTTCAACAGTCTCCTTTTTTTTAAGTAGAAAAAAAATTGAAACAAAATAAAAGTGCAATCCAAAACCGCGCGCTAATAAATTCGGCTAAGCTGCCCGATTCAGATTTCAATCGATTTCCCGATATCTTGGCGAGTAGAAATAACGAGTTCTCGGCCAGGAGGTTGAGAAAGACATTTTAACCGTTAATGCGACAAAAATGACAGAATGAAATATCGCCAAGGCTTTTTTTTTTACTCTCTTTTCGCCTTCGGTCCTGGTTTCGAGTTTTATATCCATTGTTACCAAAGGATCGGTTTCGATGCATTGCTGATTTATCGACCTCCTCGGACTTTTTTTCTTCTTCTTTAATTAATTTTGTTTTTCATTCATGGATCTGTAAGATGTTGGGAAATAACTTAAAGCTTTCCCTGATATGTCATTCGGGGTAATTGAAGATTTTATTGAGGTTGAAAGATTCGATAACAGCCATGCCTTGCGGTTTTAGTTGTAAAAGATGTTGTAATACTGGTAACTGCATCAATTTGGTGAGCTACGTGGAATCTTCTTGTGTTTAAGATAGATATGAGGTGCGTACCCTTACTAAACCTCTGATGCTTTGACCATTTCCCCCTAAATAAATTCGAATGGGATCCCCTCCCAGCGGTGTTGGACAATGGTCAAACTTGTTGAGCAAACCACTTTTGCATGGTTGTTCGAAGTCTGCTTTAACCCCATGACTTATAAGTAAAACAGAATCTAATGCTTCCAAATAAATACTATTTAGCTCTGCCTCATCTGAACAATTTGGGAAAACTTGAGAAAGCGAACGTTTTATTATTTGCATTTATGTGTAAAATTTAATGAGATTTATATATGATGCTAATGTACAATAATTAAGTAACAGTATAAAATTATAATACCGCACGACGTCTGTCGGAGGCAGTTATCGACGTTTCGGACACGTTAAAATCTACTTTGGTACATGAGAAAACTGATGTCTCCCAGACGTCATTGTATGTCAAGAGGTTAAACTATAGGTCTCGATCTAAACCCTGTGTTGGAAAGAAATTATCGCAGTGCTTCAAACAAAATTGTACTAAGAAAAAATTTGATACGTTTCTAATTTATCAACTTTTCTCATACTCTATTCTTTAATTTAATTTTTCGCACATTCGTGGATCCCTAAAAAGTTTGGAAGTAACTTAAAGCCCTGCCTGAAGATTCACTCGGGACAACTGAAGATTTTATTTTAAAATTGATATTTTTAGTAACAGTAATGCCCTCTGCCTTAAGTTGCAAGAGATGTTGCAGTTTCAAATATTAAATATAGATTTGATGAACTGAGATTTACTTTGTCAATCTTCTGTGTAATACAAGTAGCAGTTCTATACTTTTCCGATATTTCCCCATGGGGCTATGCTTCTTAAACTGGTTTAAAAAGGAATAGAGAATGTGCGCATGGCGTCAGGTGCAGCAAAAATTGCAGCTCCACTTCCTCGTTGGCAAAACATTTGAATTTCCTACGGATTGGGATTTTAATTTTGTCAGTTATCTGAAAATGGTAACAAGCTGTTGTACGCATGGCTGTACTAAGAGTTTCAAAAAAGGTGAAAATATTGGATTTTATTGCTTTTCTAAAGATCCTACATTACGAATGCTTTGGATAAAAGCTTTGAAAAGGCAAGACTGTTCTGAAAGTCTCCAAGTTCTTCTTCGAGAATTTGCGGCAAACATTTTCAGAATGGTAATAAAACGTTAACCTTACTGTAATGTGATATATTATATAAAATGATTAGGCTCTAAGAATTTTTTTACTAAGTTTTTTTTTCATATTTCTAACGTATTTTCTATGCTTTTGTGAGAAGTACTGTACCTATAAATGTAATTATTTTTTGTTCTTAAAATGATTATTGCACATTTTTATTAGATTCTTATTTATGTAATAGTTTATTGTGCCTGTTAACATATTCAAAATAGTTATACTTTGATTATGATACTTAATAGTATTATGTGAAGTGTTTAATTTTTTAAAAAATATATAATTTTGTAAGTAATAAAAAAACTCTAATTTGAATTACTTGGCCAGTTTCTTATGTTTCCTTCCCCTTCCCTTAAATAAAATTTAGTTTTATTGTATCGATTTTATTGTTATCCGTATCGAAGCTCATAAGATAGAATGAAAACAAGCAATGTTTTGCCAACGGAAAGTTGAGTTGTAGTCAGCCCTCGTATTTGTTTACAAACATGCACTTTCTCTATATACCCCCAAGGGTGCTTTCCAAATGCGATGAAGAGATTAGCCCTAATGCTGTGGGAAAGCTTAATAATACTCTCAGTCAGTGAAAAGTGAATACTTACAATTAGCATTATTTACATATCTGGGAAGGTTATTTCTATTTTGTAATGATTAGGTTTCTCTCTGTGCGGGGGAGAGAAGGAGAATATTGGGAAAAATTCCACTTCCCTGTTTAACTACCACCACCATAAAAAAGAAATCTTTGGAATGTCCTAATGGGCTGTAGTTTATTTTTTAATGAGCTCTCAAAACAACTAACGATATCCTTGTGAAAATTCAATGTACTAGATTTAATATATCTGCACTCTATGCATTCGCCTCTGAATTCCTCCTTACAACGACAGAAATGGACTTTACACCAGTGTTTTACGATCAATTCAATTATCTTTTATTTCTTTTAATGGCTATTAAGGCAATGTTTTGTACAAATTCTTACTCACCAGATTTAATTGCGAACATTAGAACAACTAGATTCGAATGAAAGCCACTACCTACTCTCTTAACATTAAAAAGCTTGTTGATAACAAAGAAAAATAGAACTATCCTTCTCCTTAAAGTTAACAAATCGCACGAATAGTTCTTAAATAACTAATTTATTACTAATGACACTTCCAATTTTTTTCTTATGTATGATTTAAACTCCTCTTATTTATTGGAAATGTATGTTGATAGGCGATACACAAGTGTAATATATTTTTAAAAAAGTTCTTTTTTCTGTCCTGGTGTTTGCTCGCTTCCTGGTTACGCTGAAAGACTGAAGGACCTTGCTATAAAATAAGTTTCTGCTTTCATGCCTGTTATTTATTTCGGGCATTTTATCTAGATTTTTACAAATTCAGTCCTATGGCTTTGTTATACTTTAATTACTATTCAATACCTGTATAAACCGATAATGCTTTTCTTCTACAATTTTCTTCCAGTCGACACTTCCGTCTACAGCAAAACTTCTGGGCACATTTATCCATTAAGAAACTTATTTCGGAAAACTTTTTTTTTCTTAGTCTTTTTTTTTATTTTCCCTTGAACTAATGTCGGATTGTGATTCCTGTCGATTCTCTTGTACATACAGAAAAAAGCATTTTCTTGATCAATAGTTGGACGGATTTCAAAACATGTGACTTATGATTATCCGTAACAGGTGCAGTTTCTGTATTGGAATAATTCCATTTAAGCCTCAAAGATATTGATGTGGGACCAAAAGCCACATTGGGTTCCAAATTAATGTTTTGAGGATTATATAAAAATTGAGATTTTCTTGTTCGTTTTTTTTTTTCCTTTTTTTTTTTTTTTTATTGCTAATTATATCGATAACTCCCTGTTATATGGTACTTCAATGGTCACTGCAGCCAGAAGGTTAACTGAAGCTATTTACGATTTTCTGGGAGCTTACTAGATTTTCGAAACCCAATGGAATTGAGGTAGCACTTCGTTATCACTAGACACAGGTCCGAGGTTCAATCCTCGGTCTGAACAAGGTGACTCAACCTTTCATCCTTTCAGTGGGACAGACTGAGGACCAAGCATGCTTTGGAATTAAACTCTGAGGGTTCCATGTAAGGTTGACTACCTAACCAGGTTATATACTTCGCCCAGGGCACTTGGTCTAATGAACGGAGATTAGCACCGTAGGCCCAGGTACCACGCGGGCTGTAGCACTGAGGAGTTTAGTTTCTTACCAAGTATAGGTACGAGAACCCTATATTTATGCACGATTCTTCTAGAATTTATATATGTGTGTGTGCAGAGAAATCTATGTATAGAGATGAATTTCTTTGTAACCATATTTTTTGTGGTCCGTTGAATTCTTTATTTACTCAATCACCTAGGTGATAATAGCTCATTGTTATTTATTACTTAGTAATTGTATTATTATTATTTACAATTCATATTATTTAAATAAAATTATATTAGATTTTTAAACACGACCCTAGATATTGCATAACCATTAAATACGCAAAGATTCAAATTATCTAGGAAGATAAACTGTTTATAGCAATATTTTTCTTGGTCCCTACAGTATCCTTATAGTTAAGTTTCATTGTGTGTGTGTGTGTGTGTGTGTGTGTGTGTGTGTGTGTATATATATATATATATATATATATATATATATATATATATATATAATATGTATGACATGTCGTGATCCAGAGTTAAGGCGAATGGAAAACAGTCATCTTAATAATAATAAGTTTATTAAACCATCGTTAAAGTAAAACTTGCGCCATTTTCACTTTTTCGTCGAAGACAGGCGTAGAGTGTTGGTGACAGCTGCATGTCCACTCGCTCACTGAAACTTATCTGTTTGCAATCTCATCAAATTCTTCCAAAATGCTTCCGTCTGACAGGATGATCCTACAAGCTTACGCGAGCATAGACCTTTTTCATTTCTTTTATTATTATAAAAGAGTTCTCTTTTTAAAATCGTTTTTGCTCACTTAATTACCAACTAACCTTTTTTAGACCTGACATATATATATATATATATATATATATATATATATATATATATACATACATACACACACATACATACATACACATCATATATATATATATATATATATATATACATACATACACACACACTTACATACATACATACACATCATATATGCAGATACATATACACACACACACTCATATAAAATACGATTTCAGTTTAGTATTGCAAGTTTCTTCACTGCCAAGCTTGTTTGGATCTCTACCGTGTGTTTTCGATCTCATTTATTTAATTAGATAGTCTAATTCTATCAAATCCATTCTCACTTCCTTAAGAATTATTTAGCTTATTTGTGCAAAAAATTAATTACTCATTTACATTCGGCCGATTCACAAATGAAGAAATTTCGTTTTTACTCTCTCTCGTTCCCAAATTAACTTTTGTAATTGTGTTGCTTATCGTCCAAGTTTTAATTTTGTATATTGTAGCTGAAGAGAAGGGAAAAAAAGTCAAGATTTGCTTTTTCGTTCTTTCCTCGTAGATGAAAAAGCCCCCCAGATAAATCTCCCTTCAGCAAACTTAATTTCGTTTCGCGTTTTATCTGCACCCGATACCTCAATAAAATCTACGTAATATCTTCTTTCCTTTTTTTGTGTTGTTATTCTACTTAGTGAATGCTTCTTTGTTTACACGGAGCCCCTGTTATTGGATATTTATTTTCGATATTTTTCTTTAAGATTAAGATCTCTTTTTGGAAATACTTTCCTTGCCGACTTTTTACGTATGGTTAAGGAAAAGGCAGATTATAAATATATTTTAATTCCTCTGAAATATATTCTGAACTTGTGTAAATTTTATCCGGTGTTCAATGAATTATTTATCGAAATATATATTTATGCTTGTGTGTGTTTGTCTATGTATGTATATATATATACACACACACACACGTATGCATATGTGTATATTATATATATATATATATACATATATATATACATATATATATATACATATATATACATATATATATATATTCGTGCTTCAGGCCGGGAGGTACGCCAATCTTGGTTCGGCGGAGGTATATGTGGGGGGGGAGGTGCGTGCGTGCGTGCGCGCGCACGCACACATACGAGGTTGGAGGTAGTTGGTGAGCAGGCGGCCAAATTTCTCTTCAGCCTGTAGAAAAATTACCAGATGTACGCATTAATAAGGGGCGGCCAAATACTATCTTGCACTCAGTCGGCAATAATCCAACACCAGCTCTGTTTATACATATGTACGTGTAATATATATATATATATATATATATATATATAATCATGCATATGTATACTATTTGTCGATCACAAAAGTAGCTCGCACCGACTTGTTTTCTTCATATCTCTCAGTATTTGGTGTTGTAAAATGGTTTGCTTAATTTTGTCTGCAGCATGTTGAATCACTTTTCCAATGTTGATGTCCTTCAAGATCGTCGTTTAAGCGTGCTCTCGTTCAACGCCCTCTGTTACATGATGAAAGCATTTTCGACACTGCAATTCTATGAGATTCCAAATCGCCTTTGTGCCCCTTATACCTTTGCAAATTTGTCACACCAGTCGTTGAACCCAGTATACGCAATTAATCGTATATTGCACCCAACGGAAAGTCATTGATTTTTTTTTATATTATTATTATTTTAATTTTTAAAGTCCGCAAACTAATTTCTCTTCCACAAACTCAATTTCGTTTCGCGTATCTGCAGCCCATAACAAGTAATTTTACGTAATATCTACCTTTTTTTACTACAGTATTATTCCTTACTTTGTAAATGCTCCTTTGTCTACACGGTGCTTCTTGTTATTGGATATTTATTTTCGATATTTTTCTTTAAGATTAGGATCTCGTTTTCTGGAAATACTTTCTTTTCGTATCGTATTGATGTGTATGGAAAGGAAGGTGTTGGTTTTTGTTCGTTTTTTTTTCTTTTCTGTTAGTTATCGAAATATATTTTGAACTTCTTTGATTTTTCATTCACTCTTCGTTGAATTATCTCTCAATTTCTGTGGATTTATATATATTATTTAATAAATAATAATGGGAAAAATATAGCAATCGTTGTTAAGCAGTTTATGTTATACATCGAACACTGAGAAAGCGAGTGTAGTAGATTGCATTAATAATATAATAGGCTGAACGATGGCCGATTGGTTAGGGTGCTGTCCTTCGGTACCGGAGATCGTGGGTTCGATTACCACTGTGGCATGGATGTTCGTATCCGTTAGGCATCGGCTTTAAACTGTAGGTCTCCGTCTCATTAGCCCTTGTGTTGCAAAATAGTTGACCGTAGCACTTCAAACCAAACCAAACCTAAAAATATAATAGCCCAGATCGGGTGATCCCACTTCCAAAAATTATTCCAACTGTATCCAGTGATAATTATTGATTTTATATTTTCATTTACATGATTAATTAACTAACTGCTTGGTGAATAATTTAGAAATTGAAAATTTCGACCTGTTAATTTTGGAGTTTATACTGGTTCAAACTGGGATTAATAATGAATAAGTAGATGAAAAAAAATGCTTTTCACTTGGTCCAATAATAAAAATTGATCAACGTTAAATGTGCATTTATATCTATTTAAACGCTTCAAATTAGATTAAAAGTATCTCAAATGAGTTGGCAGTTTCCACCCGTCATATCATGATAGGTGATTTTCTTAGCTGTAAACTCTTGTTGTCAACTTTAATGACCGAGCTTCTTTTGTGAGATTTCAATTATTTGTGTAGGGGAATGAACTTAAATTATGTAATTTTTTTAATTTTATTTGAATTCACACTACACGTTTTTCATTTATAGTTCCCACTTAATAACAAAATGTCTTACAATGATGAAAAAGTTATACAGAATCATCCATTATTTAACACAAAAAACGTTAAGAATAAGTACACTCTTCTCTTTTATTGCACAATACTTAATATATGGTAATTTTCCCCCACCTCACTCACTTCTGATCGGCGTGTTTTGCCTATTGTTTACGGATTTTTGTCGGAAATTGTAGCCCAGTATCTGTCTTGAAATCATGCATGACGAATGGGACCGGTGGTCAGCACAAGTTGACTCATTTAGCTTGTTCTGTATAGTCCTGAAGGCAGTCTGTTACAAATCGCTGTACAACATCTAAATTAGGTAAATGTAGTAATCTCTAAAAGTAGCCCATGTCATGGTTTGCGGTGATATGGAAATTTGGTCGCAGAACCATTGGCGAAGGCTTAGAAATTGTGGGATCACGCTATGTTGTATGGTCACTTAGAAAATTAACCCGTAGAAATTTTGATAGTCTTATCTTTGAAAGAGTGTTTGTTCATCGAGTTCCATTGCTTAATTACAGCGATCTTTTACAACAAATAACTGAGAAAAACTCTTTGATGTTCGCTATAGTTCTACTAATCTATAAATATTTATCTATCCTCCTCCCCTTGTTCACTGTAGTATGAGTGAGATGTGCAGGGTATATTGCTTTTACGTGAGCTAAAACCAGATACTTCGAAATAAGCAAAATGTATTCATATTTGTGTATATTGAGATCTTATAATAACTCCGAGTATATCAGTCTTTCATGTACTCATCTTTGGGGAGAAATTTGAGAAATGCATATATTTATCTTTTTAGTACGTAGAGAGACTCAAATGCAAGTAGATAAGATATACATGTACTCACTTCTCAATATATTTGTAAACTTGATATTGGTATAGATACTTAATATTGGTTTTGTAACGTCAAAGTTGAAGACTTATGCAAATAGGCAGGAACTTCTTAACTCCTACTCCTGTAATGTTATGGAATCCATGTCGGTTGGAGTTTATGAGAGCCCATTTATTCTTCTATACTCTAGATCCTATTTGTGAGAAAAACCTAGAAGTCAAAACCATTATAGTAGAATTTCACACAAGTAGGCCGAGTGTCACACAATCATGGTTAAATTGTGCATGTGTGTGCGTGCGCAGACGAAATGTTTATTAAACTATTGTATTACCTAGACCGGTTGATTTAACCATATGGTGATAATTGAGTGAATATTAAAAATGAAATTAATACATGAATTTACTGTCGCTTCACGCTATTTAGCAAACATTCTTACATTCAAAATGAAACATCAATTAGTGTTTGGTCTAACGCACAAAACATCACGATTCCACTCTACTTTTGGAATAACAATACCTTTAATGTCAGGGAAATTTCCCCTTTTCCCCTCTGATCAGCCTGCTTCGTCCATTGTTTAGGCTTTGATTGGAAATTTTAACCCAACCCTATCTTAGAGTCACGCATGACTAATGGGGCGGGCGGTGAGCACAACAAGTTGACTTATTTAGCTTGTCACGCGTAATCCCGAAGGCTATCCGTTACGTATCGCCTTACACCATTTACATTAGTTAAATCCGAGGGTCTTAAAGAAAACACCTCGTGTTGTTTGCAGCCGCTATGCAAATTTGACCTCATAAATTTCGGCGAAGGCGTAAAATTTTTTCCGATTATTTGTTGTATAATCACTTATAAAAATCATTTGTTGTTTTTTCCATTTTCTTTGAACCAACTTTGAAATTCACATTCGTTCATTTAATTTTGTGGCTTACTTATCCGGATATTTTATTGAAATTGTATGACTATCTTTTATTACAATTAAGCAGCTGGAAACTATTTAATCTTTGGTACATTTATAGTGTTCGGTTAATCTATATACATTAACCCCATCCCCTATGTATCATGTTCTTTGTCCCCAGTAGTTGGAATGGAATGTTGTAGGTGTTGTGCCAATAGTAATTGGACTATGTGTGCACCTAAAAAAGAGAGAAAATAAGTAAGGAAATAATTATTTTGGGAGGTTTTTTACTATTGTAACAGAAAAAAAAAAATCATTGCATTCTTCAGAAATGGCCTAAGTGACTTCTTCCTCCACGTGTGATTGGTTGGTTCGTGGCAGTCAAATGCTACACCTTTTTTTACTTGGACCGAACCTTGACTCTCATGCCAGAGGTAGAACGGACCAGTTCAAGCTGCTATCTTGCCTCAGACTAAAATCTTCTAAACGGTTTAACTCATAAACCCTTAAAGATTGCATCCTTTCAAAAGAAAATAATAAAAAAAAAGTGCCCAACTTTTTTTTTTTCAAGAAAATTGCGTAAAAGCTAACATCTAGTTTAAACCAACTATCTCTAACTAGCATATAGCCCGTCATATGACGGGATCAGTAAAGTATTTTAATTTTTCAGAATTGTTAAGTACCCTACGAGGCCGCTAAAAATATGGTTAGTTTTTTGGCTGAGAATTATCTGGTACACGCTCAATAACTTGTTCATCTTCATACTCCTCTAAAGTATCTCTATACTGTGAATGCAGTTTAGAATCACGTTCAGTTCATTTAGAAAGATAATTCAAAGCTTTCTTAAGTACGTCAAAATTATCGTTAAGTTCTTCCCAATTTTTTTTTGCCACAGTAATTAATGGAAGTAAAGGAATGAAACTATCATTTCCACTACACCCTGGAGGTGGTTAAAATTTGTTGTTAATACCGGTGATAAAATTTTCACTGCAACAAAAAATAATCGATGATTAAATTTAAAATTTTCAAATAAGTAACAAATCTATTATTTAAGCCAAATATAAAAGAAAATTATTTACGTAACAGCTAAGTTCAGTGATAAAACGTATGAAAATAATGCAGGTGATATTTAAATAATTTAAAATAAGAAATGATTAAATGAGATGGTTAAAGAAATGACGTCATAATGCTTGAAAAAATGCTATTTTTACCTATTTATTATGCGACAAATTGATAAATTTAAATTTCTGCTCTTAAGCGTGGAAAATAAGGCTTGAAATAATAATATTAAATACTAGAAAAGAGGGAAAGGGTGGATTTCGAACATTTCTAACCCTAACTCATCAAGAATCCAACATGGATGCCTGTATCCATTCCAGGTCCAACCGCTTCATAAATTCGAGGACAGACAGACAAATAACTTAGGCTATTAGTATATAGGGGATTACATTGTAAATAGTCTGGTACTGCCGTAGTATATGATATAAGAAACAGAGAATATTCCAATTGTGAGAAATGGATTGTTTTTAATCTTTATAAAGTTATTCTTTTGTACACTCCAGCCCTGAAATTTCGCGTGCACAAGAAGTACTTTCGCTATTCACTGGGAATAATAACTGGAGAAGTAAAGGTTAAACCAGCACCGTCAATGCCCCGTCTCCACAGACAACTTCCTTTTCTTTATTCTCACCTCTTTGCAGTTGCTGGTATTTTTCCGGTTTTTTGCTGTATTCTTTTCCATTCTTTTAAACCCCATCAAAAAAAAGAAATCTTGTCGGTTGACTGTGTGACGTTAATACTATTTTCTCAATATCTTTTCCTAATGGCATGATATAAAAGGAGCTAATTGGTTTTACTGAAGATATGAAGTATAATCTCTCGGATACCTCGCAACTTTACTATTATGTCAATCCGTATGTCGTATGAAACCAGAAAGTTCTTTTTAAACTGTCTTTAAAGATTTCATTACTGAAACTTTTCAAAAGTTTATTTTAACCCGAGTTTTAACTTCTTTTTTTTTTACATTTCTCGTAGCAGTTCTATGTTTTTAAGCAGTTAGCGCTAAAGATGTAAAGATTGGGAAATCGTCCAGGATTCGCGATCGCCTGATCATCGCTCCAAAACAAATCTGACCTTAATATCTTTTTTAGATGGGCAGAATCGGAGCTACGGTAGCGTGACTTTCTCATTCCGCTTCGTATAAAATACCTCCTTGTCAGGTTTCGAATTAGCCATATCCTAAGCACATCGCGTGTCACTGATCTGAGGGGTGCATCGTTTCATTCCCAGGCATAAAGTTTGTTTTGAATTCACTGCGTTGCTATATATATATATATATATATATTTATATATATATATATATATATATATATATATATATATATATATATATACATATATATACATATATATAACATATATATATATACACATATATATATATACATACATTATATATACATATATATATATATATATATACATATATAAAAATACACATATATATATACACATATATAACATATATACGTAACCACGGCTAAAATTAAATTCACTGATCACATCAAATTATTGTATCCCCTATTGTTTTTACTTGCCCGGGCTATGGAGGAACTTAAGCAACTAGACATAGGCCTCCAAAAGCAGGTTTCGACTCAATTTTACAAGCTAACTCTGAAGAAAAAATATTATGTAGAAATATACAGTCTGTTCCATAAGAGTGTGCCTCTCATAACTTCGTCAATAGATAGCGCGCAGATACCGGTTTAATTGCACGTATATTCATACACGAAGAATGCTTTATGGTTATATTCTTTATTCGATTTGTTTTGCTGCTTTTAAATCAACAATTTCAAAATGAGTGCCGTATGCGAGCCTTTTTAAGGCAGTGTTTCTGTGTAATCATTCAAAAGAACCAAATATGTCTTGTGCAGTTGCAGGTACATGATAAAATCAGAGTCGTTCATTAAGAAGTGGGTAGCACGTTGTAAAGTGGTACAAAAATGACGACCTACGGGAACGGGTAAACGCCTCTTAACGTCAAAATGTAATTATAAAGTGATTTTTGCATAATCTATAATAATGAGGACTGGACAACTTATTCGGCGAAATGCATTTCAGTTTAATATGTGTACTACACGGTACAAATGTATTTTTAAATAATTCGTTTGTATTTTCAGAGAAATAGACGACACGCTCTTGTGGAACAGACTGTACATACGAATATACGAAATATGTAGATATGTAATATATACGAATATATATTTGTGTGTATGCATTATATTTATACAATTATTTTATATATATATATATATAATATATAATATATATATATAATATATTCCAAATACGTAGAAATATACATACACACAGAGAGACATACGTGTATGTGTGTGTTAGACGCGTAGCGAGAAATTTTCCTTTGGGGTGGGGGTTTCTCCCTTCAACTCTTGTTTCAAAAGTAATATAGCAATACTTATCAGGTTATGCTTCCCATCTCTACGTCACTGATAGTATGTACAATGTTTTGCAGATACATACTTACGTATAGTAGAAGCTGATATGAGAAATGAAAACAAACTGAAAAAAAAACAAAGGTTTATTGAAATTGAGTCTCATTAGCAGTACACAGATAAATATAAACAGAGATAGTCTCAAACTAAAATTCACAAGAAATACAGAAGAGTTTGTTATAGGTTTTGCAATGCAAATTACATTACTCATACACCAATCAAGAGTCGATTTTGGATAATAATAATTAAGTAGACTGTGATATGAGTAAAATTAAAACGGTATAAAGAGTTTAAAGGAATGAAAACTCGCATACTTAACTATCGCTTATTGCAGCATTATATAAACAGTGAAAAATAATTAGAAAAATTTGACAAACCTGCGTTATTAAACTTGTTTTAAGATTTTCCAGAAGTGATAAGATGAAAAATTATAAAGTTATAGGAATAAGAATAAGCACAATAACTAAGTTATAACTATGGAAACTAATACAATTCCTTTACTACACACACACACACACACACACAAAATAAATCGTTGTTAAAAAAATTTTCGCTCTTAAACATACTCTAATTTTTTTTTCTGTGCAAAATACAAGTTTTTATTTAAAAAAAATGCTGATGTAACTTTTGAAAGAAAATCAATTAAAGTTTAACTTCTAGAAAACGTTTAAAGAGTATATTTAAGAATAAAATTTTCAATTTGGGTTTAAGCGTTTCGTGAGTAAATTTCGTGCATGCAGCGAGTTTCAAAATTTTCATCGATAAATCTGCCGTGCTATAAAACTCTTTAAAAAAATTCTTTCATGTAGGCCATTAAAAAAATGATGGAGCTAAGAAAAATTATAGAATTGAAAAAAAAAAAAAGTAAGCACTTCGAGAAAATACCTTAGTAGATATTGTTATAAATTATGAAGATTTTTGTAATTTCATTTTCCTCCAGATTAGAGTTTTGGGTGTAATAGGTTCTAGATTCTTGATATTCTGTTAAAGAATGAAGAAAAAAATTCAATTCCAGTTTAGATGAGAGGAAAAAAAAAACTCTAATCCTCAATGTTTGTGCAAGTGTAAAGGTTAGTCTTAAATTTCTTTCTTGCCTCCAGAAATGTGGCTTTTAATTTATGTGGTGTGAATTATGAATTAATTCGTGATTGTAATTTTTAAAATATATTTATGAGTTGGTAATTATTTTATTCCTCTCGCCCTCTAATGTGAAAATCTGAGAAAAAATAATTTTTATGAATTGTTTTACTTTATAATGGTATTCTTGATAGGGGGGGGAAATTGTTCAGCGTGACTTATTCAGTAAAAGTTAAGGAGCCTCGTAAGAAAGAATGGCTGGGGGCGGGGTACAATTTATATAAAACAGATAAAATAAATTTTTTAAAAAGAGTATTATAAATGGAATTTCAAAGGCCCGAGATAGGCTAGAGGTCCGCGTGCTGGGTTAGTTATCCCGAGAGGCTGGGTTCAAACCTGACAGGCAAAATAAAAACTTCCATGTATACCCAGGGAACGTAAATGGTAACTTCTGTCTGTGTATTTGGATGTCCTCTCGCTAGGAGGTTAGTAAATGGGAGAGAAGTAGAATCAGGAATGAAGTCTCCCGTCTTTTGAGGATGATCAAAATTGAAGGATCAAAATGTCCGACATGGTATAGTGGTCAGCGTGCTGTGTTAGATTTTTGAATCGCCGGATTAGAGCCTGATAGACGAAATAAACTTCTTCATCAGCGCTACAGCCTGGTACAGACCAAGGCTTTCTCTGTCTGCTTCCTCCAAACGGCACGACTTTTTGCAAGGTTTCTCAATCTATTAATACCCAAGATCTCCAAATCTTTCTCCTCACAATCTAACCACCTTGTTGCTGGTCTACGTCTTCTTCTTGTATCCTCGATCTTTGAAAAAAGTTAATTTTTTAACTGGGTCCAAATCTGCTCGTCTGAAAACATGTCCCAGCCATCTAATTCTGAGACGAAATAAACACATCCCAAGAAAATGTTAAAGGTAAACCTCTGATTATGGGTCTGAATGCCCTCTCGCTAGAAGGTTGATAGATGGGAGAGAGGTAGAATCAGGAGTAAAGTTTCTCGTCTTTTGAGACTGGTTAAAATTAAGGGGAATCCCCAACGTGACATTATGGACCTCATATACCCCATCAGAGTAAGCGGCTCTAAGCGATGTATCAAATAAAATTTGAAAAAGATGTTATTTGTGAAAATATGGAATAAAACGCAAACACATTTTATTTCTGTAATTCACTTCAAGAAATCTGAGTCACCAACTGTTCCATCTCGTACTATCAACAATTATCGAAAACTCGATCAGAGTTGAAGCAGCATAGGAGGCCTAGATGCGCAAGACTTGTTCCTGAATATAAAAGTCATTTAGAAAATTATTTTGAACTTTATTAAATTAAAAACCTATGGGGTTCGCCGGACAATGGCCAAGTAGTAGAGCGCTGCAGTTCGGTACCGAAGTTCGCCGTTGGCATTGTTGTTAGTAGCCGTTCAGAATCGGCTTTAAGCCGTAGGTCCCGAAATCATTAGCCCTCGTGAGGGAAACATTAAACCGGATCACTCAAGCCAAACCAAATCAAATCAAAATCTATGAGCAAAAGAATTAAATTGAAATATTTATAAAAATCATCTTGTAGTTTTTAGCAATAATTTGCTTTCCCTATTCAATTTGCTTGATACCAAAATCAGGTTTTCTTCGACTTTACAAGTAGCCTCCGTTGACTACATCATTACTGTTTTAATTAACACAAACAAGTCACTGCTCTTGGTTTACGCTTCTTTCTTTTCGCAGTCTTTTCCGGTACAGAAATCCAACCTAATCTAGTTGTTGCCCCCCTCCCCTCTTTTAATGGTCCTGTTTTTGGCTTGATTTATATTCCTTGCTCCATTGTTTGGGGCTTAATATCCCTGTACTGGGCGTTGCCTTGATTCCATTCTTAGAGTTTACCTTTTCTTGCTCCGCCATATTGATTGATGACATCACAACTCGGAACTCTAGTTGCCAGGTTACGAAGCGAATGCCATAGATCTCTGACGACGTTAGGGAACATTCTATCAGATTTTGGCCCAACTCCTCGTTTATTCCACCATTTTCTTTCTTTTATTTTCTGTTTTTTTATTTCATTTGCGTTTAATCCGTTAGATTTAAGTTGGTGAATATTAATTTCTCACTACTATTTTTTTTAGAAATAATTCATAAAACCCATTTTTTATTGAGTAAATATATTCTTGTAATATCGAATCACTAAAGCACGGATCTGGAACATATTCAAACAGTACTCCCTGTTACTTTGTAAATTAATTAAAAAAAATCTAAATATATCTTTCTACTTGATGGCATTTCTGATATATTTGATTAATGTCTGAACTGTTGTCTGTGGACGTTTTGCCCATTTTAAGAAAATTAATGTACATTCATTTGACGTTGCTGTTGAACTTTTGCGTATAAAAGTTCATGGCTTGTTACCACATTATTCTAATGAAAGTACCCAATCTTTTTTCATTTCCCTGCATATATAGTGCCAAGAATAATATTATAAATTTGAAAAATTATCCATATGTCACTTTCAATTCATCTCCATTTTTTATGAGACTTTTTTTTTTTTCTTTTTAATGCCAACTACTGTTTTTTAATTTCTGAAAGAGCACTCGAAATTTGTTATTTTTTTACACGTTTTATAAAAATATGACCATAATGGTATTTTTCACAGATGAAAAAAATATTGATATTTTTGTTTTGAAATCAGGGTGGCAGTATCTAATGTTACTACAAAAGAATTATCTCAATTATAAATTATCCCAAAACAAAAGAAAATTGATGGCCGAATAGTAGAGCTCTACTCTTCTTTACCGTGATTTTTCGATTCGAATGAAGGCATGGATGTTCGTATTAAAACTTAAAAGTGTTGCTAGTTGTTTTGAGCTATTGTATTTATTTGTAAAATATTTCATTCCCAAATTGTCTACGAGATACTTGATTTTTTTAGTAATTTTTATTTATTGCTGTCTTATAGTTATATATTACCCCTAAAGTTTTGTAATATATATATTTCATCACTCCATCTGAACTACTTAGTGAATTGTTATATTTTATAGATTTAGATTTATTTTAAAACATAATTGTTTTCCTAATGCCCCAGTGCATTATTGGTCATTCAATTTTGAATGTGTTTAGTTAGATGCCATTCGCTTTGCAATACTTAATTTCTAATTTTTTGATTGTGGTGAGTCATATCGTTTCAAGCATGCCAACTACTCCGAATTCTCCTGAGTTGTTCCAGAGAAATGGGAGAAATTGATAACTCCGGAAACATCTCAGATTACTCCGGAAAATAACAAAAATTTTGAACATCTAAAAGATCCCAATTTAAGAATGTAATTTAAGTTCTTGGCAAAAATATTGCTGAATATATTACTCTTTCCACACAGTAATGCTGCATGTGAGAGAGTTTCCAGTACTATTCAGAAAAACCAAACTGAATTTAGATCAAATTTAAGTATATAAACTGTAGATTCGCTAATGTTAAAAAAAAATGTAAGTGTTTTAATCAGGATCAATGTTACTACAAGAAACAATTTTCTGAAAAAGAAGTTAACAACTTCTTTTTCAGAAAATAAAAGCTAAAAAAGCTACTTATACATTTATAAAAACATGAATTTTAATTTATCTGTTGTATTAGTCTACTGTGAATTTAGTTTTAATTTAATTTGCTAAATTTAAATTTAGAAACTGATAAAATGTGTAGCAATGTATGATTTTTTTTTTTTGTTTTTTTTGTTTATATTTATTACGTATGTAAATTGCATACTCGTGTATTTTGTAGGTGGTTGTAAATTTTAAAACCTCCCTGTTGCTCCTGACAGAGGTGCCTGAATGTTGGCATGTCTGTAATCCGTCCACTAGAGGGAAAAATTTCGACAGATTTGCGCATGTCTGAAAAAGGCAATTCTATTTCGAATAAAAGGAATTCCATTTTCCACATTATGTCTCGTTTTGCAAAAAGTAGACCGTAGCGCTCCAAAACCAAAACCAAAAAGCCAAACCCACATTATGTTATAAAGTAGTCCAAGTTGGGAGATTCTTTAGAGGTAATATTATTACAAATGAAACATTGGATTTTCTTGAAAATTAATTTCTAATGACATTAAAATTTTAGGAAGTGCAAAATATACGCAATAGAAGAAAGCAAAACAAATACAATCTAAAGACAGTTCTACAGTGCGCAGCAGAGGAACGACTCAAATTTTTTTACCATTTTTGTCAAACCTTACCCCTTGCAATAAGAGTACATTACTTTTATCATTCTACGATCTCGGGATGTCTTATCCAGACGGACTATTACGCTAGGAGTACGTCATTGCGGGAAAACCGATTTTCTTCATAATATATTTACTTTTAAACTGGCGCCTCAAAGGGCAGTTTTTTCTTTTATAATTTATATTTTTATATGCATTATTGCATACATATCAACAATGCATGGAATAAAGAAAATAATTAGTGTTAGGAAGAAAACAAGCAACATTTTATGAATTACACATTATTGGACGCTTTCAGATGGATATTGCCTTGACCTAAGCTTAAAGTTACGTACATGATTATCAAACTTGGAATTATAGTTTAGGGTTCTGATTGGTTTTTTTTTTTCTTCATTACATTTTACTAGTTGTTAATTTCCATCTGCCAACATCATTTTAGAGAACGAATTACGTTCGTAATCGCCGTTTGAAGTTCCTTTATTGCTTCTGACTGAAAGAAAAGAAAGTTAAATCTCGAACAAATTGCTTGTTTCTTCTGTGTTTCTCGAACACAGACGACTACTGCTGACTTTTCTCGTTAAAATCGCAGCAATTGTATTACTCCTCAACTTTCTTTTGCTTCTTTTTTTTTTCTCTATTTTTTTAACATGACAGTTTCTACGTCTTTTTGCGTAGTAGTTTTAATCAGTGGATTTCCTTCTGTTTTCATTTCTGTGTTTCCATTTTCTTCAAAGGGACTTAGAGAAAGTTGGGGGAAATAGGGAGGGGGAGAATTGGGGAAAACTGGAGCACTCTTTTCAATTAAATAAACATTGTCTACACTGGGTCCTTAGTCGAATCCATTTTCTGGAGTAACTCTTGGAGACGAGAGATATCTGTTCTTAGTTGTTATGGTTGGCTTAAGACGTAGGGTCTTTGAATTCCTGTAGCTTCCCTTTCCCTTTAATTTTGTCTATGTTTCTACTTTTCATGTCAGTAGCTTTAAGAGCGTATAGTTTTACAAAATAGAGAAAAGCATATTTTTGAAGCCAATTTAATTTTATAAAAATATAAATATTAACATATTGACGGACAGTACGAACAAGTCAAGTTTATCACTATAAGTTTCACAGTGGCATGGATGTTCGTAGCCGTTCGAAATCGGCTTTAAGCTGTAGGTCCCGGTCTCATTAGCCCTCGTGTTGCAAAAAGTAGACCGTAGCACTCCAAACCAAACCAAACCAAATCAAATCACTATAAGTTTTTGTAATTTTTAGAATATTAGAAGTATAGTTTTACTCTTTCTACTTACTTAAATAAACTTAATTTTGATTAATTCAGCACCTTTAATTAGATTGCAGCTATAACCGTCATGGCACCAGCGGATTCTAAACACTAAGTAATGGGATGATGGCGGCTGTAACAGCAAAAATTTAAAAACTTAAATGGCAGGTTTAATGACTCAAATAAGCATTTTTTTTGTGTGCAACAAAGTATTTTTGGAAGTTTTACACGAAATGTTAGTTCATAAATAAAAATAAATAAATGATCAAAAAAAAAAAAAAATTCAAGCGAAAACACGATCGCACTACTCCCTTCACAACCCGTGCATACTGAAGCTGCAAGTCGTGTAACAGGTGGAAAACGAAATTCAACCTAAAAAGTTGTTTCCAAAACATGATACTAGGCTTCTACTTGTACGCCGATAAATGCATATTTGTGTCGGTTTAGCCGTAGTGCCTAAAAACGACCATTTCGTTGTGGACGGCTTTTGTCGTCATGCTACATCGTGAACTTCGCTTTGACGACTATAGACGCAAGTGTCCATCAACGTGTTAAAAGAAGATTTCAGTAGCTTTAAAATGAAGATAGTTTGTATCCGATATTTTGATGCTGTTATTATAAGAAGTTGAAATTTCGTATTGTTTGTGACATGGGCATCGCACAATGTAGATTTTGGACTTTCCATACAGGGAAAGAGATATGTTACTGTGAATTTGGAGCGTTTATCTCTGGCACTCACTTTCATGGGTTCCCATTTTCGATGTTTTTACCATGCATGAAATTGTGAAATGACAGTTTAAAGAATTAAACAATGCGTCAAGTGACACATTTGCAAATGTGTGTGTGAGTGTGTATATATATGTATATATATGTACTTATACTAGACGACCCGACAGACGTTGTCTTATTTTAACACTGTAAATCCAAAAATTGTAAAATATTTTTAAATAAATTATAAATTAGGCCGTTTTTATGGAAAAGTGAGGAAAAAAACTATTTTAAAAATACTTGACGCCACCACGCGTACAGTCATCACAAACGTAATTAAATTAAAACTCCCACATCGCCTGTACGGAGATTTGATCTTAGGACTTTCGTACTGAAGTCCGTTGCACTGGCCACTACGCCACAGATACGTTGGCAGTGAATGGTTTCAATCGGCATTATAATACTCTCAATAAGCGATCAATTCTGGATTTTTAATTAAAAAAAAAATTTTTTATCCGACCAGATCGTGAATCTAAACCATTTTCGAGTCAATTTAATTACATAAAATTTCATCAAAATCAGTCCAGCCGTTTAGGAGGAATTTTATTATAAACACACGGACAGAATATATATATATATATATATATATATATATATATATATATATATATATATATATATATATATAATATATTCTGTCCGTGATGCGGATATATATATATATATATACATATATATGCAGTCTAAAATATGGCTGTATATCGATAAAATTTTGCTCAATGATTAAAGTTATTTTGGAGAAACTTTTAGACTGGTCATATTTATCCTCGTCCAACATCATTTTCCTCTTATTTGCCATATTTACATTCTTTTTTATTTTATTTTTACGATTTTTTACCTCTTTCCTCTCCAATCTATCACTTTTGGTACTGGAGTTAGAAGGTTCGAATCTGTCCAGAATCTGCTTCTAGCAGTACATCCTGGTCTTATTAGCACTCTTGCAGTAAAAATGTAGATCATAGCGCCCCAAACGAAACCAACCTTTCACTATGCTAGAAGTTATGGCTAGGATATTTCAATGTTAAAATTGTTTAACTTATTTATTTATTGTATTGTATTATATTTTTGTCTCGTGCTCCATTTTAATTTTTTTTTTACCACTGTTTTCTTTAATCTCGTGAAATACGTAGGTTTGTTTCCTTTGTTTTATCGGTAGGCGAGTGAAAAGAAAAATTTTTGCCAAATATAATGTCCCTACACTTGGCTGCTAGAGAGCGTAAATAAAATTGCCAAAATATAGCACTTTTATTTACATCATAATTTATATCAAATTCAAATAGACTTCGACAAAACAGACACGTAACGTTTCTGGTTAAAACAAGGACGAGTATTGACTTGTATCGGAGTAGTGATTAGTATTTGCACTATATAAGCTTGTTTGTCTAGCCAGCATATGGATTTCGGCCATGTTTCTGTAATCACGTTTTTATGCTTTATGTTTGAGTAACAATAAAAACCTTTAGTTTCAAACCGTTGAATATGTCATGGTAGTTTTTAAAGCCATTGAAAAATTCCGTGTTGAAAATTTCCACGCTGGGCAGTTGTAGATAATTCAAGACGACGTTGTAAAAAGGATTTACATCTCATTCCTCTCATCTAGAACACGCGCGCCCTTTTTTTTTTTCTTTTGTGTCATCGGCAAAAGGTTGTTCCACAAAACAGATACGCTAATCTGCCTCTAAGCCTCGTTAAATGTATTCGGGATTAAAAGCTGCGCTGAAAAAATAACATGGCTGACCTTAATGTAAGTTTTCATAATTTTTTTTTCTTTTTTCTTACTTGGACATGTTTATGGTCTGTTGCATTTTGATGTAGTCTGAAAAAATATTTGAGTATGTGCTTATTAATGTCCACTCGTGTATCTTTTGTGAGATTTTTTTTAAGTGCCTTATCCACCCGCAATGGGAAAAGTGTATATAAAATAAACAGCTCTGAAAATTATGTCTTGAGTACAATGTTAGTTTTACGAATAACATATTCGATCAAGTATTATTTGAAAACATGTACAATTATTGGCTAAAATATTTAAATCAAAAAAGTAATGAATAAATTAATTAAAAATTCTTGAATTTTAAATTCGCATTACTTTCAGAAAATATTTGTTGAAAGTATTTCCGGTATCGCAATTAATATTTGAGTATGTGCTTATTAGTGTCCTCGTGTATCTTTCGTGAGAATTGTTTTACATGCCTTAATCTCCCACAATGAGAAAAGTCTATATATAAAATAAAAAGCTCTGAAAATTATCTTTGTGTACAATGTTAGTTTTACGAATAACATATTCGATCATGTATTAGCTGAAAACGTGTACAAATATTGGCTAAAATATTTAAATCAAAAACGCAATTAATAAAGGAAGTAATTAAAAATTCTTGAATTTTAAATTCGCATTACTTTCAGAAAATATTTACTGATAGTATTTCCGGTATCGCAATATTAATTTTCCTGTGTTTCACACATGCTTACATTAGCCCCTCATGTAGCTTAAAATTAAATTTTAAAAAGGCACTCACTAAAAGTCTTTTTGATGCTTTTGAAATTTTTGTTCGCTTCCTATAAGGAAAATATGTATTAAATATGTTAAAAGCCTAAAAAAAGCATGTTAGTGATGCAAAGAACACATCTATGATCATCTCATATAATAATAGCCTAAGTTATCTGTCCGTCTGTCCTTGAATTTATGAAGCGGTTGTACCTGGAATGGATAGAGGCATCCATATTGGATTCTTGATGAGTTAGGGTTAGCAAAATTCAAAGCGAGTCAAGTTTATCAACTTCCAAACTATCAAATTACCAATAACTAATTCTAAAATAAATTGGTATGAGCATGCTTCATATCACAGCGAAAAATACTGTCGTCTTTAAAACGTTCGAAATCCCCCCTTCCCCCCTCTTCGATCGTTTAATGCCATTATTTCAAGCCCTATTTTTCCCGGTTAAGAGCAGGCGATTAAATTTATCAATTTATCACATAATAAATAGGTAAAAATAGTATTTTTTCTATCATTATGATGTCATTTCTTTGAAACATCTCATTTTATCATTTCTTATTTTAAATTATTTAAATATCGTCTGCATTATTTATATACGTTTTATCACTGAACTGAGATATTACGTAAATAATTTTCTTTTATATTTGGCTTCAATAATAGATTAGGTATAAGTGTGATAATTTTAAATTTAATCATGGATTAATTTATTCCATAGGTTAACGGGGAGAAATTGGAATCCAATATGGTCGGTACCCGACAACCTTAAATGCTTCATTAAATTAGTCAGGTTTGTTGGTAATCTAGCTAAGAAGTTGAATCTTTTTTTTTACCGTCTGACTTCTTGAATAAAAAATTAATGAATAAAAACACATATAAAAGAAAAACAAAAGGGCAAATTGTCTGCCACCGTGCATTGAACAAAAATCCTGAACAGCCTCTAACCAGGCTGTCTGCCGCAGAGAAATCTTTTACGGTCTTCAACCCCCTTTAATTAAGACCGGAGTGCGCCTTTACATAATTATTCATCTGACTCTTTTACATAGGGCGAGGTACGGGTGCCTTTGACGTTTTTGAGATGCCGCTATTATTATTAGTAGAGGAGCTGCAAAAGACAGGTTGCTGCTTTGCCAGATCTTTAGAAGGCGAGATTTCTTCAAAGGTGAAAAGAGTCGCTTTACAGAGGTGTAAGCCTTGTCTTCCACGTAATGGAGCCCCGAATCTCAAACTGGTGTTGAGTTAGTTAAAAGTAGTTCAAGACGCCGGAGAGAAATCGATCTAGACTAACGTATTATTTTTGTATCTTTACGGGACGGATGATGTTTTAAGTGAGTTTTTGTTATGCAAGATGACGTGAAATTTTCTTATGGGATCACTTTTAAATGCTAATTATTTTAGTTACGTCTATATTTATACATACAGTCTGATGCAGAAATTAGAAAAAACTTAAATTAATAATTTTACTACGTATAAGGATGAAAAGATGCATAGCAAAGCCAGCGTAAATCACAAAAAGAGAGATTATGCTTTACCTTCTCGTATACATTTTGGCGTTGCGTACTTTCTCTATTTTTGCTCACTTATCTTGGATTTCCATTTTATGCTATTTGCTTCACAAAGGTTTTGCTTTTCGTATACATTTTGCGTACTTTCTCTATTTCTGCCTCACTTATATTGGGTTTGCATTTTATAGTATATTGTTTCGCAAATGTTTTACCTTCTTGTATACATTTCGGCGTTTGCGTACTTTCTGTATTTGTGCCTCACTTATATTGGCTTTGCATTTTATGTGATACTGAGGCACAAATGTTTTACCTTCTCGTATAGATTTCAGCGATTGCTCCGTATTTGTGCCTCACTTATAACTTTGCATTTTATGCAATATCGAGTCACAAAAATTACCTTCTTGTATAAAAAGACACGGTTAATACACATAAGGGCGTGAGCAGGAGAAATATTGAATATTTTTTAGCACTTTAGTGAGGAATTCAACGCCAGATGTGTTAATGAGGATACAGAAAGAGGGGGCGGGAAATAGAGGTTTGTCATAAAATCAGCTTTTTACGCCGATGACCTTGTCTTAACCACTCTCACGCTACTTTGAAGAGGAAAATAATTCAAAGGGGGCATCTTATGGGTAGCGAAGAAGAAATTCCTTCGTGTCACCTGAACTTGGAACTAAGGACCTACCGCAAAGACCTGGCGGAACAAGTGATGGAAAGAAAGAACGAAAAAAAAATTAAAAGGTGGGGGAAAAAAAGAAGAGAGATTGCCTCTCTGGAGATCTAGATCTTGTTTCTTTTTTTTCTTGTTATTTCTTCCAAGAGCTAACGTCTGCTGCCTTCTCTACAGACTTGGCGTGTAACAAGGTCATTCTACTTCCTGGTTTTGAGGTGGTTGGTGGAAAGGTAGAAGATACCTTTAAGGTTAAAAACGCCGTCTAACCTCTCGCAGAGATGAGAGGGTATTGGGAACATTCTCGTGAAGGAAGAATTGGCAGGGTTTTTTTTCTTCGAAAGTGTTGCGAAACATTTAGGGGGTTTTCAGACGTCAAGTTTTTCAATCCTGCGGAGAGAAATGAAGCTGCTCGTGACTGCCAGATTTATTGATAGTTAATTTATTTTATATTTTCTTTGCATCCTCCTCCCAACCATGCAGATTTTATCGTATGAAATCTTTTAAAGCTACTCGTTTAGAGTCTTGTTAAAGGGCATCCATGTTTTTTCGTCGTATGTTTTATTATATTTTATTTTCTCTCACAATATTCATTATCACTTTGCAGCTGAAATTTCGTTTGGATAATTTTGGATAATCATAACTTGCTTGACATTTAATCGAGGATTCATGATATAATATTGTGGGGTGTCTGCTAAAAGTTCATCATGGTTCGTTAAGATGTTATTCACCAGTGAATAACATGTCTTATTTTATATACATACACGCATAAATATAAGCTTGCTTTAATGTATGTATGTATACGTGCATACGGCACTCGTTGTGTCCCTATTAAATTGCGCTCTTTTCCGTTCCTAATGATAATAATAAGAAAAGTAAATTCCCCCTCCCTATAAAAAAAAGTAGCAGAATAATATAAAATTGGAGCATCTCTGGGATAAAACTAGCTTTTACAGTTAAGGAATTATAAAAGTCATTATGTATGTTAGCTATATATGTTATGTTGTCATATATGGCTCATCAACTTTTTCATATGTGTGGAGTTCAGTGCAGTACTTTGTCGATCGCCTAGCACGTACAGACTTACTTTCCAGATCCAGGCTATTTATAATAAGACCGCTGACTTGAACATTTTTACATCTACTCCTTTAAGCTTTATGCAGAACAATCATCAAGGCTCATTAAAGTTGTTCGGAAATACTCTTCTGTTGCCTCTATGCCTATAAAAAATTTATCCGTATTAAAAGGAAGAAAATTTTATTTTGATAATTGCTTGAGTTCTGTGTGTTATTGTTGAAGTGTGAATTATCCAAAATAATTTTATATAATACCTAGCCATCCTACTAACTGAAAATTGTTTTACAAATAAACTTTAACATAGAGAAACGACCTAAGAACAAAATAAACATCATAACAACTGTTGGTTGCAAATTTGTTGTAAATATAAGTTTACGCTGTTATTTTATTTTGTCACTTAACAAGCATTTGCCCATTATAGAACTGTCTTCATTTACTGTGGTACTCATATTACTGATATATATGTGTGGATGTATTTAATCTAGATATTTATCTATACTTTTACTAATATTGTCTAAACGGTAATTGTATCATTGTCACTGAAATCTACTGGAAGGCCATTTCTTGATGAACCTTACCCACCCTATTGGTGTACATATAGAAAATTCGAGAAATGATTTCCATATTTGCGGAAAAAATATTTATATATGACTGGCAAAAGGAGGGAAGCAGTTTCAAATCCATATATGCACCTTCATAAAAATCCGATTTACCATAAAACGTATTTACATCTGGGAGACTTGGAGGGAGATGGAAATTGGCATGTATATATACATATATATACATGTGTGTATGTACGTGTGTGCATGTACACGGGATTCATATAGAAACCCTACAGCATAGTGTTTCACTTGTATTTCTTTATATTCAGAGAGACAATCGGGGAAGAAATATAGTACCTACATTTCTTTATCTGCCTCCACCACCCCTCGTTTGGGGGAAGGGGAAATCAACCCTCCCTCCCCCTAAAAATGTATCGCCCACCAGCTGTTATCTAGTCTCGGCAGGTAAGCTCTGTGAAAAGAAGGAGCAATCGCTGAGGGGAAAAATTAGCATTCCACGTTCGAAACGCGGAGGAAACTTGTCGGCAGCTGCGTACATCCCCTTTCCCCCATCCCTTTGCAGAAAATGGGTTTTTGACTCCCCTCCCCATTCTTATTTCCAAGCACTGAGATGGGGGAGTGGGGGTGTTGGTAGAAGAAATTTAAAAGCAATCTTTATTGATTGGGGAACGAAAGTGTTGGAAAGAAACCCCCGTAGAGTGGGGCTGTAGGAAGTTTTTGGGTGTTTTGTTTCATTTTGATTTTTTATTCTTTTTTCTTTGTTTCTCTTTTCTGTTTGGCGTTTATCGAATTTCATGCATCAGTTTGCAGACAAACTTAATCCGCTGGAGAAGAAACAGCATCATTCCGCCGAGATACCGTTTTCGTGAATTTGTGTTAACACATCAAAGAAATTCCCCCACCTCCCTGCGCTCTTCCTGCTGTGGGCCGATCCGGGTTCTGCGAGAGATATCGATTTCTAGGGGTAATTTTGCGAAATTTGTTATGGGGGGATGAGGATAAGATAGAGATATTTTACTCTAAAAAGGTAATTAAACGGGGTGTGCGTGTATCCCTTTTGTCATAAGCAGTTATTACCAGGTCTTCGAACCGTATTTCTTAGTACCGGTTTCTGTTCCGGTTCAACTAAAAAAAAAAAAAAATATCGGTTCAGTCCAGGTTTTCGTTTTGCCATAAATAAACGTTTTCGGTTCAGTTCCAAATGAATAATTTTATTTTATACATATTCATATTTCTAATAAAAATATAATTCGATCATAAACAAAAAAAACTATTCTATCAAAATTTAGATGATTTTATTCTTCATTGGTACACTATGTAAATTGATACAAGGAACCAGCATGTACAGTAAGAGCAGTGAGCTTTGGCATTGTTATGTTGTTATTGTTGTTGCATATGCCATTTGGTCTATCCAACTACGATTGAGCCCGAGACTACTCATATTAAGGCCAAGGGGTGCGTCTTTTGTTTTGACGGACACCTCAAGTACATCTTATGCTCAATTGGGTCCTCGTAATTTTAAAGCAGGGACCTAGCAGAAGACCCATAGGCTGCCACCGCCAGAGGTATTGATTAAGAACTTGGAGGACATTGTTACCACGAACATATTTTACGTTCCCCAGTCACCTTTAGCGGATCTTAGGTCGGCTAGGACTCCGAACCCGCAACCCTCCTGTTTTGAGAGCGTTGTCTTTGCCGACTAAAATACAGCGGCTGGTTCTGGCATTGTTATTAATTATCAAAACGTTATGACATTCCATTATAACAACTGAACAATCAACTTAATTTAAATGCCGAACGATGACCAAATAGTTTGGGTGCTGACCTTCGGTACTAGAGTTCGTGAGTTCGAATCCTATTATGGCATGAATGTTCAAAGCCGTTTAGAATCGGAATTGTTTAAACAATAGGTCCTGGTCTCAATAGTCCTCGTGTTGCAAAATACACCATAGTGCTCCAAACCAAACCAACTGAATTAAATCTGCGTACTACAATAGTTCCATGCGAAGCTGAAACTGAAAAGAACTAGTGAGCAAACATCGAAATAGGAATTCGAGAAGCAATGTACATGTAATGACGATAATTATATAGTTGACGTTAGTCCTTAGATAAGAAAATATTGATAAGTTGAACAGCCACAAAAGGACAGAAGATATCGAAGCGTTCTGACCAAAACAACGTATTTTTTTTTTTTTTTTTTTTTTTTTTTTTTTTTTTTTTTTTTTTTTTTTTTTTTTTTTTTTTTTTTTTTTTTTTTTTTTTTTGTTTTTTTTGTTTTTTTTTTTTTTTTTTTTTTTTTTTTTTCAAATCTGGTTTGAAGCCTTGGTTTATTACGTTGTCCGGTAAACGGATTGCTCTTTTATTATGGTATTTTTTCATGGGGTTTTATTGTAGAGGAAAAATCGTCGATGAGGTTGTTCGTTTCGATGCAGTTGTACATGTCACTGTGTCGAAAATATCGGTTGTTTATATATGTATATATGTATATATTTATATATATATTTTATATGTATATATGTTTTTATGTATACATATATGTATGTAAGGAAAATTCTCAGGGGTTTTCAAAACTTAAATCAAGGGCTTAAAATTCCTTCGTCATTTTGCATTCCACTTTTTAACCCCTAATCTAAATTAACCACTGGGGCTACAGTTTACGCCCTCAGAAAAGGGGCCTGACCAATTATAACTCTACATGGTGGACAATTTAGAAAATTTCCAAATAAAAAGGAGATACACACTGTCGGAGGCAGATATTTTTCCCACAGATATTGACCCTGATGTTAAGGGTCTTGTACATGCTAGCTGACCCTTCAGTTTGTCCTGTCCCTATGATGAAGTGGGAACCCATCCTCCAACGTAATCCTAATAAAGGTCTTTAGTTAAAACGGTATCAGTTTTATGGCCATGACTGCAACCACTCATTGAGAAGTCCATCTCATTATATGTATATACATATATGTGTGTGTTCCTTTATTAGAGTAGAAAACTACCTTTGTGCCTTTATGCTAAAAAACTAATATAATTGGTACTGAGCTACCTTAAGATGTTTCATATTCCTTATATAAGAATCTTTTCGGTAAGTTCACAAAGAATAATTTTGACATTTGAATTCTTCAGAAACCCGTAGAAGGCGTGCCTCGTTCTTTGCATCTCTTCATGAAATATTCAGTTCTTTAAATGCCTGACGTGATAACATTGTTGCCAGCGTCTAATTATAAATTATTTAATAATGTATGCTCCTTTTGTTGCACCGTGATGCACGTGGGCAGTTTTCCTGACATGTAACGAAATACAGTTCAGTCTCGTATTTGGATGCGAAATTTGTTATAGTACGTAATGTAATTCACAACATTGCGTCACACTATTTTTTTTTTTTTTTTTAATTTCAGTGCGATTATTCTTTCTTTATGATTTCTTGAGGGTATGAGGAAAATTGTTTCTTCACTCTTCATTATTCTTTTTAATGTCACTTTTATTCTTATGTATTATGCATTAATCCTTTTCCTCCAGTTTTCATAATTATGCTTATGTTTTATTTATCATTCTACCTGCCTCGTTTACGGTTATTTATATTGATATACATACATGCACACATTATATTTACGTACAAATGCATGTGCGTAAATAATAAACTCGTAATGTGCATTTTATCCGGCATTTATGTTTTTGTGATCTTTTTTGTTAAGGTTATAGTGCTATATGTCAACATAAAAAAACCTACATCGTTATTTATATAGATAGGTGTACACACACACACACATAATTTTTCAGTATGGTAAGAAATTTTGGTTTAATTAAACTATTATTACTATGTGGGACAAATGTAACAGAAATGTGGGATAATGTGTATCGAGGGTGAAAGTTGTGCTCACTACAAAACGTTTTAAGACCAAATCGGAGTGCCAGTTCTACGACGGTATTTTTTAAAATAATATCCATTCCTTTAGATTTTTCATTGTTATTTAATATATGGTCCTTTATATATTTATATATATGTTATATATATTTATATTTATGTTATATATATTTATATCTATGTATACATATATATGTATTATATATATATATATATATATATATATATATATATATATATATATAAAGTAAACTAAATCGTGAAGCTAATTTAGGTATTTTGTATAAAACCCCAAAGATGGCCCCTTCAGGAATATAGCGTCACGAAATTTCCGGTAATATGAGAGTTTAAAGATGCCGACCTAAATTTATAGCCGAAAGCCCTCATTAAGGGCCGAGAAGGTTCAGGGGTTTTCAAATCTTAGTCAAGGAAAATGACCACGTCTCGTTACTTTTCCCATTTTAACCCCTAATCTAAATTTTCCACTGGGGTTACAGTTCACGCGCTCTGGGAATGGGTCTAACCAATTAAAACTTTATACTGCTGTAGTGGTCAATTTAAAAAATTCCCTATCGGAGGCAGATTTTTCAGATAGATTTTAACCCATGTGTTACTTAATCTTTTACTTAGGATTTAATGTTAGCTGATCTATCAGCTTGTCCAGAACCTATAATGAAGTCCGAACCTGTGCATCCAACTTCCTGCTAATATAGGTCTTTGACTATAACGGTTTCTTCCTCTGGCCACCTTTGCAGCCGGCCGTCGTGAGCTTCTTCTTTTCTCTCTCTCTCTCTCTCTCTCTCTCTCTCTCTCTCTGTGTGTGTGTGTGTGTGTGTGTGTGTGTGTGTGTGTGTGTGAGTGAGTGAGTGAGAGAGAGAGAGAGAGAGAGAGAGGGGTTTGAAAAGAATTAATAATTTAGAGGTTTAAAGGCAGAAGCACACGGATCGCTAAAAACTCCGTATAAAAGCGCTTGATGTGTTATAATTGAAGGAGAGCGTCTGCAGATTGAGTTGCTGATGAACCCACGCTAAGTGTCTGTCCTTTGTTAGGGTATGGACTCTAACCACCGCCAACCATGTTTAATAGTTGAATACTTGTTTGTGATGAAGACATAAATAAAGATATTATGAAAGACTATTCGGCTCTCTACTAAATAGTTGACTGCCGTAAGGCATGTTGTGTGTGTGAGAGAGAGAGTGAGAGGAGATACTTAGTTAATGACTGTCATTTTTAGACTCACTTGTATTAGGAAAATGAGTAACGGAAACGTGTAACGACATTTTTACCATTGTCATTTTACTATTACCTTTGTTAAAACCTTTTCCTTACAAAGATTAGAAATAAAAATCATAGTGTGTAGCTTGACTTCACCCTTAGCACAGACGCTTTGGAACGTGCAGTACTGTACATAAGTTACATTCGGTTCAGCTTTTTTTACCTCTTCCCGTGAGTCATCGTCAAAGACATACCAGAGCAGGACAGGTTTGAACTAGAAAGAAACTTCGGACACCTCCCAACCAATAATAGGGTTCGTTGGTTTGGGAATTCTGCCCCCCCCCCGCCGTTCTATAGTGGACCCCTGTTTTTTCTCCTCGAGGTAGTCTGTTTTTTTAGAGGACTAGGTTGTGGCCAGAAGAGAGTAGAAGGTGAACGCTGCTGGCATCCGCTGTTTGCGGGATAGACCTTTTGAAGAAAATCATCGCCATATTGTTTCTTAGGGGCTACGCCGACTCGAGGGCAGTCTTCGATATCTACATGTGATAAGTTGATTCCAGTTGTATTCCTTAGGCATTTTATTTAACTGTATAAAATCATTTAATCCAGATATATTTGTCCATGTGTTTATTAATGAGTTTAGATTTCTTCTTTCTCAAACACTAGACTAACGTAACATTATTTTTTACAAATACCGACTATGCATATAATATGCATCTCTGTATTTAATGGGGTACAATGTATCTCCCATTTAGATACTTTTTTTCTTCTGTATGTTCTTGTGCATGTTCCAAATTCCCCTGATACGCCTGAGAAATTGTGGAATAACTTGAAAGTAAAGCGTCTGCAAATAGTAGCACGTATGTTACAAAAAAGGGTTATTAAATATTTATTTTTGAATCATGCATTTCTAGGGCGTGGTTGGTTCATTAATTAGTATCGTGAAGTAATTTCCTGGTTTAATAAATGGGTTTTTAGTTGACCCTCATTCTCTACTTATTGTACCAGTTCGTGGAAGAGCTGCATTTAAAACCGTGTCTAATTTATGAATGAAGTGCCTCCAGATTGTCTCTTTCGTCTATTTGAAATTGCTTTTACAGCTTAAGTTTAAATTTAATTTGTTCGTTTTAAATAACATAAAAATATTCTTAACACATTGTGTGCGGGTACATTCCGCAGCTGAATTGTACCCGGAGCGGGCGTTTTGCGCGTAAATTTAGTTATTCAGTTAAATCTCAATAGATCGAAAATTATTTAATTTTTTAACCAACTTTTCGTATTTTATATTGAAATATATAAATAGAAATATATAAATAACAACCATAAGAATTTTGTAAACAAAAAATATATTTTCTAGTGTATAAATTTATAATCGTAAATATGAAAAATCAAATAGGAATAGTAGTATATAGTTTCAAATTTTTTCGAATTATATTTTATATAAACATTTTTACATTAAAGAAATGAAAAGAGCAATCATAAACTAATAATGTAAAAACTAGTTTTTATTTGTCTACATTTTTCCAGAATCTATGTAGTAGACAAGAACATTCTGCTTTGTTTTCCTGTATATACCGTTATTTTTGTACCCACAAACAAGTCATGTTGTTACACCAACCCGTACTAGTACGTGTCCCGCATACAATGTGTTAATAGTGTTATGTTATTTTCATACTTCGCTCCTATTTACAGTGTAGCCAATTTTTGTAAATTTACGATCAGACAATGTTACTAACTCTTCTCTTTGATAATTCGACATTAAACCCAGGATATCGAACCCAAAAATTTTTGCCGACATCTTAGGGAATGCATTTTATGCCGGCATGCCTCATTGTGTATGTATATATGTGTGGTTTCCTTTGGTTTATAGCGCTACGGTGTACTTTTTTGCAACACGGAGGCTAATGAGACTGAAACCCACTACTTAAAGACGATTTCGAACGGCAGCGAACCACGTCATCAGTAGGATTGGAAACCACGAACTCCGGTACACGGAGATCAGCGTCCTAATCATTCTGCCATCGACCAACGTATGTGCCTGAGAAAGTTAAAAGATACATTATTATAGGTTTTATTACTCGTATTATTCATAAAATCAACAGTAGAAAAGTTGAACGTTTATAACTGTGCTTTGTAGCATCACGCTGCTGGAAAACTATTGTAATTTGTATTTGTTTTTGTGTTACGGATCGTTCTGATGTCAGTCGAATGGGAGAAAGGGAAATGCTCCTTTCTATCTGGGGGAGGGTCCTCATGACTCCATTCTCCCCTCCCTTCGCTCTTCTCCGAAAAAGTCAGAGAGGGGTTTGGGGTCTTTTGAGTGACGTCACAAAGGCCGAGCGTCGTTTTCTGTGGGGAGAGATGCTAAATTGTTGTTCGAAGACCAGCATAAATGAGCCTACAGAAAAATGTATGTAATATAGGAAGGGAATAGTATTGTAATATAGGAATAAGCCCCCTGAAAACAAAAAAGTAATAAGGGAAAAACTCTAGAAGACCCTAAGTGTGGGAAACAAACAATACCTCCAGCAAACACACAGATGTGAACCACCTGTGGGCCATGAAGACGCAATTTTAATCCCCTTTTGACGTTACAGAAGTCATAAAATCATACGGTGAAAATCCCCCGTGACACTATAGAGTCACATAACTTATGGGAGTTATCCCCACGCCATCTACCTAGGATAGCGTCCCACGCTATCTGTTCAGCTAGACTTTAAAAAAAAAAAAAAAAAACAAGAACCAATGCAGATAGTCCGAACACGTCCTCACAAATTCTAAATGGTCAGTCTAAAAAATAATACCCCTCTAAAACCCCGTAGTGTGAGATTTTATATTTTTCGATAAAGAGCACATTCTCTCACCAGCCTTTAGCTAGTTAGTTAGTATTTTCTCTCTCCAGACGTCAGTTAAACGCTTCCTCTTGCTAGCCCTTAGTTGAGCTATGTTGTTGGATCAGTTGTGTTTAGTCACTCTCAGCTTTGAATCTACTAAGGACAGCACTTCGTGTTAAGTATATGGTTAACTCATGTAATGGGTCTAAATAAAGAATGAATGTGAAGGAAAATTAAAGTCACGATTACTTAATTAAAGACAGATAATCCAGGACATGACATGTATAACGTGTAAATAGGTGTATATATAAAATAAACCCTTTCATTTTCCCCATCTTGTATGTGTTCGGTGCTGTCACTATCATGAGGTCTTTGAAGAACCCCGCTGGACCAAAACGTTACCAAAGATACACACTGTGACGTCACAGCATAAACAATAATAATCAATAAAACATTCGGTTAATATTGTATTTATTATAATAATCACTATAATCGTTTCGATTATAAATTTCGGGAATTCCGTTGCAAACCTGACTTTCTGAAGCATATCATTCCTACACACTTAAATTGGGACTACCACTCAGTCTTCGGAACTTGGGGAGAAAAGTAATGGCTTTTTTCCCTTTCTGCAGAGGGAGGAGGCAAGTTCCAAGAGAGATAGAGGGAGAGAAAGCACTATCTTCCATAAAGATTATTTCCCTCCCTTATTTGCTTTAGGTATCATTAGGCGGTTCTCGTGACGAACTGATGTTGTATGTTAATGTTTCGTGGCCTGATAACGGTGCCATCGACAAAGTATTAGAAGGAGTCTGCTTGTTACATTTTAGATGACAAAACGAGTTCTGATGGGTGCGCGGGAAAAAGTTTATAGGACTTTTCCTGTTCAAGCGTAACAAGATAATATTTATTTTTGCCTCTGCCCCATCTCTCTCTTTATATCTCTTACATACACGTGTTTAGCCTATATATATATATATATATATATATATATGCATGTAACATATCAAATTTATTACACCTGAAATATCTAACTAAAATTCTCTTTTTCCCTTTTTCATTCTTTCATACCTAATTTCCCAGCCCCAAAATCTCAGAATTAAAAGGAATGTTCGCTGACTTCGATTCTTATTACCCGTCTTCCGATACTAGCGTTAAAATAAATTCTAATTTTCTGTCCACTGAAGACATTTACCGGCTGTCTCAATAAAATAGTTCACCCCTTCCAATGTGTAAATTGCTACTTAACGCTAACTAAGCTTTTGGTCTTATGGGAAATTCTTGCGTCATCATTCACTGTTGGGCGAAATTTGTAATAGAAGTGTGTTTTCCGTCATCATTCGATGCTTTGCTCTTGTCGGAGAAACATGTCAATTTTGAGTTTCAAATAAAGTCGCACCTTAATGTTAGCTGTTGTTTTAATGTTTGGTTAGGAGCGCTACGATCTAATTTTTTGCAACACGAGGGCTAATGAGACCGGTACCTACTGCTTAAAGCCGATTCCGAACGGCTACAAACGCCCATGCTATAGTAGGATTCGAACCCAGAAACTCTGGTACCGAAGACCAGCACACTAACCATTCTTCCACCGTTCGGCGTGATATTTTAATGGAGCGACTGCAGTCTTCTTAGGGTCTTCTTATTGCCCAGTAAGCTATGGCAATTGAAAATAATGGGTTTCTGTGTAACGTCGAGTATAAACATTGGCATAGTACATATTTACTTATATCTTTCTCTTTAAGATAATTCCTAAAGTATTTTACGCGATTTTTCCAGCCAGTTTCTATACTTCAGTGAGTCGTGAATGCTTTAATGTTATTCACATTTAATGCATTTACGTAAGATTCCTTACAGTCCTTTATACATACATACATACATATGTATGTATATGTAAAGATGCCTATATACAAATATACATATGTCGAGGTATTCAAAAAGCAGGAAAACTTTAACATCGGATAACTCGACAACAAACAAAATAAAAAGGTGCAGTTTTCCATAATCAAATAAAAATGAAGCTGCATTTATTTATTTATTTATTTTGTATGTGTGTGTGAAAGGTATAAAATGCTGGACGACTTCTGTTAACGACCGAGTGCTATAATTATTTGCCTGGCAGATGAGTTATAGGTTGAATATTGCTTACCTTTCCGCCATCAAACAGCAGAGCTGTGAGACGCACTGTTCACAGCAATAGACACTCTTTCTATCAGTATGAGAGACGCATGTTGCTGAGTGGACCTTCACTTTTTGCATGTTACTTCAAAATAACTGTAACTTAAAATTTCTCAGTCATTGTGATAAATACAGAATACTCCAATGGTCCTGCACCTTGGAAGCAATATGCCGACAATACCGCACTGCACTTTTCCATTCTTCATGTATATTCTAACTAATAAAGTCTCCTTAAAAGAGTCAGGCATCACCAGTATCTCATGCATACCCTTTGAAACTGTACTGCTGTGCATAATCTGATGAGAGAAAACTACCAACGAAATCTAGAAGTAAAGCAAGAACTAGTCAAGGCATTGTTTTGCTTATATCTCTCAAAAGTCCCTGTTTCATTTCCATACTTTTGATGTAAACATGATCTTTTTTGCTTTTACTTGTTAGTGAATAATTCAATTTTAAAGCCTACTTTTAGATCATCCGGTATTAACCAGTAAAAATATATAGAAATAATTTAAATTAACAAATAAATGATAAAAATAATAGTCTTATAACAAAATTGTCACGAAATAGTAGTCTTTTAACGTTACAACTTAGATTATAAAGCTTGTTTGAATTTTTTTTTATTAATAGTTACATGTTTTTAAATTAAAAATCCCCGCTTCCCCCAAAAAAGGGAAAAAAGACGCAATCTGTACCTTATTTTTCTGAACACTGAAACTGAATGCCAGTTGTGTTAGAGCTGAAGAAAAGAGCTACTGATTTTCAAAAAAGATTAAAAATCTCGAATAGTAGAGTATGGGATTAGAAGAGCAGAGGATTGTGTGACTTCTTTCTTCGGATCTATTTCGGGTCTTTTCGTCGATTTACGGTTGGTCGATTCGAAATGCAGAACTAGATCCTCTTTCCCCATCTATGGTTACTTTTCTCTCTCATCCTTAGTACGTACGCATCAGTGATTTTGTAGCTTTCTCATAAGATCCCCAGAAATTCTTATGCGCATGTGTGTGAACTGCCATTCTCCACCCCTTTGCCTAAGGAACTCTTTCATTTTTATTGATTCAGATTGTCAATGGTATGTCGCAGTTCATTACTGCATGAACACTAATTATAGTATATGATCCAAGCTAGTTTGCCATTCACCCCCATTTTACAAAGAAATCGACACATGCGCTCCTTTTGCCTCCTAGAAATTATTGTGATAACACGCACTTTACTAATAAATTGCTTAAACGGTTTATCATGTTATTATAAATAAGAGTTTTCGAAATATCATTTTTTTTCGCTGAAACTGAATTGCTGAAACGTTGATAAGTAAAACATCTTTCATCGATTCCAGTTGTCAGACTTGGCTGTATATTGCTGTCAGCAATGATATAGAATCATTAACGAAATGTTCAATTTCTAGTCTTGAGATGTTATAGGAGCTTCTTCGCAACTTCGTACAAAAATCGCAAGTTCTAATTTCCACCACAGCTTCTGTTTTCTGCAGTTTTGCCTCCATGTTTTATTCGTACATATATGTTATGCGAAATACACAATATCGGGCGATAATGATGCCAACAATGGAAGTACGCTGATTTATTGATGCCAACTCAACAATAGAAATAATCGTGTGACATAACTAAGGGTTTTTTTCCAATATACCTTTTGTTTGGCATAATGTGTCTGTCGTTGTTAAGGATTCTACTAGAAAGCTTTTTACAACCATAAAACCAACCAAATCACAGGAATGACTACACCAGACGATGCCCGAATGGTAGAATGCTGTTCTTTGGTATCGAAGTTCGTGGGGTCGAATCCCACTGTTGGGATGGATGTTCAAAGCCAATCGGAATCAGCTTTAAGCAGTAGATCCCGGTCTCATTAGCCATCGTGTAGCAAAACAATAGACCATAGCACTCCGAACCAAATCAAACCTAACGAGTATCTCGAAAGTGGCTGTTTAAAATCGGAGCAAACAACTTTTATGAAACACTCTAAAACAAAACACAACCGTGTATCATATTTGGCACCAATCGTTGCAGATATCTAGACTTGTATAGCCGACAAACATTTACGGAATTGCCATTTTTATATCAGAGGTGACGCTATTATAAAGCAAGGTCCCTAGTGTTCTGCCCTGTAGACAAAAGTAAAATGTATGTACATGAAAAATAACGCCTGGGAGAAATGTTAAATAATATTAAGAAATCCTTCCTCCCAAATGTTAAGTTCTTTTATTTGGAGTGTCTTTTACTCAATTAAGTTGTAGCCTCGACGAAAAGACAGTGTTATTAGAAACTCCTTGTAAAGACCTTACATAATTTCCGTTTCAACGGCTGAGATTGTCCAACCAAATCTTCATTCTTTAAAATCGTGGATAGAACTATGACAAGTTTAGATATATCCCAAAGCCCTGTTGATTAATTATATTGCCCGCATTTGTTAACTTGCTTTTTCTCCGCCCCCTCCCAATTTATATATCGAAAACTTCTTGCGCGAAATGCAGCGATTGGCAAGACAAATGGTAAGATGCTCTCTCCCTTTTCCCTAGGGCTTTTAACGGGAAATAGAGAGGCTGGTTGGCCTTTTTTTTTTTTCTTCGGCGTTTTTGGCGAGCGTCGACAATGTTTATCTAATTCAGTTGAGTGCTGGCGAGTAGTTAGATAGAACTCGTCGCCAACATGATGAAGGGAGGGAGTGGGAGTTCGAACTTATGGTGGTTCTCTGATTAAAGTGCTCGGAGTAAGTAGCGTGTTAAGAGGAAAAGTGCGTTAGGGCTGCAGAATGTTCCCGAAAGGGATCTAGAAAAAGAAAAAAATTGTACTGAAGGGGGTTAGGATTCTGGTAGGCCATGAAAAGCAGTTACCAAATTGGATAACGCGATGCAAATTTTTCTCTATAGAGTTGCCTCGAATTTCTTTAAAAAAGAATTGGAAGGACAGCCTTACATTTTCAGTTAAAAGAAAAAAATGCTGCTAACTGACGCCGGCAAGATTATCTGCTGCAATTTCGACCCCGTCTTTGTCAACGAAGTATAAAAGGAAAAATTTAATCTAGTTTACCAAGCTTTTTTCTGAAATTTAGTAAAAAGATTGAAGAAATTGTGGAATTTCAGAATGAATTTATTTTACTTTTACCATAAACAAAAAAAGCTTATAGATATTAGGATTTGATGAACTTGATATTAAAATGTGATTCAAAGTATTCAAAGTGAGTGTGAAATTTACTCGTGTCAGCTTAATGATTTATTTAATTGATGTGCGACTTCAACTAATTCAATTTCTGTCAGTCTGTTTCAAAAAATAATGAGGGCCACTGTTTGAATCTTACTAGAAGTTTCTGCAAGACACCATCCGACTTACATATATCAATGTAGGTATAAATTATTATTCTTCTCCAGTGGCGGATTACGCAGTGTGGGCCATGGCTTTCCGTAGAATTGAATTCCAGGCAGCCCTATTCTTGGACAGACTTCTCCAGTTTTTGACTTGGGGAACCTTCAGATCTGATTCAAGTCACTCGATTCACGGGATCCTTGGTCTTCCCCTTTTTCGAGCACCAGTTGGCTTGGCATTGAAGATCTTTTTGGTGGCTTAGTCATTTTCCATTCTGATCAAATGTCTCGCCCATTTCAATCTTTGAATTAAAATAATTTTTTATTATGTCTAGCCTTTGTATAATTTCTAAATTTCCAAGTTTGTTTTTGTTCTCCACTAGGTATAAATATCCAAATACATATTTCTGCTCGTATACATAAAAGCATTTATATGTATATAATGCACTTATACACACGTGCGCCTGCATGTGTATGTGTGAATATATAAACAGCCTGAATAACGGTCTATCAGTAAAGACACTGCTATATGTATCGATATTTGGAAATTCGAATCCCTTTTTTGCCTTGGATCTTTACGTTTGGTTAGAGCATTGACCTTCGGTATTGGAGTTCGTGGGTTCGAATCCCACAGCGGCATGGATGTGATGTTCGCAGACATTCAGAAGCAGTTTTAAACAGCATCTAAATTGTTGTCAATTTATACAAAAACCAACCTTTATTTCTAAACAAATTCAGAGCCGTCTGTTTCTGAGTGTGCGTGTGTGACACAAGCCATAAATTTTGTGCCATACTGTGCTACAATCCTACACCAATAATATATCTGACATGGCTGATAGAGCCTATATAACTTGATTCTCTTTGGTAGTGTGTAGATTGCTAATACTGATGAAGCGTAGTGATCGAATTTTGAAGAAAAAAAATACTCGGACGGTGCTCGTTGTCAATCTTCATTAGTTTGTAGCGCTACGGTCTACGTTTTTGCAACACGGGAGTTAATGAGACCAGGACCTACTGCTTACAGCTAATTCCGAATGGCTGCAAGCATTTATGTCACAGTGGGATTCGAACCCATGACATCTGGTACCAAAGATCAACGCCTAAACTATTCGGCCATCGTCGGCAGGCAATCTTCATTGAAGTTCCGAGTCAAATAATACAGTTTCCCTTCTGTAACTTAAATTGTGGGGAAAACAATTATTATTAAAGATGTTTAGAGGTTCGTAGCTGTCGATCCAAAATCACTGCATGCAGCATCACTCTCCTCGCTAAGGATTTAAACAGTTGGAATAAATTAATTCGGGTCAATAATGTTAATTGGTGTGATTATAACGGATATTTAGACAAAGTAATACAGGGCATTCACTCCCTGCCAAGATTTTTTTCTTTTAATTTGCTAACTAGCTTTGGTCACCGTCATTATCATTAGCGCACTTGCCCGGTTCAGATAAATAGTAGTTTTTCTTTTGCTATTTTTTCTGGCTACGTTTCAACAATGCAGACTTTTAAATACAATAAAACCTGTTTATAACGATTCTGTAGGGACCTACAAAAAATTAATGCAGACAGTTTTCATCATTTGTACATCCAGTGCTTATGTGTGTTGTTAAAATATAATAGCTTGCATTGTGTTTAGATATCTAATTTAACTTTATTTAAGGAACTTAAAATGTAAATATTTATAGCACAATTACTAGCCTTTAGGTGATTTAGCATTAAGTAATAAATAAAATTGAATAAAGAACCCACGGCAACAAAGAACACATCTTTATAGGCAGTATTGTTATACACAGGTTTTTAGTTTTTTCTGTTTTTGTGTCTGTGCTTCCTTAAGAAATGTATAATATGCCTGCGTGTATATGAATGCATTTGTATGTATTTATTATCACGTGGGTACATTTACACATGTACATATATATACAATGATGATATTATAATCAGAACTAACTTAATTATAATTGTATTCTAAAATACATTTCTGGTAATCATATCAATAAAATTACAACCTTCGGCGAAAAGTCTGTTTCTCCTTATTGTGTTAACTTTTGCAACCACGAGAACACCAAAATTAATTTCTTAGCTCAACTATTCTTATATAGCATCTTTTACCTAACTTAGTTTCAATTCTAGCGTCCCTCGAGTAACAAACTCGTAACACTTTTATTGGCTGGCTCACTTGTGCCCTCACAGCACTATTACCGAATTTAAAATGTTTTGACGAGAGAGCGACAAAGATGGGTTTTCTGAATAAAATCAACATTTTTATTTTCATATTTTAACTTTTTTTTTATGGCCTCACTATACTCACTGCACTGTACATTCTAATTTTGTGTCAAAAACGGGCATTCACGTGCATAGTTTCGTCACTTTTAGGCTTACCCGTATTAAGAAAATACGGGACGAAATTGTTACCATTATCTGTTTACTATTATCTTTGTTTAAAATTACACAATTAATTAAAAGCCTTCTTTCCTATACGTATTATATATATAAAATTATTATAAATATAAAATATGTAGGTGTGCAAAGGGTTTACCCTCAATCTAGACGTGCAGCACGAAGTATTCATATGTAATATGTTGCATATCTATATTGTATATTTATGATATAATTGATCGATTATAATAAACTTCAGACGAGCGATATAGGACATTAACTGCCCGTCTTGTTTTTTTCTCCCTTGTTAACTAGTTTTAGTCACCGTCATTATGATTAACGCCTTTGCTGCCCGGTCCAAAGCGATACAGCAGCTTTTACTTTTTCATTCTTTTCTGGCTGCATTTCAACAGAATCCGGTTCTTAACGGGAAAGAAGGGAGAGAGAGGCTATTGGTGCTTCTCTCTCCGCGAGATGACCCCTAACAGCCCCCCTTTTAGGCTGCTATCCAATTTCTAGATATCGTGGGGTGAAGAAGTTGGGAAAGTTGGAATTCCTTGGCGAGATGCGGTGGGGAATTTTTCACTGGTGCGCTTGATAGCGTTTCATTGGTGCGTGCGTGTGTAAGATAATGAACTTCATACAAATGACTCTCAGTTGGATAAAATAAGTTCTGCTTTTCGTACGGACTTTTAGTATAGTTTTATCTTTACTGCTCTCGCTATAAGATTGTAAATGTATCTGAAAGTTTCTAAAAGTGGGCCACCGAACTATGCCCGAGAGGCAGAGCGTTGCTTTTTGGTACCGGAGTGCATGGTTTCTAATCTCGCTACTGGCATGGGTGTTCGTACCCTTTCAGAATCGACTTTAACCTCTTGAGGACCAGCACTTAAATGTTATACTAGACGACCGTTGTGAAAACCGTTGCCGTTTAACGCCATCTAGTCATTATACTAGCATTTAAAAATTTAAACAAAACGTTCCGATCTCCGATTATGCATACGTGACGCTGATCTCTCAATATCAACCGGAGATCATCGCGTGGAGTTGACGCTGGGCTGATAACAGTGGAAGCGCTGCTTCGCGAATACGAGACGTTGGTCGCGTACGGGTTTAAGAAGTTGGTCCCGTTCTCATTATCCCTCGTGAACAAGACCGTAGACCGTAGCGCTCCAAAACAAATCTATACCTAAAACAAACACTCGGCCTTGGGGAAAATATTTAAATAAAGAAAAATAAAGTGGAAATTCAACGTTATGCATAAATGTATATTGGGAAAATGCCATTATTTACATTCAAAGAACAGCATGACGAAAATTTTTACAAATAATTTAAAGATAATTTTTGCTCACTCTTTTGTTTAATGTATTTTTTGTTATATCCAAATTATAAACACCCTCGGAAACATACGGATAAAAAAAATTCGCTTGTCTGCCGTATTGTATTTTCTGATAGTAAGAAATACAGGCCAGGCGAGAGAAGTTTTAATATTGTGCCAAAAAAATGCAATCTGCCCCAACTCTGTCCTCTATCTGATATGGTGAGATTCTATTGTTGTATCGGCCATATTGAATTCCTCTAGTTCAATGTTAACCCATGGAAAAAATTGTTCTCCTTTAGGAGTTTCGAATTTGAAAGTTTTTTTCAGAAGAATTTGACCCTGGAACTACACAAGCCGACAAATCTTGTCCCCAAACGTATTATTATTACCCAGTTTTTTAGTTACAATATATAGATCTATGATATAAATACAAAACATGTTACAGTTTGAAATTGCCACAAGAAACTTATTTGAACAGCGTTAGTTATTAAGATTCATTAATTACAAATATAAAGTCGTTTTATTATAAATGCCAATATATATTTATGTTAGTTTAGGCATCGGAGCAAATAGCGGCATTTTTTTCTGGCCTCTTAATTTTTTATAGGTAAGGATTTATATCGGCAAATACTTTTTTTGTTTCGAACTCATGGGTTGAGATGCGGGCTAAGAACAGGGAAAATAAGAGCATAAAAATCTGTGTTTTATGGACGTTGTTTAGTATTTTATTTCCTCTGCTACTCCCCTTTTTTTATTGTTCTCGTTCAAACTTTTTTTAGTGCTCCATAAAACTCTTCCATCCTTTTCGTAATATCAAAATTAAACATCGGACAAGAGAATCTACAATATCTCTGTTAACGAATTCAACCCAGTTTCTTTATGTTCTTATTATTGTTAATATTATACATATGTTATATTATACATAATATTATACATTGTTCTAAAAATTTCTGCTATGAGTATATGTATTCACAAAAATAATAGAGAAAAATGGTTAAGTAAACAATTTTAACTAGGTTAACTCTTTTAGGTTTCTCCCCATTCCTTTTAAGTCAGACGATGGCCGAATGGGTATGGTGTTACTCTGAGGTACCGGAGTTCGTGTGTTCGAATCCCATTATGGCATGGATGTTCGTAGCCGTTCGGAATCTGTTTTATGCAATAGGTCCCGGTCTCTTTACCCTTCGTGTAGGAAAACAATAGACCGTAACATTCCAAACCAAACTTTCCTTTCAAATCGATAAATTTCTTAATTCTAAAGTAGTCCTAAAACTTGTGAGGTGGGGATTATTTAAACTCGGTTTGCTATATGCTTTTGGGTATCTTGTGTGCGTGTGTTTTTCTGTGTGTTTATGCGTAATATCATATGCGTGCAGTTACATACTAACATATCTAAATATAGCTATACATATATTTGATTGTGTGACTGTGTGTGATTGTGTTTGAACTTTATATGTATGCATTTTCTTATTGTTGATGGTCATATAGCATTTTTCTAATAATTATTTTTTTTATTTTTAGGTAAGAATATGTTGTGATGAAGAATGGTGGATTTTTTCTATTGTTTTATTGCATTTATCTGTAAGTTAACTACTGGAAAACAATTTATGTTGATATTTCATGAAGCTATATCTGTGTATGTATTCATATGTATAAGTCAGTAGCGTTTGATGTTGATAGGTCGTGGTGAAAGGAAAGAAAGATCCTTCAAAACACACACTTTAGACTAAAATACTTTATTTCCTGTGAGATTAATGATGAAGATGATTTACAGCTGTGAACACCACTCAGGGAATGTTTCGGTGTGCACGGTTTTCACGCACCCGGGGTACCTGAGCGATCTTTTCCTAGCGTTCTTCCTGGTAGTCTTGAGCTTACCTTTGTAGAGTTTACTTCTGGGTTGGACCACATTAACTTTCGAACCATGATGGACCTCTCGTAGGTCAGCAGCAGCTTGGTAGCCGTTTTGGGTAGCTGTCGTGATGACTGGAATCAATAGCAAGTTGCTGCTGTATGACCAAATAGGCTAAATCAGCGTAGAACTAAATTCTGTTAACAGTTGTGAACGGATTTGAAATTGCAATTTATTCTATGGTATGAAGTTCGTGCATTGCATTTAATTCTCTAATGGCTGATGACCTCCTGATCTTAAGGTCAAGTAGATATCGGCCCAAACATGTGCAAATTAAGCACACGTGCTTCCAAGAAAAAATCAGAGTCAGGCGAGTCGATAGAGCTAGCTTCTCAACAAAATATTTTGTGACCCTACCTAGAGTTCCGCCCCTGAACCAACAAACCGGAATTCTACAAACACCTACCAGGAGAGAAGTTAAAACGACTTCCAAAGGCGGTGGATGATAAAGTTACTTCGACGTCCTGGAAGAAAAAAAGAATGTTAGGTCTTTTTAAAAAAAAAGAGCCCGTAATGAGGGCTGACAGTCACTTTATTAAATAGTTTATTAAAGATCGAAAATTTCTAAAATAATGTTTCAGCTGCTTTATCCATTGACCACTCTCTGGCTGATTTCCCTCACGCGTTGCAAATAGCCACATCAATTCCATTTAGAATATCGCAACTAAATTCCTACGAAAATCTCCTCGTCTATTATTTTTATCCATTATCCACCGAAGAAAAGAGCAGGGGGGGACAAGAGAAAAATGCAGATCATTCCCCAACGCTCGCTCTTAATTAACTGTGGGCAATTTTTCCATGAACGGAACTGTGTCTAATGGTTCTTTTTAAATTTTCTCTACGATTTGAATCTTCTCTCTATGTTGTCCTCCTGATTTGATTTCCATACACTTCCCGAGATCAAAGTTTCTATTTTTGGCTTAACAAAGTTATCCATCCACGACAATGGTTTCTCTTAACCTGAAATAACCAAGTAGCTTTCTTTTGTTTGCAGTACAAAACTTCTTTTCCCATGGTGTGTAGACCTCCACAGTCTAAGGACATTTCTATATCTTTCTTTAGGGTTATAGCTCTGAGATATCAGTTCGCTATAATATATATAAACTTTTGTATTTATCTTCTACTCTCCGAAATTTTCTGCTTTTTCATATTTCTTTATGTTTGGAAAATCAATCGATCTATTGAATGTGCATATTAATGATTTTAAGTTAGTTAATGTTGAAAAGATTATATAAAACTTAAAATTTAGTTGATGATTAATGGAATGCAAGTCATAATTTTTTCTCCTTTCTTCCAATATTAAATTCCTGCTTTAGTTTCTTGCGAGAAAAAAATAATTTCCTTTAAAAATATATTTGTAATAAATGATTAAAAAATTTTCTTATAATCTTAACTTAAAATATTTTCCATTATATTTTATTTTTCAAATACTGATTCATGTATTTTCTTTCTTTTGACACTATGATTAAATATTATATTTTCGATGAATTTTTTGCCAAATTAATTGCTTCCCTTGATGCATTATTGTAAGCTTTGTTAATTTTTTTAATTGACGGGACCTCATACCATCTAAGTATTCATAGTACACGCAGATAGTGTGTTTATTTCGATAAAATAATAAAGCAATTACTAAGAGTATTAAACATTTCAAATTTATTTCTTCGATTTTTTGTTTAAACCCATGAATAGTAATGAAAACTATAGTTTTGAAGGATTACATCCGTAAAATTTGAACAAATATGACGCATAATTTACTCTGTAATTCGCGTTCTGCAAGAAATAGTATAAATTGCAGAGAAATGATTAGTTATAAAGTTTTTCGACTCTCTGAATGTGTAATGCCTTTGAGGCTTCTGAAGTAAAAAATGTAGATTTTTCTATGTTATATTATGATCCGTAAGATTTAACAATATCTTTTTATTGAATAAGGTTAATTTTCGGTTCTTTATGTATGTAAATAATGTATGTAAATTTTCCGAATAGAAACTCATAAAAGATTCAAACAAGTTTAATGAAATAAAGAAAGGTCTATTTAATAAGACACAAAACTTATTGGTTTTGCCATGGCTTAAAAGAAAATGGCTACATTCTTTAGACTAGCTGTTACATCGTTAACACCAAAAACTGTTGCCAACTCCTAAAAGATTAAAAGATTCAAATAAGTTTAATGAAATAAAGAAAGGTCTATTTAATAAGACACAAAACTTATTGGTTTTGCCATGGCTTGAAAGAAAATGATTACAGTCTTTAGAGCGCCGTTACATCGCTAACGTCAAAAACTGTTGCCAACTCCTAAAAGATTCAAGCAGGTTTAATGAAATAAAGGTCTATGTACAAAGACACAAATTTTATTGGTTTTGCCGTTTCTTAAAAGAAAATGGCTACAGTCGTTAGAGTCGCCGTTACATCGTTAACGTCAAAAACTGTTGCCAACTGACAAAAACCATCTCTTCGTCTTGGCTTAGCGAATATTGTTATATGCTGGCTCTTCTGGTCCTCATTACTTTATCTCTTGTTATATTATTACTTGTACTATCTATAAAACTAATTTATAGATGGTACTTAATAGATGTTAAATGCTTACATTATTCCAATAATTAGTTAATTATAAATTCATTCTGCTTTTATTTTTCTGAAAATTAAAAAAAAAAAAGTTTATCAGCTTTGATATCAAAAGCATATCTCTGTTATAAATTCATTCTACAGAATGTAGTTTTGAAACCATTTTGAAAATTGTGGGGAAATGTTTATATACTAAGTTATCTTCAGTACAGTGATTAGGGCTTGCCATAACGTTTTTACCACCATAAGCTGACTTGAAAAATGCCACCTCGATCCAAGAAAAATAAACCCCTCAAAATTAAAAGAAAAAACACAGAAGTATGTAAAAGAATCATCTTAACTACGAAAATGACTTATAATTGAATTAAAAATATAATACTAATACACACTTAAGGAATTTGTTTTTATCTCTAGTTCCAGGCGTTTATGCCGCTTCTACATTTTTTCTGTCGTAGACAGTCATGTGCTTTGACAACCGACTAAGGCCCTTCTGTGATATCACTCGAAAAATATTTTGTAAATGCCCTTATATATTTAAAATATTATATAACATATAGTTAATATATTTTTATAACCGAATTTAAAGTCATATTTTCATGATTGTTTAAGTATACAAATTACAAATGTTTTTTTCATGTCTTAAGTTTTTACATAATTTTCTTAAATATTTAATACATATATATATATATATATATATATATATATATATATATATATATATATATATATATAGTTCAGTCAGTCATATTTTTTATCATGTACCAAAACTCTTTAATACAAAAAAATAGTTACTTCACTCCGAACTTTCTAAAACCATTTCAGAAGTTTAATATTTTAATTTGAATTCTAAGTACTTTTTAAATTATTTTCATTGCAGTTTAACTTTATAATCTCAAAAAAAAAATTAATAAAAGTAAGCAAACTAACAGCATTACATTTCACGCTAAATCCCTTATATCTTTTATAGTGTAGAAATATTTTGCCATTAAATTGCAAGTTTGCGTTTGTGCGCAAGAAGAAAATAATTTAAAATGCTATGGTTCAGGAATCACTGAACTGTTTTAAGCTGGGATTGAGCCTTCACAGCAAACATACCTTACTTAATCATGGATAAAGTTTTAAGCAATTTGATTAGTTAACTTTTGGGAGAATATTCCTTACGGGTGGGGGAATATTTCAATACGGTTTCTCTTTTACCCTTTAACTGAATGCCATAAAACTTTTTAAGCTATGCTTGCAAAGGAAATGTACCATGTCTGGAGTGGGAACATGCAATATTTAAGTAGTTTGGTAACAATTTTGTCCTAACGCGCAAGAAGATTTTGTGTTGTTAGTTACGTCAGAATGCTTGAGAGAAATAAATTGTGATGTCTGTTTTATTTTTCCTTTTTAAAATTGTCAAGATTTAAAACTTGTGAGACTTATATCACAGTAAGTTGTTTATAGTATTTTTTACTGTTCAAACTTGTTTCTTTTTCGGCGCAGCTGTTTTTTATGCTTTTGCGTCAGTATGTAATTTTGCCTCTTTATTTTTTAGTGACATTTTATAAATTTTGTACATTTTTAAAAGTTTTCACAAATATTACGAGGATATTATACGTTTACTAAAGTAATTATTTTCTCAAGTGATTTTAAAAAAGTATTAGGAACTTTCAACTATAGTTTTTATGCTGAATAATTCTGGAAACTTAATGTGCACTTTTGATATTTCGTGTAATAACTGCACTTGTTTAGGAAAATTTCTAAAAATAAATCAAACCATAATTATCTGAAGATTTTTCTTTTTTAATGATCAACTTTTTTAATTCTTACTTATGAAATCCTTTATATATATATATATATATATATATATATATAGTGTGTGTGTATATGTGTATATATATATGTATATTTATATATATATGTATATATAGGTATGTAACATATTCAGGAATTCGTCGCCAATCACAATAGTAAAGTCATAATCACAATCACATAAGGTAGTTGTAGTTAATAACTTTTATTTCCATATCGTACAGCCTGTTTAGGCCTTACGCCACACACCACATTCCGTCGTCTAATGAAATACTTCTCTTGCCCTGTACGTGACCATCAAAACCGGAAACACAACGACGCCACTCTCATAATTTAGAACCTTGACCAACTTCAATTTTTACTGTTACCAACAAGGGTTAATGTGTACTTATTACATCGTTAGAGATTTAGTTTTTCGTGGAAAAGAATCTCAAATAAACACACACACACATATATATATATATATACATACAGACATACTCGTATATATACTCAATCACAATTACGTATGTTTTCTAGTCACTGTTTTCGATATTCCCAAAAACCAACAAGTGTCTACCAAATAGAACAAAAACCAAAATGTAGTTGTAGTTATTTCCCACGCTCCAAACTTTTATAAGCTAAAGTCGATGGCACTAAAATTTCACTTCCAAGCTACAATACATATTTAAAACACCGCACCACGAGGTAAAAGAAAAGTATTTTTAATTCCTATCGCGTCATCTTTATACCTATAATACTGTTGAAGCGTAGTGATCGAATTTTGAAGAAAAAAAAATACCCGAACGGAGCTCGTTGTCAATCTTCATTAGTTTGTAACGCTACGGTCTACGTTTTTGCAACACGGGAGTTAATGAGACCAGGACCTACTGCTTACAGCTGATTCCGAATGGCTGCAAACATTTATGTCTCAGTGGGATTCGAACCCATGACATCTGGTACCAAAGATTAACGCCTAAACTATTCGGCCATTGTCGGCAGGCAATCTTCATTGAAGCTCCGAGTGAAATAATACAGTTTCCCTGCTGTAACTTAAATTGTGGGGAAAACAATTATTATTAAAGATGTTTAGAGGCTCGTAGCTGTCGATCCAAAATCATTGCTGCATCACTCTCCTCGCTAAGGATTTAAACAGTTGGAATAAATTAATTCGGGTCAATAATGTTAATCGGTGTGATTATAACGGATATTTAGACAAAGTAATACAGGGCATTCACTCCCTGCCAAGATTTTTTTATGTATAAAGATGACGCGATAGGAATTAAAAATACTTTTCTTTTACCTCGTGGTGCGGTGTTTCAAATCTGTATTGTAGCTTGGAAGTGAAATTTCAGTGCCATGGACTTTAGCTTATAAAAGTTTGGAGCGTGGGAACTAACTACAACTACGTTTTGGTTTTTGTTCTAATTGGTAGACACTTGTTGGTTTTGGGGAATATCGAAAACAGTGACTAGAAAACATACGTAAGAAATAAATAACTTTATACTATCGATTAAAAGGAAAAATGTATATTTATAATTTGAGAATTGTACTAACTAATCTATTGCATTATATAATAATGTGTGTGTGTGTGTGTGAGAGAGAGAGAGAGAGAGTGAGTGAGTGAGAGAGGGGGAGGGAGGGAGAGAGAGAGAGTGAGATATATATATATATATATATATATATATATATTAATTAAAAGTCTTTAAAATATACTCCGTTTAAAGCCGCCGAACTTTGGATAGGGTGCTGGCCTTCGGTACCGGAGTTTATGAGTTCGAATTCCACAGTGGCATGGATGTTCGTAGCCGTTCGGAATCGACTTTAAGATGTAGGTCCCGGTCTCTTTAGCCCCCGTGTTGCAAAAAGTAGACCGCAGCACTCCAAACCAAACCTTTTAAAGTGCAGAAATATATAAACAAAGTACACATAAAGAATAATAAATATATATATATATATATTTAATCATCTACTTGCATGTTATTATTTCTAACTTTTCCAGGAATTTAGTTACCTTCCAAACTTTAATCGTTCAAACTGTACCTTTTAAATGAAGTTCAAAAAGTTTGGATAATTAAACTCTTGCGTTATGGGGTAATATATTTCACGTGTTGACTATAGAGGTTTTATTAAGCAATCGCCATCGATTACCACTCTCTTTTCTCTGTTATCGAGTTGATTCATTAACTATGGTTGTGTAGAATATATCATTACCAGACGAAAAAAAAATGTTTTTCTAATCATTTATCTCCCGCATCAGACGAAGACATGAAATTTTTTCCCTCTGTTACCCTTTAAGGGAATATTTCTGGGGAAGAAAAGCTACGTAGTATCTAATTTGGTTGATTTAGCGCATTTAGATGAGACATATCATAGCCTTAGATACCCAATCATTCTATTGATTATTATTTTTTTATTAACTGAGTTTATTCACGTTTCTTAAAAGATCCCCCCCCCCCTTGAATCACAAAATTTATCTAATCATTCAAAAAATGTTTCTTTTTTTTTCTCAACTTGAGAAAAAAAAATTGATAAAATGGCAGAGATTAATGGTGGATTCGTATTTTTTTATCCTTTAATCTAATGGTTTTAATCATTAAGGCCCAGACAGATGTGTCTTTTGTCTGTGGTACTTTACCCGTCCTCTTCTGTAATTGGAATTTTAAATTTTCTTGATATAATTATGTAAATTTTTCCTGCGCAAATTACTTTTCGGCATGCCGGTTGGAATATCTCTTATGTCGTTGACAGAAAACGGAGAAAAAATTACTGGACCTTAATGGAAAATATTTGAAAAGTGTGTTAGGGAAAATATTTTTAAGAACATATTTAATAAAGGAAAAGATTAGGATGATTGCTACTTAATTTCTTTAAAGTTATCTTTATAGTTTCCCCGTTATTAAGTAATTTTTAATGTCAGTCCTATGGAATATGTAAATCAGATTGCATATTAGTATTATTGGTCATATGTTTTTGAAGTTGAATTTGAAAAATATTTTTTAATGGCTTCTCTGTTGTAATGAATCTTATTGGAATTGAATTCACCGTTTTGGAACCATTTTTCTGTTTT
>CM063498.1:27925354-27937854 GCA_032207245.1 Pardosa pseudoannulata
CATAGCTATTGACTACCTTTGAAACGTATTTTGTTGCCAAATAAGAGTGAATCCAACTTTGAATTGGTATTATTAAGGTATCTGGGGGCTTCGAATTACTATTCTACAGAACGTGCGAAAGCAGCCACCTCCCACACAGATTTAATTATTTTGAAATGTATTTCCCCGACAGTAGGTCTAACTCAGTTCATTCGTCTGTGTGAAGATTTAAATGGTTCTCTAATTACTTAATCTTGGAAAATGCCTGAAGGTCTAATTAAAATAACTCGATAGTATGAACTTGATAATTTCCTAAACCGTAAGGAGTGGATGCATTTGGCTTAATAAATTAAACTTTGTTGAAATTTCCCTCTTTTCAGCAAATGGAGCTTGGTAGGTCAGATCACTGTACCTAAACTGACATTTATATATTGTACAACATTCAAGTCAAGCATTTCAAATTTCTTCCCCAGTACAAAATCTCCTTAAAAATTCTTGTTACCACGTCGGATGGGATTACTGTTATTTCAGACTAGCATATAGCCCGTCATATGACGGGGTCAGTAAAATTTTTAATTTTCCCGAATTGTAAAGAACCCTATGAAGAAAGTAAAAAAAAAAATGGTTTGTTTTTCGGCTGAGAATTATCTTGCAACAAAAAATAGTCGATGATTAAATTTAAAATTTTCACATACGTACCTAATCTATTGTTTAAGCCAAATATAAAAGAATATTATTTGCGTTATATCTAAGTTTAGCGTTGAAACGTATGAGAATAATAAAGACGATATTTAAATAATTTAAAATAAATGATTAAATGAAATGGTTAAAGGAATGACGTCATAATACTAGGAAAAAACATTATTTTTACCTATTTATTCTGGGATAATTTGATAAATTTAATCGCCTGCTTTTAATCGGGGAAAATAGGGCTTGAAATAATGGCATTAAACGCTCGAAAAGGGGAGAAGGGGTGGATTTCGAAAATTTTAAAGATGACAGTATTTTTCACTGTGATATGAATCAGATTCATACCAATTTATTTGAGAATCGTTTAAATAGTTTAGGAGAAAATAAACGTCACTCGCTTTGAATTTCGCTAACCCTAACTCATCAAGAATCATGTATGGATACCTCTCTTCATTCCAGGTCCAACCGTTTCATAAATTCGAGGACAGACGGATAGATAATTAGGCTATTATTATATAGGGGATTAAATTTGTTCTATAATTATTCTTATTTTGGCAATGGCGGAAAACCATACTAACAAACACCTTATTGAGAGTCTAGAATGTTTCTTAACGTATTGCCTTCCCCACATCTTTTGTAGTGAATTGTAGAGTACATATATCTTCATCTGTTACACTATTATCTTGACTAGAATTAATTTCCTCAACTTTGATTATTCCTTGGTCTATTAAAACTCCTGTTGTATCATGAAAATTCTTGACATTTATAAATTTTTAGAAAGAAAGTCTTAATTTTCCTCACTAACATTCACTCTTCGTCCTGCCGTTTAATATTAGTATCTTCAATTTCTTGCCCATTTCCGACTACTGAGTTTTGTGCCCAAGTCCAGCTTCAAGAGAAACATTGTTCACATTAAGTAAGGGTTCTTCCCAAATTTGCCAAATTTAAGATTGAATTCGATATATGGTTATTTTTCAGGAAAATATCCGAGATAAACGGAGGAATTACTCAACAGTTCAGGAAATTGTAAAGAAATTCGAGATATACAAGTTTTTGAGCTATACAGGCTCCGAGATAGACAGGTTTAGATGTATCAAATTTAGATATTCAGAATAAAACAGATCTTACTTCCATATATTGTTTGAATTTGCAGTAATTGGAGTCTGATTATTTATTGATCGTTTTTCAGAACTCAAAGGTCTTGTGCCTCCTTAAAAATTCTTTTTGGAAAAATTGAGAACCGAACGAAATCTTGAGTTCCTCTAATAAACTAAACAGTTTTGTTCTTGTGCAGCTAGTAGCATGACATCGAAGAACCAGAAATCCCAACCGCCATTTCTCCTTGTTAGCGAGGAATTTTCAAAGTCACCAAATCTGATATTTTAACATAACGATGAACCTTAAAAGAATTCTCGACTAACTTCAAACTTTCCCCCTAATCGTACTGAAAGTGGAGAAAAACAGGATCTACAAAAAGGAAATTATCATTGTTTTTCCATAACTAGCCGTAAAATCTTCGAAATTCACAGAAAATAATAAGTGTGTAGGAAATTTCATTGTGACTTCCAAGATCCTCCGGTATAGTAAAAAATAATAATATAAGAAAGAACTATCTAATAAGGTCAGGGGGTGGGGAATAAAAGAAATGCTAGAAGTTTTGTCGGCAGACTTGTTAAAATCGCTAAAAAGGAAGAATAAAAAATAAAAGTCGTGGACTGTGTAATAAATCAATAATAAAGATTTAGTTTTTCCGGGAGTAAGAGTGTTTTTTTTTTTTCTTTTAAAGATTGTACAAGTTTTGGAGGAGAGAGAGATGTAAATTCCGATTTAAAGGCAGAATGTCATTGCTTCTCTTAACTTTATGCTTGGGGGAGGCAGGGGGGTATTTTTCTCCTAGTTAGGCTGCTCCATAGAGCATGAAAATAAATCTAAAATCAGGATACGGTTCCCCCTTTCTTCTAAATTTGTGTTTTCTCTTTTGCGTGGAGGGATTTGTTTGAAACGGAGCGTGGTTAAATTACATTCCCAATAAATATTTTACTTATTTTGTTTCTTTGTTTGGTTTTAACCCTTGGATCAGAATTTAATTGGGAAAAAAAGATTTCTAATCACTGCTTGCAAAAACTGTCATTATATCTTTGTGAGGAACGGTACAAAATGCTCTTTTGCATTTTTCTTTCACAATAAAGAACTCTTTCTCTTTGTGTGTGTGTGTGTGTTTATATATATAAACACACACACACACACACACACATAAATATATATATATATATATATATATATATATATATATATATATATATATATATATATATATATATATATATATATATATATATATATATATATATATATATATATATATATATATATATATATATATATATGTGTGTGTATTTATGTGTGGTGATGGAGGTGTGATTTAATAGATACACAGTTTAGTTTAAAAAAATAGGCACAAATACATTCTTATTTATAAATATATATGTATATATGTATATGCGCACATATATATATTTATATATATTTATATATATATATATCACATATATATATATATATATGTATATATATATATATATATATATATATATATATATATATATATATATATATATATATATATATATATATATACGTGACACGGTCCGAGTATCCACTGGTCAATATATAAGTCAGTTCACACTCAAGTCATTATTTTCTTCTCTTTATTACTCCATTTCACACGCTAATCAACATGGCGTCTCATCTTTGGCGCCCAACTGCAAACAAAAGCAGTTTTCACTATTCGAGGAGCCACAGGGTCCGACTATGGTAATTGCTTATCGCTCTCTGCTCATATCACTGCGCGTGAGCCGTATTTATGTGACTAGTAACGCGAGGCGCGTTACTCCCATTAAAATAATCCCTAATTAAAATCTCTTAAATTACTCTATATTTTAAATCCTGACATATATATATATATATATATATATATATATATATATATATATATATCACATATATTCATCTAACTACTTTAAGACCCTAAAGGTGTTAGATTTGCTTCGAACTTTGTTATAGTCACCATCTTGGTCAATGTTTATGCTTTTCCCTAACTGTTATTTCTCTCTCTCTCTCTCTCTCTCTCTCTCTCTCTTTAAATATGTATGTATATATGTGTGTATGTGTGTGTATATATGTATATATATATATATGTGTGTGTGTATATATGTGTATATATATATGTGTATATATATGTATGTGTATATATGTATATATATGTGTGTGTATATATGTGTATATGTATGTGTATATGTGTGTATATATATATGTGTGTGTGTATATATGTATATATATATATATGTGTGTATATATATATATATGTGTGTGTATATATGTGTATATATATATATATGTGTATATATATGTATGTGTATATATGTATATATATGTGTGTGTATATATGTGTATATATATGTATGTGTATGTATGTATGTGTATATGTGTGTATATATATATGTGTGTGTATATATGTATATTTATATGTGTGTATATATGTATATATATGTGTGTGTGTATATATATGTATATATATGTGTGTGTATAAATGTATATATATGTATGTATATATATATCATGTATATATGTGTTTGTATATTTATATTTGCACACATATAAATATCCATATATCTATTTATTTATGTAAGTACATAATATATTTATTACATAATAGCTTGTATATGATTGTATAAAATATTTTTCCCTATATATTGCATGAATCAAATAATTCTAGTACCACTTTTAATCCTCTTACCTTTAGTTAGGAAAATCATGCATTGCATTATAATAGGTTTTCATTGATTTATATATAAAATTTAATTGCTCAACCGTAGTTATAGAACAGTAATGATGAAATTCATACACAATTTTCCATTTATTTATATATAAAAGTCGTGTTATAAATATAACCCATAAAGTATTATTTAATTCGGCCGAACAACTCACAATTATAAAAATAAATTAATAAATAAGCACGTATTAATATAACTATACGAAAATTGCAATTACATGAATGTTAACGAGATGGACGGGTTTTTTTCCCCCTACTTGAAAACTTGAAACCTCTAGTATCTTTTGCATGTTCTCTTCCACTTTTTAAAAATAGTTGCTTGGGAAGAAAACAGACTGCTTCACTCCACCCGTCCCCTCTTTGCTTATTTACATCCTCTTAATCAATGTCTGGAATTGCCTTCGTTTAATAATGAATTTCCCTCGATCTCTGAAATGTTTTAATCAGAAAACTTAAAACGTTTAATGATACCAATTTATCCCTTGGTATCAAATTGTCGACTTATTAATAAAAGCCCCATTTTTTATTATGTCTATGTTAACCCCAGTAAAATAGCTTTGGAGTAATAAAGTATATTCATTTCAGCTCTCTTACAAACGACTTTCTAGTCATCAGTGAAGGGGGGTGTTTATAAATATCACTCCGTTATCATGAATGTAATGTGCTACACGCTATTAAGATCGTTATCTTTTTGTTAGTCGCAGGCTCGTTAAAATTGCTGTGAGTCTGTTTGCTGTATACATTGCATTATATCGTTGCCTAATGAAGGGTATTATTTAGTTTTATTTCTAATGTTGAGAATTTATTGATTTTTACAAATAAAACTGGGCGAGTTTATTGTATTATACAAATGGGAAAAGTAATAACTCCAATTGTTTCGGCTGCGTTTATGTAAAGAAAATAAAATATAACCATTTTGATTGTGCGTTTCTTAATCAGAAAATAAAAACTACTGAGTATGGAGTTGTTTTTAATGAGTTGTTGATTTTAAACTATTATAATAAAAGCTGCTAATGTTGAGTATTAACATGTTAACTATTCGTAAGTGCTTCTCCGTCTTGTGCATTCATTTAATGATATGAAGTATAAAAACGTAGTAATGGTAAATAGGGATTAATTGTCATTATTTATTAAATACTTTGTAAAATGTAGTCATTAAAATATTTGTTTCCATTATCTGGAGAATGAAAATGTATTTTTAATCAGGGATTTCTTTCATGGTTACCACCATAACTAGGAAATATTTAAAAAAAAATGTTTATTATTTCAGAAGAAAAGGGGATCTAAAAATGTGTAAGTACATTCAGTTTAAATTTAATTTGTGTGTGGCATTTTATAAAGATTTAAAATTGCGTTGAAATTACGGTTGGGAAAGAATTTCTGCATTGTGTTAATGTAAGTAGGCTGTAATAATTTTTTTTATTATTATTACAAGTATTCATTATGAACATAATTATGCCTGTGCCCAAGAATTGCTAACTAATAGGATTAATCTGAGCAGACAAAACCTTAAAGATAAATAAAAAAGAGGAGGGGGAGGCTCTTAAAATTTTTTTCTGAATATTTCTTTATTTTAAAAGGACTTTACATTTATTAATTTTCATCATTAAAATTTTGCAACTTAAGTAAAGCGATAAAAAATTAAACTCTATATGCCTAGTTTTACTTGATCCATTTATGCCTAGCCGAACGATGGCCGAATGGTAGAGCGCTGCTCTTCGGTATAAGAGTTCGTGAGTGCGAATCCCGCTGCCGGCAAGGTTGTTCGTAGACGTTCGGAATCGGCTTTAAGCAGTAGGTCCCGGTCTCAGTAGCCATCGTGAGCAAAACAGTAAACCGTGGCTCTCCAAACCAAACCTGTCTTCCCTTTTTACGGCCATGTAGAAAATAGTTTGTCAAATTTTTACACTTTTTTCTGAACAATTTTTCCTTTTTAGCAAAAATACGTGGCAAACCTATTGTAAACAGTGTGTCACATTTTCAAATATCTGCTTTTATTTATTATTTTATTATTTGGATCTGCATTTTATCATTTTTCAATCCTCGCACATAAATTTATTTTTACATCAGGTACATGGAGTGGCGTCATTACTTATAACTTTATTTATTATAAAGCTTTACATTACGATACTTTAATTAAGTGTGATGCCTAATAGATCTCTCATTATAAAGATTTTAACTTTTATAAATGATTTTAATTTTTTTCTGATGATTTTTAAAATGACATGTGATTACTAATGAGCACAGACTATAATTATGAAATAAGTTTAAATTACATGCTTGTATTTCTCTTTCCGTAATAATTTAGATTTAATATGTCCATCAAAATACATTCGGTAAAAAAGATCATGGATTAAATAGGTATATGGTAAATTTTACATAGGTAGAAGCCTTAAAGTAGCTACTGAACAGCTTTTGATAAGAATCTCTCTCGGATCTTGAAAATGTTATACATTCTGACTCCATCTCGGAAATCCAAGCAGTCACATCGCCAAGCTTAAAGACTGCCAAAGACTTAAAAGTTCTAAGGACTGACTTGGATTGCTGTTAATCTCAAATAACAATATTCATCTGGAGTAGATTTTCTCTCATTGTAATATATATGGAAATAAAATTGCCGATTTTCTTGCGAAAAAAAAAAGAGAAAAGAATGTATCTCAATTTTCGCAGGGGAGGATTCCTTATCCATTAGTAAAATGTTAATTATAAATACCCAGAATAAGAGCTATCAGAATGAGTTTTCTGGAAAAATTAAGAATTAAACTTGGCTAAGAACTCTTGAAAAGATCCCAGAGTTTCTAAGACGGCACACAGTTGTTGTTTTAGGTTTGAAACCAGTCATGATTCACTTGGTGGTTATTTCAACAAATTCAGAATGCTGTCTTCTTCAAACTGTGTCCAATCCGGGTCACACAAAAGTGCATAGTCTTTTATCTTGCGTAGCCCCGGTCCAATGCAAAAGTCATTAAATAATGGACGCCAAACATCTTTGGGTATGTACAGCATTCTCCTGAAGTCTTTATGATAGATATTGGAAGGCTACAGAACAGCTTCAGGCCCTTGTGTCTACATTTATAACTGTTATTTTTTTAATTTAATATTTGTTTTTGTTCCTGTTCTATTGTTAGTTGTTTGTTATTTCTACTTGTGTATTTGCGCTGAGTGTTTTCACTCTGGTGAATAATGTCATTCAAGTGCTACTGCTAAAAATAAAAATATCTTGTACCTAAAACAGTCATTGCAGTTAGGAGAAACCTCCTATCAACAAACAAATACCGACTTCATTTCAAATATTGTTTACATAACGTATTATTAAAGTAGCTCTATCTAGGTTGTTATTGAGATGACGGCTTTGGTGCATACAAGTAGAGGACATTCTATGAGCCGCGTTAGCTTAGTCGGCAAAGACAACGATCTTGTAAGTGAAAGGTTGCAGGTTCGGAACCCGAGCCGGCCTAAGATCTGCCGTGTTCGTTAAAGGTGACTGGGCCACGTAAAATGTGTCCGTGGTCACAATATCCTCCAAGTTCTCAATCAATACCTCTGGGGTTGGCAGGCCAAGTCTGTGGGTCTTCTGCTTGGACCCTGCTTCAAAATTACGATTACCTCCTTGAGCGAAGTCGTTCTTTCACCTTAATGGTGCTCATTAAAAGGAAAGGCGCACCCCTTGCCCTTATACGAGAGCCTGCAAGCTCAATCGTGCTACGTTTGTCCAAGTGGCATGAGAAACAACAACAACAGAGAACATCCTGCCACTGGGCTTACATGCACCAAAGTTGTTTGTTTGTGGTTAGGAACAAAAATGGTATTATTAAAATTTTCTTTATGGTATGTCGTTATTACTTCCTTGAAACCACCATAATTGGCTTGCGTAATGACAGGTATGCGAAACTGTCATTGTGTGGAGGCTTCCATTTTGGCAAAAGGCATCTCCTTCCACCACCACCATTTTTAAAATTCCATTTCCAAAACGATTTATTTCTTTCTTCGGTTATTAAGAGCGGATTCCGGCAGCTCGGAACAACACTCGGTCTTAAGTGAACGTTTGCCCGAAGAAGGAAAAAAAAATGATTACCCGACTCGCACAAAAGACGGGCCTCATAAACGGCAATGGAGAGAAGATGCTTTTTATGTGAAGAGTGATATCGTGCATTTGTGTTTAATGGCATCTCGTGCATTCCCACTTCTGGCCTTTTATTAATCGCCTTTCTTAGTGGTTTTTTATTGTCTGGTTGTTGAAAGCCGGCGACGTGTCTCAATCTGTACCGAGAATGTTATGAGATAGGAGATGGGGTTCGGATTGGAGGTAATGATCTGCCATTTAAAAGATCCGTCGCTCTTAATCGATGTATAGATGTCCTTTGTGGCTGTTTATGTGTGGGTTATTCTTTTATTATTTATTTTGTCGTAAGTTTCACTTGTAAACTTGATTGGACTCTTATATCGTAAATTTGCATTAGTTTTTTGTGGAAGTGTTAGCAACTCTGCAGTACATTTTTTTCTTATTAATATGTTTGTTTTTGTAGACTTAATTTTGCAGGTGAATTTGAAGATAATTTTTGAATAAATTGGAAATTAAAAATAAGAATTGAAAAATGAATTATGACGTAGCCTTTTATTTTTCTTTTTCATCATTATTAATATTTTGTAAGTTGTTTTATGCGTAGACTTGATTGTACTCTTGTATCGTAAATGTGCATTAGTTTTTTACGAAAGTTTTAACAACTCTGCAATACATTTTTTTTTCTTATTTATTTGTTATTGTTGACTAATTTTCCTGGTGAATTTAAGATAGATTAATTTAATAAATAAATTGGAAATTAAATATGCATATTGTAAAAGAAATTATGACGTAGCCTTTTTTTCTTTTACATTATTATTATTTTACCTGACGTTGTGTCACGTGTAAACTTGAATATTACTCTTGTATCGTAAATTTGCATCAGTTTTTTCTTATTTATTTGTTATAGTAGACTAGTTTATTAGACAATTTAAACTAGATTAATTTTATGAATAACTAGGAATAACTAGGAAATTAAAAAATTATATATTAGAAAAAAATTGTGAAGTAACTTTTTTTTTTTTAACAAATTCACAAACGTTGAAAAACTTACATACTTTCGAATTTTGTTGTCATGCGACAACAAAAAATTTGAAAACAGTATGGCATAATCAGTAATTTATATACTACCGTTTTATATAGTAATAAATTAGATCGTCTAGATTTAGAGGCCAGCATGTTCAATCCGCATTTATAGTTAAACCTATATGCACCGACAGTAATGCCAAATTTGTTCACCTCTTGTGTCAAGTTCTGTTTCAAAGAAATGTTTTTGGCTGTTTTCATGGTTGAAAACTACTTTTCAGTACTTGCTGTGGAAACTAGAGATGTATAAAATTTGCTTATTAGTTTTGAAAATATTGTTATGCATCTAATTGCGTACATTAAAATTATTTTGGGGAGGGATCTAGCCCACTCCTGTAGATATCTCCTTGATAATGAATTTGCCCTGTAATATAAGATAAATATGCACTTTATATTGCTGTATTATTTTAGTTGAGAATATTTTGGGGGAGGGTCCAGACCCCCTCCCGTAACTATGTCCTTGATAATGAATTTCCGCTGTAATAATATAAGAGAATAAACACGCATTAATGTAGTATTTTAATTGAAAATGTTTTGGGGAGAGTCTAGACGCCTCCCGTAACTATATCCTTGATAATGAATTTGAGCTGTAATAACAAAAGAAATTAAACATGTATTAATGTAGTATTTTAGTTGAAAATATTTTGAGGAGGATCCAGACCCCTCCCGTAACTATGTCCTTGGTAATGAATTTGCGATGTAATAATAAAAAGAAGCGCATTAATAATTTTAGTTGCGAATATTTTGGGAGAACAGAAAAAATAATCCTTGATAATGAATTTGAGCTGTAAATAATAAAAATAAAATTAAAAATTTTTATAGTAATTTTAAAAAAATATGAGTAAAATTAATAAAAAGGATAATGAAAATAAAAAATTTAATTAAAAATTTTTTGTGAGAGTCTAGACGTCTCCCGTAAAATCCTTGATAATGAATTTAAATATAAAGAAAAAACAAAACATAAATGAAAATATTTAAATGAAATTTTAAAAAAATAATATGAACGTAAAACAAAATTAAAATGTAAAAAGATTTTCTTATAACTGAAAAGTCTCAATCTTATAGAAAAAATCCATAGTAAATTCTTTATCGGACCATTTTAAGACTAACAGGACGCATCACGTACCGTTGAATACCGATCGATCTTTTCCAATGTCGACTCCCTGATAAACCCAGTTATACGACATACAAAGAAAATTAAGAAACAGAGGGGGAAATGGTTCTGTCAGACTGGAGACAATTCTACGGAATCTGATATTCCTGCAGGCGGGCAGAATGTTTGAACAAAACACGCAAAAATTTCCTGAAAGGATTTCTATTTATTTCAGCGTCTTTTTCCTAAGAAAAAAGGAGCACCCCCTATCGAGAGATAAAGCAATGAGAAATCTAATACAAGCGCGTTGTCGAAAAGGGCCAGCTTAAGTAACATTGAATTATTCAAGCAGCGAAGGGAGATCTGCATAATACATCCAAAGAAGACCAGGGACTACGGTACTACTCCCCTTTTTTTGCTTAGAGAAACCCTTATTTAAATCCAATGCAATGATACTAAGGGAGAGGAGGTGGATTTCTGTTATTATTCTCAGAGATTTGTATATGTTAAATGAAGCTCGAGAATATTTACATTTCCTACTCTTTTTCGTTTTCAATTCAAAGAGATAGTGGGGAGTGGACAATATAGATGATGGGGTATTCAAGAAAATTCAATGTTATGGATTCTTGTCTTTTGAGTCATTTTAGTTATCTGAATGTAAAAGCTCCTATTGGTAACTATGTTACTCTAATACAGGGGTGACCAACCTACGGCTCGCGAGCCACATGCGGTTCTTTGAAGGATTATTTGTGGCTCTCGATAAATGTACCCGAGTTCCCTTTTCATTTTTTTGTTGTTATATTTTTAAAAAAAATATTACAACTCATGGAGCTCCGGTAATGCTTTGAATAAAATAATCGGCCTTATTTTCCTTTTAAGACATGATTCTCAAATTCCACAATTCATACCGATTTACTGCATAATTCACCGAGAACATCTTGTTACAAAATATTTAAAATGTCATGATGTTATGAAAACAGTGTAACACACTGTAAATTACACTCGTACCAGTGCAAAAAATCATCGACAATTAAAAAAAATTCCTTGAAAAATTAAAGGGCGAAGAACTTTCACATGACATTCATTAAATAGAATTTTTGTAAAAAAAAAATTTCACTACCTTTTTGCATGTCTTTTAATTACGTATTTAATTGCGGCTCACGAAAATTTTCAAATTTTGAAAAATGGCTCGGACTATCAAGGAGCTTGGCCACCCCTGCTCTTCTATTACAAACACGCTTCTATTACATATCTCCCCAACAGTAAGTCTTCACACGGATATTTTTTTAACCAACAGCTTAGTTAGCGTTATTGTCTGTCAGAAATGAAGTTTGATCATTTGCGTTAGCTGGAAAATACGGTCAGTGGACAGAAAATTAGCATTTATTCTAGCGTTAGTTATAGGAGATGGGTAGAAAGAATTTAAGTCGGTGAACACTCCGTTAAATAAGACATTATACGCTAAGAAAATAGGTATGAAAGAATGAAAAGGGGTAAAGGAGAATTTTGCATAGATATATTAGGTGTAATAATTTTGATATATTACACGCACATGCAGATATACATACAGTCAAACCTGTCTATCTCGAATCTCTTGGGAGTAAATAAAAAAATTCGAGATACACAGGTTTTATGAAAATAGACTAAGAAAATTTCTTTACACAATACAAAAGATTGGAAATTTGAAGTACTTTTAGGTTTATTTACATACTTTCTATAAAGTAATCCGTTAGGAGTTTTTGATGCAAAACTTTTTTAGA
>CM063498.1:27940354-27945354 GCA_032207245.1 Pardosa pseudoannulata
CAGCTTTGTCAGTTTAAACAGACGAACAGCTTAACTGTATTTTGTTAATGTTTATTGGTATGTTCTTGGTAGCATTTTTATATTGTTTCTATATCGAGGTTAAAAGAAAAACTATGTTAAGTTATTTATGCTATTATTGTGTAAATTTATAATGATTAGGACTTATTAGAATGTACAGTATTATGTATATAAATGGTTCTATTTCGAAAAAAAAAATTCCAGAAAATACCAAAGATCCTTTAGGATAGTGCAATTTACCTGTATAGAATATATCTTGTAACTGTCTACATTTTATGTAGAGGAACGTAAGCTTAAATTTATGCTTAATTAAGTACTTTGAAAAGAAAACAGTACTTAATGTAAACCTTATTGATATATATAATGAAAATCTATTTTTTATGTAAATAAAGGTAAAATCCTTATTTCGCCTTACCCTCTTGGGATCAATACGCATTTTTCCCTGTTTAGTTGTAAAAGTGTGTGTTCACTCCAGTTATTTTAAAGAAAGGTTATAGGGGAAAAGTAGTGGTTTCATCATTAAACGTTTTCCCAATGCATGAAAAAAAAATCACTAAATCACTAATAAGTCTAAAAATCACTCATGAAGTGAATTTAATACCCTTTTTACAAAATTTTTAACGATGTTTTATACTTTGAATAGTCTAAAAGAATGTTGTTGCATATGTAAATTTTGAAAAATAAAAAAAAAAATCTTAGGTAAATTAAAAAAAAAAAATTAGATTGAAATTTTTTTGAGAAATTATAAAAAAAACTTTCATTTTAGTCAAGTTCTAATATTGTGCTTTTAATTATTTTCACAACACTATTCCAAATAAATTTAATAATTGAATTTTGAATTTAATAATTAGTTCATGCCAAAAAAAAAATAGAAAACTTAATTTATATGTAACAAGTGATCGAAAAACAAGAATTTCTTTACTTTTTTTTTCTATGAAATTTAACGTAAAATCATTTCTCGAATTCTTTAAGACAAACATTTTTTTTTATGTTTATAATAAAAGCTGGTTGTTTTATTCATATTTGTTTGAGTTTCAGCATTTTGAATACATCTATGTATACAAAAATCTATTATAAATGAATTCAAAGATGTCAGATTCAAATAAGTATTTACCATGTAATCAAAAATGTTAAAATTTTTTATGCATTCAACATCGTGTTATATTTAGCACTAATAGCAATTATTTTAAAAGTGTTCTACAGCATAAGTAATTCCTTGCATTTTTTATTAAAATGTTCATGCATGGAGGATTATGTATTGCATTACCTTCTTTTAGAGTGGATTGTAAGTTTTTTTGAGGCTTGTGAAAAAATTGAAAGCGTTGTAAACTAACAGTTTAAAGGGACATGTAATGATTAAAATGCTTTTTTTAATACATTTCTAATTATTATAATTTCTTAAACTTTTGTCCCAGTATACTAGATTCTCTAAAGAATATTTTAAGCAAAAAGAATTGTTATTTGCGTCCAAAGAAGGATACCAAGTCTCCTTAATATATCTTAAATCGTTCGAAATATCTTTAAGCAGTGTGAGTTAGTAATAAGGTAAACATATCTTTGAAATAATCAAGTAAGATACCAGGTTGATATTGTACTACCCAAACACTCATATAAATTTTAAGTGCAGAATTAAATATATATATCCTAAATTGCAATACTTTATTTATAAAAAATAACATAAAAGGTAGGATGAATTATGTTTAATCCATACAAAGTAATAAGGTCAAACTGATACATTTGGCTTATTTGAAAATCAAATTTGATATTATATAAAATTAAATATTTATAAATGTGCTAAAGTATCAATTCAAAGTTAACAATCAAAAATCGGTACAATCCATATACTTTGGATCCAAATTTGGTACAATGTCGGCCTAAGTAACTCAAAGGTGTTGTCCAAGTATTTTATTTGTCCCAGCTTTCAAACAGGGAAAATTTAATTTGAGTCCACCGTTTGTGTGGTCAAAATTTCTCCGTGTTAAATCCCAGGAGAACTGTCAAAACAGCTGGTCTTGGCTTCTACAATTACATAAGCACTATCACTGGCAGCAGAATAAAGGCCATTAATCCCCCAAGTTTAATCTCCACGAGGTAATAAATGATGGACGTTTAGTAAGTATGAGGGAAAATGCAGAGGGAGAGCGAAAAGTATTTCTATCGTAAATGGTGATAAATCCCTCTACTATCCGCTTGCCCCTTCTCTTTGTAACAAATTTAGATTTGGATTTCTGGCTTTAGTTTAGGAAAACGGACCACACTAGTTTCGCAGTAAGAAAGAATTAACTAAATAAGAAATGTTTGTGTAGAAATAGCGAGTTAAGTAACACCACTGAATACAAATTCACTGATGAGCAAGTGAGAGCAAACAGCTTTTTCGAAGTTTTAAATGATTTTTACATCTTATCTCACTTTTAGATATGACCTAAGTGCAAATTTTCAGCCTTGTACCCGATAGCGATTTACATAGTACCCCTAAATAATGTTGAAATAATGGGAAAAAAATTAAATTTTTAAATTAAAAAAATTGATCCACGTACTTCGCTTTTTAGTAGTATTCGAAGCAGCAACTTTTTGAGTAATTACAGAAAATATGTTTTTTTTTATTAATTAAATTATGAAAAATACTTCTTTTGGGGAAAAATAAAATTCATAAATTGCATTGAAAACTGATTTCAAGAAACCGCTTATGAATGGGGAGATTATTAAGTGTTGTTTGATAAATATGATTGATGCCACAAGTGATTAAATAAAAAGAAATGTAAAAGGCTTAGCATGGAATAATATACCAAAAAAGCTCGGTAATTGGTGGAGCTCGAACAATTATGACCAAAAAAAAAACCTTTATTTTCCGGAATGTAGAATAATCCATCACTTAGAATTTAAGCGTAGCTTCTTAGCCATTTTCAAATAGGGCGATTTCACGCAGCAGGGCACATCTCAACTTATGATGATTCTGGCTTTCGTTTCAAACGAAAAAGTAGCGTATTGTTTGCCGTTTGGTTGTCGTAAACATGAAAATGAAGAGAAAGGGCAATAAAGTAGTGAGTGCAGTTGCCGGAAATTGCTTTATACGCCACAGAGCTAGGTGAAGCTGCGCCCACGTTTCAACTGTGCGCAGCTAAAAAAAAAAAAAAAAAAGTTCTCATAGGCCCAGAATTTATAATATCAAATACCTGTTGCTATACTTTTTAACAGTACGTTAATGTATGTGGAAACTCACAGACGTAGCTTAAAAAACTCCTCAATACCCGCGAGCTATCAGTTTTCAACGCTGAATAAATTTATAATGAATTACGATGAAAAACGAACGTTGAAAATCGATAATTTATCCCACGCGTATTTTGTCATTTCACATACATAGATTTCCTTGTCTAAAAAGGGATTCCTTTGTTATAAGAATACTAGTAAAAGATTAGATGTAGTTAAACTGAGTCTACGGTTGTCGGGAGAATTCATTGCCTCGAAAATCCCAGTTTTATCATCTCCTGTACGACAACATGCTATCTAAATCCTCGGCTTTTAAAACATCTCCTGACTTCTTGATTAACCGAACTTTCCGGAAACTTTCTACTCTATCGGCGTAAGCCGCGGAGTATTAAAGGAAAGCAGAGAGTACATTCAGCATAGATCATAAGTCGCGTATCTTTGTCGATTATTTTACGTGGGAGGGAATGGGTTTTGCTTTATATGTATACATATCTCAACACGTCGATAGTCCCGATAAAGCGGCATATGGCTTTTATCGCTTGGTAAGTGCACCAAGATAGTAGGACCCCTCCCCTTACCCCCTCGGTTCTATCCTATCCAACCACCCCGGAGCATTTTTCGTTCCTTCTAAAACGAACGAACGGAGGATATATTAGTTCTTGTCGATTTGGAGGTTAAAGGAAGGAAGGATTTTATATTTGATGTGCGATTTACGTGCTACACCGGTACCTTCGAGAGAGAATAATTTTTTTTCAACATAATATGGAACAGGGATGGCCAATAAAGTTTGGCTGTCCTTGGCGAAATTCCTAAAATTTATAAATGAAAAAAAAATATAGCATTTTTTACAATAAATGAAATTCTATTTGACTGATTTATTGAATATTTTATGAAATGCTTATGTCTATTTTTAAATTAACTTTTCTTTTGTTAATTTGTGATTTATAACAATGAAAAGTATATTAATGGTGCACTAGTTTTTGTTTTCATCCCGATATATCTACATAGTGTGGGAGGAATAAAGTGCATATGCAATGTGGCAATGCTAAGTTTTCTGTGTTAATCGTGTCTAATCTAGTCTGATCTAGTTTTAAGTATATAATTTCTTAAAAATGAATTTATTTGATTGTAATATAATACGTAAGCAAGAGGTTTAACGGATATGACTTAAACGATAACATTACAATCATTACTAAAAGAATAGTTCCTTTATTTAATAAATCTGCATTTTGGTTATTTGGTTATTGTTGAAGCATAATAAAAAGCCGCAGATCGCAAACACCTTTTATTCAAAACGCCAAAATGAACAAGAAATGTGAGGTACATTTGGCTTTTATAGTTTTAAGAAGATCCTGCGCCCAGCCAATCAAATTTCTGGCACAAACAAAACTAATTAAATACAGCCAATCAAAACACAAAAGGATCAACTAAAGAAAACATCGTACGTCCAAGAAAGCTATTACTTATATACAACAATAATCGGCCAAGTCGTCAAGTATGAGTGCGATTATATATTTCAACAGTTATTTAATAATCTGAATTTTGTTGTTTGGTTATGTTATAAGTAACTATTTGACGCACAGGTTAATTCCCCCCCCCCGTTTTCCGTTCTTTCTGGCTGGATTGGACACTCGCGTGGATGTCTGACAAATTACACGAAAGAGAGTGCAGAGGGAGATCTTTATCGATTTTCTATAAAGATTTCAATTAATTCCCATTGAAATAATACCAGCTGAATAGGTACTAGCTCGAGCGGAAACTAACAAGTAATTAGG
>CM063498.1:27952854-27965354 GCA_032207245.1 Pardosa pseudoannulata
GCATGCGCATGATATAGGAAGGACGATTCTTTTTGCTGAAAGGTAAGGTAGATATGTAGATCACGTGTGGCATACGCGATATTCTATGGTTTTGTTGTGTTGCGTTTTTACAGCAGTGTTGCCACTATTAAAGTTCTAACCCTTGTATAAAGTATAGTTTCTCAAACTCTTAATTTAAGCTGCACTTGCAGAATCCATTTTTTCCAAGAGGCTCTGTGTAAATCTCCAATAAGTACTTTTCAGAAAAACATCAATTAACTGACATTTCTCACATTGAAACCGAAAGAATAATAGTAAACAAAGTATGCTACATTAAAAGCAAAGCCATGCTGAAGTTTACGCTGTATAAACTTAAAGTTTAAACCTGTGCAGTTGTATTCAAGTTGCAACAAAATTGTGTTAATATCTTACGCATCTCATGGGAATCCTTTCAAGAAGTCGAGTTCTCCCAGGGATTCAAGGCACAGACCCTGAACCACGTGAATTGAATTGGAATATAGCGTTATGCTACCAGTCTATATTGAATACATTTGTCATTTTTTGTAGTAAATAGATGTCGAAAAGAGATAATAGAAAAAATTAGGCTGATGGAGTACGGAGAATAGAAATAAAGATGTCAGTTAGATCAGTGGTCAGCGTACTTAACAACTTTAAGGACCATTACATATATAATTTTTATGTGGCGGACAACCAATTGTATGAATTAAAAATTTAAAAAGGTAGTAAATATATTTATAGGATAATAATCGGAAGCTTTTATTTTATTGATACAAAATTCACATATTAAAGCTGAAAAAGTTATATCTTTATTTAAACTTTACTGATGCATTACACATGTTTAGTGAGAGATATGTTCTTGCTTATCGACAATCCGTATAGGGAGTTTTGCCTCCAGCGACGTTACTGCAAAACAGTGAGCTGCTTATATTGCATGTCAAGAGTGATATCAAGCTTTAATTGCTGTGACACATAAAAATGTTTTTTCGCATAAATATTAAAAATTCAATTAAAGTTTTCAGTGCTTTCTCACTTAGTGATGGTACCTAAGATTAGCCATAAATAGTACCTAAGATTAAAAATATAATAAAAATAATAATTCATTATAAGTTTGGTTATTTTTCCTTTTTTAAACAGAATGTTAATGAAATCTTTTGTTAGTTGCATTGTAGCTTATGATAAATACTGCGGACCATCAAACATTTTTCACGGACCGCTGCTGGTCCCTAGATTGTCATTTGGTGACTGCTGGGTTAGATTACATGGTATGGAGTGTCTTGACCTTATATATAAGTTAAAAACAACTCTCGCATTTAAGACTACCTGAAAATCACAGACTTCCGCGAATCAGCGATTTAAACAAAAGTGTCACATTTATCAGATCATCATTTGTCTCGCTTTTAATTTATTCCGTACCTCGGACTATACATCTCTCAATTAACATGCATCTCGTTACGGTTGCCGTCACAGTCTACTGCTCTTCATTGTGGCAATTAACTTTTATAGCCATCTGGCTGTTCATCAGTGTGCTCTTTTCATGAAACAAAAATTAATGAATGAAGGAAGATAATGGTCTGGCTTTTGACCAGTAAAGCACCAATGTCCCTTACTATCTTCTCGCTCACTTGAAATTTATATAAAGCTCATAATTTAAATAATAAAAGAAAATGGTTTCAAATAATTTTTCAACACACGTTTGTCTAAGATGACTTCTTTTATATATTGACCTCACTTGTGTCTTCAAGTTTGATGGAATTCTCGATAACAGTTGTTAGGACAAGGTTGAAAGGTTTATATCTGGGATTTGCAGAATACAGAAACAAAACACATTCTTTTTAGTTTAATTTTTGTCTCTGTATAGTAAATAACTGTATAAAACACCTTTTATAATAGTGTATAATCTGTATGTTACTGTGAATGCCCGAAATTGGAGAATGTCGACATACACCAAATATCTGAGTGAAAGACCGAATATTTGATTATATTCTAGTATATTGGAACTATCACCGATGTATGTCGACAATCCCCATGCACTGATGGTGAATGTTGAAAAAATATTTTTGTTACGCGTTTAAATCATACTTTATTATTAAACCATATAATAATATATGTCAATATAGCACATACCATGAAGGAATACTCCAAAGTCTCTGTTTCCATTCCAAAGGAAAAAATCGAAGAGAAGCTTCAACCTACTATGCCTTTTATCAAGCCCTGACTAAACAGCAGAAGTTTATTTCTATTAAAAGAGCGGTAGCAAAAGATAATCTTCTAATGCATGCAACGAAAATTTCCTCCTACTCAAATTGATGACACTGTGCGAAAACAAGTCCCTGATGCTGACCGTGATCTTACAGATGCTCGAAATGTATTGGCAGTTGTTGTTGGAATAGAAGATTCCGACAAAAATGGTACCCTCAAGCATCTTTATACCCGTAATCAGTTTATTCTTTGTAAAGAAAAGTTACTCCCCACAGATGAGATTTCTTCGCAAGAAATGTCGCTGAGCGAAGCCTCTGCAGCTAATTCGAAAAGTGGAGGGCATGGCTATAAACGCTGTCATTGCAAAAAGAAATGTTTAACAGTTACATGTGATAGTACTATAGATTTGACTGAATTACGGAGAAGAAAATATAAATATCCAACATATTCCGCATTCACCATTAGTGCATGGTGAATGTCGACATTTACCGGTGTAAGTCAGAAATAAAAGTATTTAGCAAATATTTCGGACATACACCAAATGACTACATGAATGTTGACATTCACCGGTGAAAGTCGACATTCTCCAGATTTCGGTCTTTCACAGTAACATGTACATATAAAAATGAGTAATAAGAGTTTGTAGCGCAATACCAAAATGTCGCTGTCTCGGATTTAAGGAATACGTGAATATAAAAATAAAACTTTTTTTGTTTAATTCTTATCTCTACAATTAATAATTTATAAAAACACACATACTTTTACATATATATTTTCTTAATTGTATGCAAAGACCTAGGTATCAAAACACAAGGGATTTCAAAAGCATAGCGACCAAACAAATAGCGTCTTGCCTTACGGATTAATTTTGTCATGGAAAGTGTTGTTTTTCAAATAAAATGAGTAAAAGTCATGGAAAGTCATGGATCCGCTAAACTACCGATTAAAAAAATGCATTGAAATGTTTAATTTTATTTTCACTTGTTATTTGGCTGGAGTTACTGAGTTTGGTATTTATGTATTATCCCATTGACATATTACCAAGTAAAATTTGTTTACCAAGGAAACTCAAAGCAAGAAAGTTGAAAGGGTGGGTAAATGTATATCATTCTGGTTTTTTCTTAAATTGTAGATTAAAATATTATTGATATAATAGTAATTATTTTTTAATAAAAATTAGTTAAGATTTTTGCACAAAATATAAGTTTATCTCTAGGGATATTGTACATAAACATTATAGGGTTGTCATGTTTGGCTATTATTGATGGTCACCTGAATAATACCTAAGTACCCTGAATTCAAATTGGAAACATTTTGATTGAAAAATTGCTATATGATTAAACTTAGGTATGTAGGTACAACAATTTATTTGTATGTATGTGAGTTTATTAACACTTATAAAGTAAGTTTATTGTTTTTTTATGATAAAATTCCTGTAATTTCTCTAAAAGCATATATTTTATTTGTATGTACGTCAGAAGTTTTATTCATATATGCTTTAACGAAAGCTTTTTAAAGTCATTGAAAATGATCTGCTAAAATCAGGGAAAGTAATGGATTTGAAAAATTTTATTTTGGCAGATACCCTGTATTCAGGAATCTGGGTCATAGAAAATTAAAGCCGTTAGGAATCGTCTTAAAACTGTAGGTCAAGGTCTTATTTGGGTTCCAGGATGCAAAAAAATTTATGGTAAATCATCAAACCAAATATCCATGGTGCAACAACAAATAATATTTGCTGCGTGGGAGAGAATGACAAGATTCACGCTTTTTATTAAACTAGAAAGGAAAGAAAAAAATCCTTTTCAACAAAATATTTTTTAATGATCACAGTTTACGAAGTGATATATAAAAATGGTCTTTTTTAATGGACTTTTTTGATATCACTTCGTAAGCTGTGATCATTAAAAAACTATGGCTGCAAGCGAGAAAAAGGCCAAAAAAAAATAATACTAATGAAAGGAAGCAAAGTATTTCGGCCACTCTGTTAGTTAACTGTTGTGTCCGGAGACGTCTGTTTACCCGATGACTTCGAACGTGACTCTGATGAAAGGTCTTTTATACCACCGGGTTTTTCTTTTTCTTCGTGGCTACCTAAGTTATGTTGACAATCTAGGACATGGGGAAAATAAAAAAATAAATTGAAGGAAATCTTTATTTTCTCTTCTTTTAATGTTGCTATATGAATCCCTGGAGTATAATCTGAGATCCTTTTTTATTTCTTATTTTGCGGCAGTACCAGGGCATTTATGGTGAATTTTCTTTATAGCATGATTTTTAATTTTTCTATTTTTTTTACTTCATGGATTTACTTGTGATGTGAATATGACGTTATTAACTCTATTATTATGTTTTAATTCTTGCGTAGCGTAAATACTTTGAATGTCCTTGTATTAACCTTTGTGATGTGCGTTACCAAAATTATCTTCTTTTATGTTTTTAGTCTGCTTTATGCCTCTGATATGTGTATTTTACAGAACTTGTATGGCGCAGTATGTCCCCCGAGGATTTTGTGCCAAAAAACATAAAATAAATAAATAAAATAAATTTGCGCAGCTTAAAAAATGCTCTCGTAACATAAACACGACGATATTTCGATATTTTTGTTCTGTTATGTTACCTCATTATGTTTTTTACGTTGAATAATAGTATGAAAATACTTATATGGCTAAGTAATAATTGTGACAGATATTATCTTTGTATCAGATATTATGTGATTCAAGTATCCTGATTAACTTCTTGGTGCTACAGTCAGTATTGGACCATAGCGACCTCACAACCGTCTGTACTTTGTCTTTTTTCTCCAGTTTGTTATTTTTCAAATTCTTTCTCCACCTTATTATTTCACCTTATCCCTGTCTCTTGTAGATCTATTGCCTCGACTGTCGTGGATTCTCTCAACATGTCTGTCCCAGCCATTGTTTTCTCTTCGATTTTATGTAATTAATTATGTATTTTTCTTCCAACAGTTCTTGTATATCATACTTGTGACGTCTCCAAACATCACTATCTCTGATAGGTTCCAATCTGGCACTAAAAATTCCCCTTTCTTTCCCAAGTTATTAACATTTTCTCCTACTTTTGAGTTGAAGTCCATATTCTCTTACCTATAAAAAAACTGATCTTATTAAAGTTTTATATACTAAGAATTTCAGTTTACAGATTACTACTTTATATCTTATCAACTTTTTATGTGCAAAAAAGCAGCGAGATTCAACTTTATTTCATCCTAAACCTTTATCCTTTTGGCAACAGTAGTTCAACGAGAAAGCCGCTGCCTTTTGGTCTATGGGTTCAAAACCTACTACTGCTACATTATTTTCTGCCATGGATGTTCTCGTGAGTATTCTCGATCAGCTTTAAAACTGTACGGCACAAAGTGTGTTTGTGATTAACCAAAAGGTTCAGTGCACAGATACATTAAAAGTGGACCGAAAGATCCGGACCTCTGAAGAGATGGAAACTCCAAAGAATATTATAGTTTTAACCCTTTGCGCTTTAACAAATTAATCTTTATGTTATATCAATTTATTACCGATCTAGAAATTTTAATTGGGTTAAACAATTGTTAACAGTAATTCTGAAATTTAAAAACCATAACGAGTGACATTTTTCATTGTACCTACAGCAAAAGAAAGATCATGTCACGTCAAACTCGACACTGGAGCCCAAAGGGTTAAGCATATGTATTGAAGGCCCGAGATTGCCTAGTAATCAGCGGATTCGGTTAGAATACCAGGGTGCTGATATTGAGCACATGCAGGCACCCGAAACATCTCCCCGTATACACTGAGGACTTACAAGATAGATCTCTGAATCTAAATGCCCTCTTGATGAAGAGAGAGAGAGAGGGGTGAGGATTTAGAACAAAATTCCTTCGTGAGGAGGATGAAAATTGACGGAAATTTGCGGCGTGACATCAATAACGCCTTACACCAGTGATGGAAAACGTTTCGTTCAGAGTTATCAAAGTATTCACTCTCAGAAAGATTTAAGAAACAGAATTCAAGAAATTGACCTTTTTTTATATCACTCTGTAAGCGGTGATCATTAAAAAAATTATGTTTACTAGTGAGAGGAAGAGTTAAAACAAAATACTAGTAAAAAGAAGGCAAATGTTTCGGATACTCTTTAAGTTAACTGTTGTGTCCGAAGACGTCTTTTTACTCGATGACTCCGAACGTGACTCTGATAAAATGACTTTTATACGTCCAGGTTCTTTTCTTTTTTCTTCTTCTTCTTGTGGCTACCTATGTTGATAATCCAGGACACGGAGAAAAAAAATCGGGTGAAATCTTTATTTTCTCCGCTTTTAATGTTGTTATATGAATCCCTGGAGTATAATCTCGGTGGAACTGTGATATCTTTTTATTTCTTCTTTCGGGTAGTACTGGGGTGTTCATAGGCGATCTTTTTTTATGGCAGGATTTTAACTTCTTTTTCTTTTTACGTGGATTTACTTTTACGAACTGTGCCGTGAATGGACTCAATATTTGTGCTTTAATTCCTACGTGACCTAAGAGAGATATTTGCGTGGTATAAAAACACTGACGTCAGTGATGGTATGAAAAACTACAGTATACTAAATTATAATAGTTACTGTTATAATCTTTGTTGCTTTAACGAGGGGTGGGCAACATTTTTTAGAGCGGTCCAAACAGAAGAAAAAATTAAGTGAACAAATACAATTTGTTAAAAAATTTCACAAAAAATATATAAATAAAAAAGTTGGATAAAATCTTTATTTTTCTTCACTTTTAATATTGTTATAGGGATCCATAGAATATAAGCTTAGTAGCACTGTGATAGCTTATTTCTATTTTATGGAATTACAGGAGTATTAACTTTTCCTTTTTTTCTGCATGGATATACTTTTATGACCTCTGTTGTGAATATGCCACTATGAAGTTTTTTTTTTTTATTTTAATTCTTATTTGTCATAAGATGCATCTACATGATTGAAACATAAAGATTTCTCAGTGTTTGTGATTGTGGAGAGGTTTTTTAAACTTCAAGTTTTGGGTGGTGTTTCATATAATCAGCCAGTTACACTTTACACATGATGTTTCGGTTTTGGACAAAGTACGTGTTTGAAAATCATGCTACACACGCACTAAGGATATACCATACTCGCTGAATCTGTAACAGCAACATGTATTCTTTTCTGAAAATCGGTGACATAGACACAACTTTGTTGCTAATGCTGAACAAGAAATACGCGTTTAACTGCTAATTACCAGATTGCTACTCTAAATGGACGCTAGCCCGTCATATGACGGGTTCAGCAAAATTTTTAATTTTCCAGAATTGCAAAGTACCCTATGTGAGGCAGTTAAAAAAAATTTTTGTTTTTGTTTTTTGGCTGAGAATTATCTGGTACAAGCTCAATAATTTATCTTCATACTCCTCTAAAGTCTCCCGATACTGTGAATGCAGTTTAGAATTACATTGAATTCATTTAGTGAAACCGTGTGGTTATATATAAAAACAAACACACAAACGAACAAACTTCTTAATTTTCAAAGATATATAACTTAAACGCTAGATATTTATTAGTCCGCCAAATAGACTATTATACTTTTATAAAAATTATAATGTTATAATAATATTAATACCGGTGATAAAATTTTCATTACAACAAAAAGTAATCGATGATTAAATTTAAAATTATCACATACGTACCTAATCTATTATTTAAGTCAAATGTAAAATAAAATTATTTGCCTAATATTTAAGTTCAGTGATAAAACGTATGAGAATAGATAGACAGACGATATATAAATAATTTAAAGAAATAATTAAATGAGATGGTTAAAGGAAAGACGTCATAATGCTAAAAAAAATGTTATTTTTACCTGTTTGTTCTCTGATAAATTAATAAAATTAATCGCTTGCTCTTAACCGGGTAAAAATAAGGCTTGAAATAATGGCATTAAACGCTCGAAAAAGGGGGGAATGGCGGATTTTGAACGTTTTAAAGACGACAGAATTATTTTAGAATCGGATAGATAGTTTAGAAGAAGATAAACGTTGCTCGCTTTGAATTTTGTTAACCCTAACTCATCAAGAATCCAATATGGATGCCTCTATCCATTCCCGGTCCAATTATTTGAGGACAGACGGACAGATAACTTAAGCTATTATTATATAGGGGATAAGATTGGTTGGTTGGTTGGGAGCGCTGCGGATTACTTTTTGCTGCCGGGTTAGTAATAATACAGGTACACAGTGTTTAACCCTCCGAGTGGAACACACCGAGGAAAAAAAATCTCCAAAAAATACGTTTTATTGTGTCAGTGACCAAAGTGTTCTATGATTTTTTACTTCACCCTTTGTCGACTAGATTGGAATACGGGAAACCCACCCTCGTTATTGTTCCTTTACTTCCGGTTATAGATATATAAATAGACATTATAGATTGTTAATTTTAAATACACATAAAGCTCGTCAAGTTTCGAAGATCATCCCATAAGAAATAATAGATTCTAAAAGTACGAATAAAAATATTCTTTAAGAGAATTATTTATATTTTTTTACGAAAGTCATCCAAGATATTTAAGTGGTGCAATTAGAGATACATCTGTTACCGCAAACGAAATTCTTCGAAATGGAGATTTACAAAGCCATGAGAAGCTATCAGCTTCTTTGTGCCTCAGGGAGTAGGGGTGCATCCCTCAATAAATGTCAATCAAAGAGGGGTGCAGTCCCTAAACAATCGACCTGACCCTCCTACCTCAAAAATCCATGGGGGAAAGCTCTGGACGAAATGTACAATGCATTCATTTTCGGAACGTTTTTGGAGGTCGAAAATTGTACGTCACAACCGGCGGAATTGTACGTGCAAACCGCTTAGAGGGTTAAAGATGATTCCGAACGGCTACGAATATCCATGCTAGGAGTGGGATTCCTACCTAGAAGCTTTGGAACGTAAGAGCAGCGTACTACCCATTCGGTCATTCTTTGGCCTTAAAGGATCCATAGAAACAAAGAATTAAATAATATTTTAAGAAAAAGAGGAAAAACTTGCCTATTAAGTATTCGGCCATACAACTCCTTGGATTTTGTTGACTCTTTTATTATGGGAGCACCATATATACGGTCAACAGTACCTTGGACAACATGAATTGGGTCCTCGTAATGTAGAAGCAGAAACCGAGCAAAATATTCCCAAGCTTGACCTGCCCCCTCCAGAGGTGTTGTTTGGAAACTAGAATACCATTGTGACCACGAACTCATTTTACGTACCCCAACACCATTAATGGCAACGACGGATCTTTAGTCGACTGAGAGCCGAACCCGCAACCCTCCATTTACGAGATTTTTGCTTTTGGTGACTGATCTACCCCGACTCTGAATAAATCATATTTTCTCCATCATTTGAGGCTGTATTATCATTATTAAGTTACCATTAATATCCAGAATAAATTTTATTCAGATATCTGGGTTATTTCTTAGTAATTCCTAACATTTTGATAGCCCTGCGTGTGTACAGAAATACGTCGAAGCGGAGGAAATTATTTCTAGTCGTAACTTTATTTTCTTAGTATGTCGTCTACTTTCATAAAAATCCATCCTTTTCTTTCTGCTGTCTGGCAGGTTGCGTGTCCATCAAGTGTATATCTCGCTTGGCATTTATTACTCGGTATAAATCTCGTATCCCTTAGGGGAGAGAGAAGCTTTCCACGTCAATTTGGAACTAACAGCTGGATACGTTAACTTTACGCCACGGATTTTCACTTTCTCTCTTATACGTACAGAATTGAGTGCAAATGTTAAAAGAAATAAATTGGGAAGTCTGACAGTATGTCATTTAATTTGCAATGCAGTTGAATCTGTGTATGGCGTAGCGAAATGTTTTAGCCCTTTAAGGCACTTTTAACTCATTTATACAGGGGTATTACCGGCTACTTTATTTAAGTGGGATTAATAACAAAGCTACGTGCTTGAAGCAGTTGCAATATTTCGGGGTAGTTAATAATATATTCCACTAGACATATTTTGGCATCAAAAAGGTGTGGACACTTTTATATCGCCAAGTTTTAAAGAGTGAATGGCCAATATTTTATAAATGAAATCTTGAATGCGAAGAGTGTTTAACTTGGAATAATAATCCACTGAATATCTTGGGTGCTGCTATTGTGTATCCATTGAGTGTTCGAGTCCCTCTACTGGCATAGATGTACTTAACCATTCAAAATCAGCCTTAAACAGTAAGTTGTGCTTTAATTTACCCTAGTGTTCCAAAAATTTAACCGTAGCTCTGCAAATCAAATCCACTGTACTTACATAGTTTCTATTTCAGTAATTATTTTTCCATAGGTCGTTATCAAACATTCTTTGTAGTGAAATTCAAAATAAGACTTTCCTTATTTCACAGTTTATGCATATAAGGAATAAGTTCAGTAAAACAGCCAAGTGATCATTTATTTTGCAATGATTTTTGATATGGTTATAAACGAACAGTATTAATTGTTGTGAAAACTTTTACGTAATCCTGTCTAGAAGGATATTGTTGGGGCCTAGGAAAATGTTCTTTTAGACAATTTATCGTTTTAGACATTTTTATCATTTGCGCCTTCGATGGTTGTGTAGGTAGTGTGCATACAATATCTTAGGTTATAATTAGAAAATCTAATTTTACAACTGACAACGGGCCACCAATCTTGACAGGACATCCAGACCCACAAATTTAACCTTCAGGTTCTTTGGAAATACAGATTACACCCAGACCTATAGTCAACGGTATATGGCTACCAGAAGCCAGGTTGGTCTAGGAGATACATGCATCTTCCACTATCAGTCTTCTTTATACAATAATAAATAACATTTAATTGTTATCTTTATTACTGCGATATATTCATACAGCAGTGTCCAGATTAATATTTAAATAGTACATTTTTATACTATTTCAGTCAATCGAAGGCAACACGCTTTTTAAAATAAAAAAATGTACATTTAATAAATTAATGTATATGAAATTTTAATAATAAAATATTTTCTTCCAATTTTATTATTTATTTTGTTTATTTGTGTTATTTTTAAAATACGTCTCTCGCTGTTTCACTTATTCCATATATTTAAAAAATGTCACTAAAAAATGTTTTTTTTTTTTTTTCAATACACAGTTTTTGTTGATTGATATTTCCGATATCGGAAATACTAGTGGTCCCAATTAGCTCCGACAATCGAGGTTCTACTGTACTTTCAGTATAATCAGGCTTGCAATTCCGTCACTTTTCTCGCCTTTAGTCACTTTTTTTACATTTGATCACTTTTAGTAACTTTTTTTAATAATCAGTCACTTTTTTCATGGTGTATCACAGCAAAAGTCTGTTGTTGAAAAAAGAAAATCTGAATTAATAACAAAATATTTTAATAAAAGACAAAAAATGTGATGTTCTAATCTTATTTTTCTTATTAAAATGTAATTAGTTATATCGTTTCTAGAATATAGGGATTATAAACAGTCGTAAAAACGTTTCTGAAATGTACATTTGTACTGAAATGTACATTTAATACATTAAAGTAACTTACGTCAAAGCACACATTTATCTTTTTCTTTTACTTCACTATTTTTGTTTAGATACTCTAATCTAGCTATGTACATATTTCAAAACATCATTTATATATGCTGAAAATTGTGATTATAAAATTAATGTATTGTATGTATTCAAATCTAATTTATAGATATTCTTGAATAAAAAACAATGTTGAGTTGTGTTATACAAAATTTTTAAATCATTTCATTTAGAGTTAAAATAAATAGAAAAATCTTAATAATAGCATCTGTAATCAAGAGGAGAAAAAAATCGCTTTCTCATTTCAATGTTTAGTCACTTTTGGGTCACTTATTCTGCATTATTTGTCACTTTTTTCACCTTTTTGAAAGTACCTCAGTAGTTGCAAGCTTGTATATTTTCCTACAAACTAGGCACTTTATTTGATACACAGTGGCGTTGGGGTAACGCTTGGCACTTCCGAAACACAAATACGATGTTCGATCCTAATGAGCAAGGTTGACTCAGCCTTTTATCCCTTCAATGGGCAAACAAACTGAGGACCAAGTATGCTTGGGAGCTATAAACACTGGGGGTTCCGCGACATCGCACTGGAGCTTCATTTACTGGCTCTCCTGGGCCAAGCCCTCTAAGCCAGTATACTGGATCACATGGACATGAGAAATAACAATAATTGCAACACGATTATGAGGACTATAATGAGGGCACGACAATGAGGGGGTTCCGCGTAAAATTGACCACCTAACCAGGACTTCGCATGCCATACCTTTAGTCTCGAAATCG
>CM063498.1:27967854-27977854 GCA_032207245.1 Pardosa pseudoannulata
GCTGTCGTCACGACTACTAACATTTCTATTACACACATGTGCACATAAGTTTGTAGTTCATTAAAATGAATAACAACAATTCTTAATAATAGCAAATTTATACAATAGGAACAGGAGTGAAAATCCTTAGAAATACAGAGTTCTTTTTCATCCTTGCTTCGTGTATAAAAGCTGGAAGATTCCTAAAACTTTTATTTTATATTTAAGGTCACCATATATTGTTTCGTTCTCTAAAACGAAATGAGTGTCTTAATTTCTGAAAAATCTCAGCTGCCCATTTTGCAGGTGTCGTTTGTTTTTACCTGTTTAGCCGTTGGCAACATTCCTTCGCCTCACTACCTACTGGAGACAGGTTTCGCGTTAACATCTGCGCGTTTGTTTTGCAGGTCGAGTATAAATTCTAAATATTTTATTTTTTACTTGCTGCGCACTACTATTTTTATTTGCATTTATTTGATACTATTAAAAAACACCTGGATAATTATGATGTTCCACTGTACTCATTACTACGTTGAAATCATTAATATCAGACTTTTTTTTCTTCTGGCTAAATGTATAAATCTATGCTATTTTTGGTAATATTTAAATGTTGTGTGTTATCGTACATTTCTTATCGTCTAACTAACATATGTGTTCAACCATTGATTTTAACTAAAATGGCCTAATTTGTATCCTCCTGCTTTAAACAGCTGCAAGTAGGTTTCCAGGTGCATACGTTATACACCTGTATGTATATGTATTTTTAATTTTACTTGTATTGAAAGCCTCGAGCTTTATACAGGTTGATCACAGTGATCTAGATTTTGAATAGTTAGAGTTTAAAATCACTTATACGAGTACCAGGGAGTTGGAATACTTCGTATAAGTGATTGTGTTCTGTATGTGAATAGTAGTCGTTTCAGCCTAGGTAAACAGGAAAACACTACTCTGCTGGCTTTTTAGTTTTTCAATAAATAAACGTAGTTTAAAAATAAAAATGCTGTTTTTATCAATATCTGTAAATTATAACAGTAAAATTAATTTTTTTCCATCACCTTTTTAAACTTAAAAAAAAAAAAATTCGAATTTTTGATTTTTACACTTTTAAAACCTCTGGTCATTTCTGAATCGTTTAAAACAAATTCCATTGAAATATTCGAATTCGAATCTGTAAAACTGTACAGTCTTTGCATTTTAATATCATAGCTTTTAAGAAAACTATAAAAACTTTAAATTGTAGAAGAACGAGACTCTTATTTCATAAGACGTTTAGAATTAATTTAGACTACTTTTTTAGGAACCATTTTTTATTTCCTTTCGAAGTTCCACAACACAGAACACCAAACAACAAAGAGCACAAAACACACTCTCCTAGATCACTGACACTATATTAGAACACACTCGATGGCTTTCTAGCGCCTCCTATCGTAAAATAGGAGAGGGGAATAATTGTACCCGCTACAAAATGCATTTTTACTGAAAATGGTGTTTTTTCAACTTGCACTCTCTGAAAATAAATAAATAATAAAAAAAATCTTTTGCATATTGATTTCAAATTTTCACACTAGATACATTATGGAGATACCATGAAACTCTGCTTACTTTTTTTCGTTGTTGTTTACATTTAGTATTTATAGTAAAGTTTTAAAAAAATTAAGAAGGGAGATATTTTATTGAAGATATTTATGGAAAAAATCTCTATCGTTACTTTTCCCTTACTTTTCGCTTCTGGTAATAACGCTTGTCAATAAACTTTGCTTGGTATATTGCTTGAATATTTTTCGCATAATTTGACTTTAAAAAATGAGTACTTAAAAAAATGTTTTAAAAAAGAGTTGATTTGTAATATGCTATTAAAAACTTTTCAAAAATGTCAATAAAAAATCCAAACTATTAGTATTATATATATATATATATATATATATATATATATATACATGTATATGTATATATATATATATATATATATATATATATATATATATATATGTATATGTGTATGTATATATGTATATGTATATGTATATATATGTATATATATGTATATATATATATATATATATATATATGTATATGTGTATATATATACATATATATATATATATATACATATATATACATATATATACATATATATACATATATACATATATACATATATATATATACATATATATATATACATATATACATATATATATACATATATATACATATATATATATACATATACATACATATATATATACATATAATACATATATATATATATATATATATACATATATATACATATATATATAGATATATATATATATATACATATACATATATATATATATATATACATATATATATATACATATATATACATATAATATATAGTTAAAATGAAATTATGGTATGATAGAAAAACTTTTTTCTACCAATACTTTCCGACTAAAATATCCACTTTTTTAGATATTCATAATAGCTAAATTTTTCGTGACCTATAATATTCTTTATATGTTAATACATAAGAAATTTGTGTGTTAACTACTGTCATGAATTGACAATCTTCTGTTTATTTCTTGACCAACAAAAACACACACCAGTCGGACTCCACAATTCATTTTTATGATACCTTTTCTAATCACAAATTTAAAACTTTTCATCAGCACATCACAGAGCAGAGCAACGACCTTCTTTTCGCAACACTAATCAGAAACCAAAGAGACATCTCTTCGAGAAGTAGAAGTTGTAGCTCTTTACACTACTTTAAAGCAAATTTATCTTATTATTTTCGTCAAACTTTTTATATGCTTTCCTTAATTCTAGGAAATCTTGTTATTAAATTTTTAGAGTATGGACAAATAGGACTTACACATGAAAAGTTTTAAACTTACTCTTATCTTCAAAAACTATTTCTACAAAGCCAAAGTATTGCTACTATTGCTAAAAACTAAGGCAAAACTATTGCCAAAACCCAGTGGGAATCCCGATGGAATGTAGAGATCGACTAGTGCTGTGCTGTTAGACCAAAATGCTTTGGATACGGAAAATTTACTTACTACTTTTAAAACTAATTGAAATGCATTAGTTCTACTTTATAGTGTTATCGGTTAGCCTATATTTGAAGGTGCCCCTATATTCTCGCCAAGTTGTCGATGCCAAACTAGGCGATGTTGTTTTATTTATGGAAACGTCTATAACGTTTTTTGGAAACCCAATCGAGATTCTGATTGGTTTATAGTTTAGCGTTATTTTTTAATGTTCAACGGTATATGTAATTTCAGAAGTCAGTTAATTTTACGTTGTATGTCAGATGGTAAGGTTAATTTTGCTTCTGGTCCTGAAAATGACTTTGGTAAGTAAAATAAAACTTAAGTTTCTGTACGATTTGAATAACAATGAAAAAAAAGCATATTTTCATTGTAATTATATTGGCCGATTTAATTTGGCCGATGTTTAATTGAAATTTTCTAATGTTTTATTGAAATTTCATTATGTTTCGGCCACCATTCCTGTTTGCACGGTGTTACAGGATTGGCGCCAAACAAAAATCGCCAATTTCGCCAAAGGGCACCCTCAAATATATTTTTACCTCAAATATATTTATCTTATCAATGTCTACGAAAATAAAATAAAAAATTGAATTTTTATGTTGTTTGTATTGTATAAGTTATTGGTATATTTAAATGATGTAACTAATATCTTATTTTCTTTTTTTTTCTGTCTAGGTAAGTTCATTTTTGTGCTATTCTGACTGTAGATTTTACCTGTTCCTGCGTTTTTGTGAGTATTTCATTTGAGATCTACAGTACTCTATTTAATATATCTAACAAGATAAATACTCAAAATCTTCGTGAAATCAAACATTTTGAATATATTAAAACATATATGCAAAATATACAGGAATAATCGTATAATATCAGTGTGCGACTATGTCTACACAGTAGAGAAAAGAAACTTACTAGATTTTTATTGAGTGGCTTCACTTGAAAAAAAAAACTTATTATTTCACTTAACATTTTTGTCAGTTTTCTGTGTTGCATGCATCATTTTTACTTCAGACGCAAAATGATTGTTATAACAAGTATTGCAGTATCAGCCTTAATTTTGAAAGTTTTTTTTTTGGGGGGGCAGTTATTTGTTTTTGTTCATCTGTTAAAGATAGATAAGAAAAACGTTTAACATATTTTCGGCAATTCTTTAAATTTTAGTTTCCCCCCACCCATAGTACTGTAACCTTTCATTATAGCGCGCTTATCGAGAAACGCTTATCTATATATCTGAGAGGAAGGAGTGATACGATAAAAATTTTACAATTATGAACATATGCATTTAAAATACAATAATAAAATTTATAGTGTAAGTACAATTATTAAAATGAGTAACTATAATGATATAAAGAAGATCCATTTCACTGTTTAATATTATGTTCAATTGTACTTGTATTTTTCATTCCGTAGAAAAATACAATTTAGAAGACATAGAAAAAAGCTCAATACTTTAGAATGTGCAATATAACAAGGACATATAGTGTGTGTGTGTGCATGTGCATGTGTATGTATAACATACATTGTAATTTAGTTAATTTAAATTAACTAATATAGAAGTTGGCAGAAGAAAAACAATCATCATCTAAGTTAATCATTACGACTAAAATATCCACTTTTCCAGAAATTCATTTTAACTCAATTTTTTCTACTATTCTTTATAGATTAATGCGTAATTTTTTTTATGTTAACTATTCTAAACAAAATTTATCTTATTATTTTCCTCAAACTTTTTATATATTATTCTTAATTCTAGGAAACATTGCCATTAAATATTTTATAGTGTAACTAAGGCTAGACGTGAAAATTTTATAAACTTACGTTAATCTTACAAAAATATTTCTAGAACTGCGTTAAACCAGTGTGAACCCCGATTTCTATTTGCGCACAAGGCCCCCTTTTTTTGTAAGTCAGTCCCAGTCTGTGTCTGCAAAAAATTGCATTTCTATCGTTCTTTTTATAAGAGTCCAGGGTATTTTCTGTTTGAAACTAAATTTCATCCGCAAAAGAAAATAAATTTAAAAACTCCTATATCTTTGAAATTTTTCAAGGGTAGTCTATTTGAAATTTCCTGGACGTCTTCCAGCAAATTTTCTGAGGCGGCTGAAAATCGATCTATCCGTGTTTCGAAAATAAGTAGATGTTTTGTTTTAGTTCTCCCTCTTGTATATTGATCAGTTCTCCAGAAGACTGTATCGTGAAAACTAAATATCTTGCGTTTGTTTATAATTTTGTTTTGAGATATCGGTTTAAAAGAAATATATATGGTTTGAAGAATTATTTTTCTCCGAAAACTGTTGGAATTGTATAAGGTCTTTACATCCGTTTCGTTAATGATTAATATTTAGACATTATTTATGAGCATTTATATTAGGGGGTGTAGCCGTAAAAAGCCACTTCAGGGCCGTAACTATGTCCTTTAGCGCCATTGACAAAAAAAAAAAAAAAAACTGATCTGAGCTTTTACCATCCAATTTAGTGAGAAAATATATAAATGTTTTTTTTTTCTATATCATATATTCAGAATGAATTCAAAATATTTTGTCAATTCTTAAAATGTTCCTAGTATATTAATTTTTTAATGTTTTCTTCCATATTTATTTCATTAATACTTAAAAATAATTTTCGAACACTCTAACCCCGCGCCCAAATATCAATCGTCAGAAAACATACTAGTACGTGTACATACTACTACAGGGCCTTAACTAGGTCCTTTAGCGCCCATAGCAAAAAACTAGCACCCCTACCACAAATACAGTGAGAAAATATATAAATGTTTTTTTTTTCTATATCATATATTCAGAATGAATTCAAAATATTTTGTCAATTCTTAAAATGTTCCTAGTATATTAATTTTTAATTTTTTCTTCTATATTTATTTCATTAATACTTAAAAATATTTTCGAACACTCTAACCCCGCGCTCAAATATCAATCTTCACAAAACGTACTAGTACGTGTCCCGCGTTCAAGTATCAATCGTCAGAAAACATACTAGTACGTGTCCTTCACAAGTCCTTGACTAGGTCCTTTAGCGCCCATAGCAAAAAACTAGCACCCCTACCACAAATACAGTGAGAAAATTTATAAATGCTTTTTTTCTATATCATATATTCAGAATGAATTCAAAATATTTTGTCAATTGTTAAAATGTTCCTAGTATATTAATTTTTAATGTTTTCTTCTATATTTATTTCATTAATACTTAAAATTAATTTTCGAACACTCTAACCCCGCTCTCAAATATCAATCTTCAGAAAATGTACTAATACGTGTCCCGCGTTCAAGTATCAATCATCAGAAAACATACTAGTACGTGTACATACTACTACAGGGCCTTAACTAAGTTCTTTAGCGCCCGTAGCAAAAAACTAGCACCCCTACCACAAATACAGTGAGAAAATATATAAATGCTTTTTTTCTATATCATATATTCAGAATGAATTCAAAATATTTTGTTAATTCTTAAAATGTTAATAGTATATTAGTTTTTAATTTTTTCTTCTATATTTATTTTATTAATACTTAGAAATATTTTCGAACACTCTAAAAGTATTATATTGCTGAAAACTGGATAGTTTATTTGAGGGGAATATTTTTTTTTATTTGTATGTTGAATTTTCATAAAAAAAAAGATGATTTTCTAAATTTAAATTTAGTTTTAATAACTTTAATAAATTCAAAATTTAAAACGAATACCCGAATTTATATAAAAGCATATTAGAAGTGTTTGGTAAACATTTTGTAAGAATATATCACACGTTGAGTCTCTATGAGCATTTAAAAAAAATAATAAAATTCATAAAACAGTAATTTTTTAAACACATTGAATTTTAAAAATAAAATCTGATTTTATTATAAAAAAAATTTTTTTTCAACTTTTCCTTACATCTACTTGGGGCGAATAGTCTTATTTCGGACCCCATTTTCTTCACGATGTGGCGCCGCTATGATGTGCCCGTGGCAAATGTCACTTTTGCCACGCCCTAGTTGCGGCACTTCAACCACAAAGGGACAGTTTCCAAAAACCCTCATTAAAAAAAAAAAAAAAAAAAAAGGCTGTACCCAGCGTTCTTCACAGATCGTAAAAATGAAGATTGCGTTCCGAAGATGCAAGAACAGCCCTGGGCCTCTCACAAAACAATCTTTTAACCCTCCCCCTTCTCTCTTCGACGACTATCTTCAATGCGTGAAAGCCGAACTATGGCAAATGAGTAGGATGCTGTTGTTCGGTATTTGAATTCGGATGTCCAATACCCATTGCTTGCGTAGATGTTATTACCCGTTCGGAATTGGTTTTAAACAGAAAGTCCTGGTCTCATCAACCCTCAGATAGCTAAAATTAAATTGTTGGGCTCCAAACCAACCATCATTGCGGGCAGAAAATTACAAGCATAAGCATAAAGATGTAATATTAAACTTGACCCACTTCAAACAAGTATTAAAACAGTATTTCAGCAGTATTTGTGCTGCTACACTGGATACAGTGAGGTACGTTCAGTGCGCTTGTGCTCTTACACTAGGTCTTTTCGGGAGTAGAGATGAGGCCTTTCTCAGGTCATTTAGAGAGGTTTATAAAGTAGAAAGAAATCTTCACCTCTTGGTGCAGATGGTTGAGCCCATTTGGAACCTTCTCCTATGGCTATGTCATTGTCTAACCAGAATACACAAAATTCTCCCTCCACCTCATGGCTATGTCATTCATTGCCTTTGATACGGTTACACAAAATTCTGAGGAGAACGTCTGTGTGTATGTGTCTCTTTTCTAAATTTGTAACTTGTATATCCTGAACATAGTATTTTGAAATTGATACCGCGAAGATATATCAAAATTACTCCTTTAACATTTCATCTGTTTTGATATTAAACTTACCAAATACTAGACATCACTGGATAAAAGTTGTTCTGTACGTAGATCAACACAGAGTAAGGTGAATTAAAAAGGTCAGATAACGCAGCGAGCTTGAAATTGCTATTGAATGTTGAAACCTTAAGTTAATTTGGTAGGCACCAAAACTTATCGTGGAATCCAAATCCATCTAAAATCAACAACGATAAAAAAAGAAAAGAAGTAAAATCTACTCATGAAGATTTCAAGGTAAAAACTGAGAGGTTTTTCAAAAGGCCTCATAAAATTTATCTCCCATTTCGTAACGAGAAGGTCGGTAAACATTATTTTATTCCGTTCTAAGCGAACGCCGACCTCTTATCACAATGCCACCGTATCGCCGTACTTCATGCCTAACGAAGTCTCTCTCCTTGATTTCCTAAAGCACTGGCGACAGATGGTCTTGCGTAATGACACAGAATACCCCGCGATCCAATTTTAATGCCGTTATCGGATATGCTATGTGTCTTTGTAGCTAAAATAAACACAGGTGTTAAATCTCAGGTGGTTAATAGAGAAGCCACTTTCCCATCTCTGAACAGTTTAATTTAGTCCGATAAGAGTTAATATTACCAGCTAATATCGTCCACCCAGAATTAAGAATAAAAAAAATTAAGAGTTTATGACCGTTGTAATCATTTAGATCAGGGATTTCCAGAAACTGGGAGCCACATATTACCTGGCTCTGTTGACATTTACCTGACACTTTAATTCTAAAGATACCAAATGCTTCTAGTTATTTAATTCTATTTACTATTTTAGAAAGTGTATCTGTTAGAATTTAGTATACACTATTTGGGTTTGGGGTGTTACATTTGGAGTTAATCTTTTTGCAACACGAAAGTTCCTACTGCCTGCGAACTTTCCAAAGCTACTTCGGAAATTCTGGACTGTAAGAGCTTGTTGAGAATAGAAAACGTTTATGTGGTGCACTCCTCAGACTAGAATATATTTTAAATTAGGTGATGTGTTAAATGGTGACATCTGTACAGATAAAACAGCCTCCGGTTTCCAAGTGATTCTGTCAGAACCGCTGTGACATAATTTGTGTAGTGGGTAGTGGTCTAAGAAACTCTCGGGTTTTGACAAATCAGGCCGACCATAGTGCTCCTACCCAAATCAGCGGACTCAATTCTTTCAGGTATACAATTATGTAGTTTCGAATTTAAACTTAGGTTCTGATCGAATTAACACTTATACTTACCTGGCACTGGGGAACGCCTTGATCACGAAGGAGGCTCCCCCGAGCAGAGGCCCTTCATTGAACACTGTAAATCGCGCTTGCTTGGGGTGCGGAATTTTTGGTGACCTTGTCGTAAGCTGTAGAACCCTCTTTGATTTATGGTACCGGATTTCGCTAGTTCGAATACCATTGCTGACATAAATGCTCTGTAGCCTTTTGAAATCTATTTTGTGCAGCATGGCCCGATCAAATTATTCCATATAGCAAGATGTTGACACATAACTCCTAACCACAGCATTTTAAACCTATTTTGTGTAGTGAAAGAAAACCATAGCACTCTAATTACCCGTTGTGTAACATAAACTGCTACAAGCCTAACAAAATAGGTCTAATTAGCTATTGTGTAGTATAAATTTTACTTTAACAATCGCATTTAAAATAAATCAAACCAGTCTAATTAATTTTCGTCGATAAGCAGTTCAAACAAAATTGATCTACCTTCCATGTCGCTTAAATTTGATTGTAGTGCTGTAACCAAGAATTTATTAGAGATAAATGTTTGAATTTGATGAACCCCTGGGACAGAACCAAAACCTTTAAGAATACCTGAACCACAGATATTCTAGAATGTTCCAAAAGTTAAGATTAACAGTATCAAACACACGCAAAAATAAATAAATAAATAAACTAATGTTTTGAGAAACAATAATATAGGAATAGTAATTTCTCAATGCCAAAATAAAGACGAAACTTATTCTGACATATCAATTTCGATAAACAACATATTGTGTATCAAAAGCAGCTAGCAGATAATTTGAGAGGCTGCACATGGCCACACGCGATCCGATCACTCTTCCCATAATCAGCAAAAACAAAAGTTGAGGACAATGAAAAAGCAAACGCGGGACATCTG
>CM063498.1:27980354-28012854 GCA_032207245.1 Pardosa pseudoannulata
TTTCTTTTTTAAAGCAGTATTTAAAATTTAAATTTTTGTATTCATATTCCTCATCGACTGATGTAAAAACTGGTTTTTATTGGTCTAAATTTTTCCGGAATATATGTAGTAGACAAGAACATTCGGCTTCGTTTTCCTGTATATACCGTTATTTTTGTACTCACAAACAAACCATGTTGTTACACTAACCCGTACTAGTACGTGACCCGCGCTCAAGTATCAATCGTCAGAAAACGTACTAATACGTGTCCCGCATACAATGTGTTAATATAGTTTTTATTTTAAATTAGTAACGTTCACGTTTTCAGAAAATTGTGTAGGATGTTCAGAAAAATATTTTCTTATTTAGAATCACCCATGCTGTTCTTAAAAAATTCGAATTTTGTTTAATTTCCACAATTTATACAGTCGTATATAGTTCTCTATGAATAAATTGGCTTTCGCGTCATTTTAATGAGTTTTAAAACTATAGCATTTTCTTCTCTATTTTCGGCAACCCGTTTTTCCGGCCAAACCAACGTTTTTAACCCCAAAACTTAGTTTTATACATATTTTTTTTTTCTTTTATATTCTCCGAGTATTATCAAGGCACGGCATTTCTACCCGCAAGGCATACTGCGTTCCTTTAGAAAAAGTACAGCAGTTATGCATTAAAGGGATGCATTAACATTCTTTTCTTGTCACCGTGAAGCCCATATTTATTCCGATATAATATAAAGTCTTTTATTCTCCGCTCAAATTCCGTATCCCGAGTTTTAGCGTGTAATCCAGTTTCAGCGTGGAGGTGAAAAGAAAGGAAGAAAAATTTCTTTTTCAGCCTTGCTTTTAGCGTAAACCATCCGCGAAGGCGAAGTAAAATTCCTTAAAATATTTATTGAAGTGAACTTCTTTAAAGAGGTTACGCTGCTTAACGTTTGTGTTAAATATTTAGCTCTCACGTAGAGGGAAAATCTGTTTCGATGTCAGTTCATATATTACCAAATAGAGCAATGCGTAATATCAAAAGTGTATAATATTTTTCTGTTATTAACTGATATTTTTCAGAATAAATGTAAAGACACCTGGTATACCATCTTTAAGTACATATTATAGTATAAATAAGGTAAGGGTAAAAGCCTAGTTGTTATTGTTTTTTCCCTCCGAGGTTTAATGGAAGATGGCCAAGTCGGTAGGGTACTGTCTTTCAATTTTCTATACCCAAGGTTCGAAATCCGGTACTGGCATGGATGTTCGTAGTCTCTCGGAAACGACTTTAAGCTGTAGGTCCCGGTATAATACAGCGTTCCCACGGTCCTTAAAAGTCCTTAAGAACTCCTTAACCCCTTCCGGTAAAATGACGAGTCTAGCTCGTCATTAGTTTTTCATTCCATACCGCACAATGACTAGCTACCTTCGTCATGCGATTAAAGTTACTGTTAAATATGATAATTAATTTAGTTTAAAATTTCTAGTGTACTGAATTTGGCAACACTTTTATCACTTGTGAAAATCACAAGTCACTATTGCATATTGTTTACTTAGAATTTCTTGATACAAGTCATTGCCAAATTAATGAGTCAGAATAAAAGAAAACTTACTAAGAAATGCCGTGTGTGTTACAAGAATCAAATTAAAAGTGAGACTACTTGGCGGTGTAAATAATTAAGAATTCCTCTGCACTTTGTTTTGAAAAGTACCACTAGCTTGAAGACTATTATCTGTATACCTTAATGTTTTGCTTTGATATTTTCTTAATTTTACTGTTTCTGATATTATTTAACACTATGTAAAAAGTGGATTTTAATTAAGAATATGTAAGAATTGTAAAATGAAACAAGTTTTTTGAATAAAAATTAAATGGTTATTTCATGCACAGTTTTTCATTATTAAATCATACCGGAAGGGGTTAATTTTAGCTTTCATTTTTAAGGGCCCTTAAAACTCCCTAATTTTTGTCAGAGATCCTTAAAAACTCCTTAATTTTTAAATTGGAATGTGATCAATTTCTCCATCAACGCGATCCGCCGCCCTCTCGTGATTTCCTATCAGTTTTCTTATGGGACAGTTTTTTTTTAGTTACTTATTATTTGACCAATAAATAACCTTTCGCATACTGAAAAGGTTTAAAGTCAGCTGCCCTTTCCTAATAGCTAACAGTCATGCAGATTTTAACTAAGCAAAGCATGGAGGTTGCGGGGGAAGGGGGGTTGTAGATATTTCAGTTAGTTATGGAAGTTTAATTTTTCTTGGATTGAATGTAATAGAAAAGTCTAAATTTTTCTTCTTTCCCAGGGAACGTCGGGTAAAATAAGCTAGTATATACATACATACATACATACATACACACACACATACATATATATATATAATATACATATATATATATATAGATATATACATATATATATACATACACATATATATATATATACATATATATATATATACATATATATATGTCAGGATTTAAAAGATAGAGTAATTTAAGAGATTTTAATTAGGGATTATGTTAATGGGAGTAACGCGCCTCGCGTTACTAGTCACATAAATACGGCTCACGCGCAGTGATATTAGCAGAGAGCGATAAGCAATTACTATAGTCGGACCTTTGGCTCTAAGTAGTGAATACTGCCTTTGTTTGCAGTTGGGAGCCAGAAAAGAGACGCCATGTTGAGTAACGTGTGAGATGGATTAATAAAGAGAAGAAAATAATGACTTGAGTGTGGACTGATTTATATATTGACCAGTGTGTTTACTAGGACCGTGTCATATATATATATATATATATATATATATATATATGAGTTATTTTTAAACTCTCAGAAAGTACTGTTTATAATGTTGTTTTTATTCACAATTTATTTCTAGTTTCACTCAAAAAGCTTTAGATGTACATTTTTCAAAATTAGTTTTTGTCAAATACATTTATCTTATATTAATTTTTAGGCATGTTTAAAATTTAATTACTTAATTCTGAAATATTATTGGCATTTATTGAACTTTCCTTGTCTGGATCATAATCATTAAAATAGGTTCCCCAGGAAATAGGGTTTATGTCGTTATGCCGTGTATTTCAAGTAAGTCCTTATAAAATGTTACTTTGGTCCTTAAAAAGTCCTTAATTTGTGTTCTAGAAAAACAATGGGAACCCTGATAATAAATCCTCCTGCTGCAAAATAGTGGACTGTGTCGTTCCAAACCAAAGCAAATACTGCAAGTTCTTTTGGGAGCGGTTCCTCTGAAACTGTGCTTAGACTGAATTATTCTGAGTTGAATTAGCTTAAGTATAGTCCTCACACAGCTTAGAGATCTTTCGTCAGATCTGCATATGTATGAAAAAGACAAGTTCTGCTTAGAAAATAGGGAAGTTCTTTTCCATCGTGGCGTTTGTTTGTAAAATATACGGAGTCGCGAGATTCTTTTGGTGGTATAGTATTGAAGCAAATATTGAATTGTGCTTAAAATTCCTTAACTTTACAACTAGGGTATGAGAAAGTGCAAAAGGATTTGTAAAAAAGTAAAGCAAACAAATATAATAAAAAGATACTACATAATTCAATTTAAGAACCGTTCAGTAATGTAATTTTTTTTTATGCATGCATGCATGTACGCTATTTTAAGGTAGTATTGATATATATTCTTGAATAAACACGCAGAAATCCCATGTTTATTACAATGTTTTTCCAATATTCTATAATTCTATCTTTTTCTCAACAAGTTTTTAATAAAAATATCTACGATTTAAAAATAGGACAGATAAAATATTTTCTCAAGTTCCTCTATTAAATAGCTTTATGCTTATTAAAAAAAAAAATTAGATGTCTCTCTAATCCACAACATTCCATCTGCTGTTACTATAGCTACGGTTGCCATGACAGTTTTGCTATTGTGAAACACATTCAGACCGAGGACGAGATTAGAGTGTTTGATTTTGGAGAAGTTTCCATCAAAACTTAAAACGCTTGTGAATTCTAATAGGCTTATTTCGAGTCCATATTTATGTTAAACCTTATAATATCGGCGATAATTAGTCTTTTGTGGATTGTGACCAGCCAGAACTGGCCCTATCATTCGTGTGTGGCCGCGGCTGATAATTAAAACTCGATTATGAATTTTCCGCCGAAAAGTTTGTTGCGTTTGCTGATTCGCCAGCTTATTGCAGATTACGACGGACCCTTTTGTGTGATTTCTGAAACTGTAATCCGTGTTCGAGTGGAGAAGTAAATGCGCTGATGTTCTGAATTTTGCGTCATTATTGTCGGCAGAACGATTTTCTCCGGCCACCGGTTGTTAATCCCAGCTGATAAAATATTTTGGGGTGAAAGCCTTATTCTGTTTAAGAGGGAAAGAAACCTCGAAAAATGACAGCAGTAGGCATGCACTTCACAATGAAATAAATTTTAATGATTATAATTAGATATCCTATTATATAATTGGTTTGCTTAAATAATTATTTTACTTCAATAAAAACTAGACATTTTTGTAGAATACATCCTTACGTAAAAAGCTTAATCATATTTGATAATTTAATATATCGTATGATACTTCTAATTATTCTTAATTATTGTAGTACTGTGTTTAAATTATCTTCTTAACTTGTGAATATTCTTAATTGTAACAAAAAGAAGGTTATCCCCCTAGCGGCTGTAACCAAAAACAGTCAGTCAGCCTCCAGTTCTCGGAGATGTAGCACTGACCTTCGGAACCGGAGTTCGTGGGTTCGAGTCTCATTCTGGCATGGATGTTCGTAGCCGTTCGGAATTGGCTTTAAACTTTAGGTCCCGGTCTCATTATCCCTCGTGTTGCAAAAAAGTAGATCGTAGTGCTCCAAACTAACCAACCAACCATCTGATGTAACATCTTGTTTATTATTGTTAACTATTTTGTGTGTTAACTTTTATGTGTACTTAATTGTTTTTTGTTTTTTTTTTGTGGCTTAGTAGATTTTAAATATAATAATAGTTATGTTAGCTAGCGAATGTCCGTATTTATTTAAAACCTACTGAGCCACAAAAACAAACAGTTAGGTAAAAAATAGTTCACATAAAATAGTTAACAAGGCAAAATAAACGCGATGCCACATCTCCGAGAACTAGAGGCTAAGTGTTTCTGGTTGCAGCCACTAGGGGGCTAACCTTCTGTTTTTTCCATAATTAATTATTGTAGTACCGAGTGTTATTTAATCTAACATTTAGTAAATTTAATTCTTTCTTTTTAATTTTAAATTACTAATTTTAAGCAATAGAGATTGTCTAATATTTTTCTTTGTAATTTTTTGTGAAGACTTCATGAATAAATGTAACATCTTCACCACTGGAGCTTCGACTTTTAGTCCAAGTGCCCCATGCAAACTCCAACTCTTAAATTGATTGTTTTATGTTGAGGGTCGTATTAGTTGCTACAAAATTTTCCATGTACATCAGATTTTTCTCTGTATCTTTCAAATGTTTGAACATGGTCTATTATTGACTGTGTGATAAAATTGAGAAAAATATTCTTTCAAACGTAATTTTTTTTTTTAATTGCTAAGAGTTTAGGTACCACGAGGCAGTAAAAAACTGTAGCATTGTATAATTGGAATTAATTGTTTTAAATAAGTTGTATTTAACTTAAGTAGAAATGAATTTCTTGTTTTATGCTACATGTAGAGTGAAACAAAAAATCAAAGTTGTTGGCTTGAATGTACCTTAAATTTCCGATGAGGAAGAATGAACTGAGTAGAAAATATTAGTAAAATGCCATTTAGCTTATGATAACTTAATAGTTTGTAGTATCACAGGCCAGTATATGACCATGCATTTCCTAATTTTCCATCGTAGCAAAATATCCAACGTATATAAACATGGGCTGCTACCATATTACAGTCGACATATGTCACTATACGTCATAATGACATCTGAAATCACCAGAAGTGTGAATTTGGTACCATAAATTTCACTCTCTGACATCATTATGACGCAGAAGTCACCACTGACATATGTCGACTGTAATATGGTAACACCTATATACGCACTTATTTAGTTTTAAAAAATAATTAATCATATATTCATATCAGTATAAACATATATCAGAGGCCTCGAGTTTGAATCCCACTGTTGTATAACACGCGTGTAGCGGTTCAGAAATTGGTCCGAAAATCAATAGTACAACTAATTAACTCTAGTAATGAAAAAAAATAATCATAGCATTCTGCATTAAATCAATAAATATAACTGTGTCAGTAAACAAAAAATAGGTATGCTGTCCTAGTTGTATTGAACACTTCCAAATGTAAACAACAGAAATACATTTATTTGCGATTTCGTACCGCTTACATTTTGGCTAACCATGGATATTTTATACATCGTCGACATTTTGGTGCTATCTAATTAAAAAAAAAACCGTAGTAGGTTGGTACATCACGTTGGACCTTAACTTATGTATTATAAATGTAAAGCTTAAAATTGAAAATGGCAAAGTTGACCTAGTATAGCATTTTGTTCATTTCAGTAAGGCGATTTCACGCAGGAGGGAACATATCAACTTATGACAATTCTGGCTTTAGTTTCAAATGGAAGCGCAGTTTATTGTTTGTCTATTGGCTATTGTAAACAAGAAAATGAATGTGAAGGGCTTTATAGTAGGTCGTGACGTTGGGACAAATTGCTCTATAAGAAAAAAAATGTGATAGGCGAGTGCTTTATTGCAGTCGGGATATGTCACAGGTGACTTCTGCGTCATGACGTCAGAAGTCTATAAGGATTTCAGAAGTCGCCAAAGAGGGGATTCATGGTACCAAAATCCCATCTTTGGGGACTTCTAACGTCATCATGATTCGGAAGTCGCCTGTAACATATCTCGACTGCATGATAGCACTATTAGTAGTGTCTCCAGCTCCATTGCGGACTGAATTAAAGTCAGGCATCACTGTATTTGCTGTTAGACAGTCTTTACTCCTAACTTATATAGTGAAGATATCCCGATTTTCTGGGATTAATTTAATTAATACCATGACAGGGGAAAAGAGTTAATTTCATTTTATAAATTGCATCGTTATTGCCTCCGTACATCCCGAAAAAGTTCAGTCCCTAGCGATTCCTTTGCCGCATTCGTTTTGGAATACAACCATTTGCGTAATGACTTTTGACTGCATTTTTATATCTTTCATTTGCTTATATCCATGAGTTTCACCCCCTCTCCACTCAAAATTTCCAACGTCTTGCGATTTTTAATGAAGTTCTGTGCCTCACACCAGATCGTAAGATTCTTTCATCGGTTCTTTTCTGCCATTTTTTATTATTTTTTTTTCTATCGCCGCCTGTTCGTATTTGTAATGATGGGTCCGTTGCCCGGGCAACCGCTGCCATTAATTGGATTGACTGGTGATGTGGAAGATCATTGGACGGATGCCCGCGCTGAAAGAAAAGAAAGGAGATGGTCACAATTCTAGTAGCTGTAGATGGATCCCGGAGACGTTGTTAATGATTTTGAAATGTTTTTATTGTCCGTTAATTTCGCGTAGCATTTCTTATGTCCGAAAGATTTTTTTTATTATTGTTATTATTGCTTTATATTTATTTCTGGTTTTGATCAGTTGAAGTTCTGTGACAAAGGAACCTTATTTTCAATATAAATATATTATGTTTGATGAAATACATAATGTTGGTAAATACACGGATTCTTTCGTGATGTCAATATAATATTGATAAAAAAAAACGCGTATCGTAATGGCAATATAATGTTGACAAAATTACGGTTTTGTTTCGTGATGGCATTATAATGCTCATAAAAATACGGATTTTTTTGTACTGGCAATATGATGTTGGATAAAACATGGATTCTTTTGTGATGATGGCAATATAATGATAAAAACACGGATTCTTTAGTGTGGGCAATATATGTTGGCAAAAGTACGGATTTGTTCATGATGGCATTATTATGTTCATAAAACACGGATTATTTTGTTCTGGCAATATAATGTTTGATAAAACACGGATTCTTTCGTGAGGATGGCAATATAATGTTGGATAAAACACGGATTCTTTCGTGAGGATGGCAATATAATGTTGGATAAAACACGGATTCTTTCGTGAGGATGGCAATATAATAATGTTGATAAAAACACGGTTTCTTTTGTGAGGGCACCATAATGCTGGTAAAAACATGGATTCTTTAGTGTTTAAGAATGTAAGTACTATAAAAAATTTAACCTGAAAGTTACTTTTTTTTTTTTTTTTTTTTTTTTTTTTTTCAAAATCGATAGAATTTCCTCCTCTCTCCAAATTTCCTATCCAAAAATTTCTTTTATTGTTACTATTGCCGAAAGTTAATATATAATATATTCTTTTTTTATCCGAACTTCTAATATGCAAAATATTTTTGTTGATAAGCAGGGTTTTTCTCCCACCCACCCACCTTGATCTACTGGTGGTCAAATATGTGATATCTCGTTCATTTATTTTCTGTTTTCTCTATAATGTACCCAAGTTTTAAATTTAAAAACAAATTATTTCTTATATTTTTTAACTATAGTATAGGATTGGTTTTGTCATCTCTTCGCAACGTTTAGAAAAACAAAAATAACTGTGGCATTCAAAGACATGTAAGTAGCTAATTATATTTCAACGATGCAATATTTCAGTTCGTCCTATCGTATGCCTACAGTACGGGTACAAAAACTCCAAACGTGTTAGATACCACGCTGACCATAAAGGAGTTAATACCGAAAGTGTTATGTTTTTTTACAAAAAAATATTACACATATAACACTTATTTTTTTAATTGAAGAATTAATGAGTACGTTTGGATAAATGTACATGAAACTGCATGGATTTCTAACACTAACAAATATACATCTAGTAACGCAGCTAAAATTTCTGTTTGACGGGGGGGGGGGGACTTGTATGACAGTACGGGCACAAAAACGCCAAATGTGTGAGACGCGACGTCAATTAAAATATGGGTTACTATGGCAGTATTATTGTTTAGCGTTATTAAGGAAAGATCAAGTTTGGATAAGTCTACGATAAATTGTATGGATTTGTATACTAAACAAATATGCATGCCAAGTTTTTTTTTTTTTTTTTTTTTTAAGGGAATTTGTATCCAAACTGCACTTTTTGTTTAACACTTTTCGACTTCAAAATCACGTGCTTTAAAGGTTATTGTATCCAAACCTAACAAATATAAGCTAATGCTTTACTTTAACTACCGTTGGTTTTCCAAGTTGCTCTCGGAAAAGGTTGTAGGTTCGCTTACATACAGTTATCTAAAAAGTGAGAATCTCGTCTATAAAAAATTACCAAATGAAGAGATACACGCACCACTACAGTAATTATTTGAAGATGTGTTTTTAATTGTTATTCATTAAAGTGTTAATAACAAAACAATTGATAGCATTATTACTGTCATCATGGTTTGAGACATTCGTTGGTTTTCCTCTTTAGCAATAAAGAAACAAACTTAACACATTGTATGCGGGACACGTGCTAGTACGTTTTATGACGATTGATACTTGAGCGCGGGTCACGAACTAGTACGGGTTAGCGTAACAGCATGGTTTGTTAGGGGGTGCAAAAAATAACAATATATACAGGAAAATGAAGCCGACTGTTCTTGTCTACTACATAGATTCTGGAAAAATTTAGAAAAATAAAAACCAGTTTGTACATCAGTCGATGCGGAACCACAGAACGGGAAGGTTGATTTAAATCAATCAATCAATAAAAAATCAATTTAGATTTAAAATAAACTTTTTATTTATTCTTGCGAAAATGATATTATATATATTTGTTTATATATGTCAATATAAAATACTAAAAGTTTTGTTAAAATTTAAATAATTTTCGATCTATTGAGATTTAACTGAATAACTAAATTTACGCACAAAACGCCCGCTCCCGGTACAATTCCGCTGCGATATGTACCCGCACACAATGTGTTAAGTTTTTTTTTTTATGCTATTGCCGATAAGGTAATCAGTTATTCCCATATAAGAAGAAATATGTTTAAATAATATATAGCTTCTATTATATTTTGCAGTATCAATGTATATTTAAAAATTTAATAAAAAAAGAAAGAAAATTATTAATTCTTGGTAGGGTCTTGAACTTAACATACATATGCCCATTTATGTTCATAAGTTTACAATGACACTGTTGGGAGTAAAGGGTTTTCAGCATGTTATTAAACTTAATAATATATTATTAAAAATTATGCCTATCATTATTTATAACCTGGCAGAGATCTTTATAACTCTTATTCCCATTTATGTGACTCTTAAATTGTAGACTTTATTCTAGCGTCTGCCAGACCATTGTCTTTCTTTCAAGATGAAAAACAAATAGCATGTAAACGGTATCGGACGGGAAAAAAAGAGACCCCGTATTTTACTATTCACGTCTCGAAGAAAAACTGAACAGTACTTTATCGTGCCTTCTAGGGGCTCTGTTTTATTTTTATTTTATTTACGACTCCTCTTATCGTAGATGTGCAGTACCCGTCATCCACTATCTGCCTTTTTCCTTCCTTTTCCAAGAGATACCTGTCGAAAAGCTGCGATCATCTTTACGACCTTGTGATTCCTGAGCGCCATCTATCGGCGCCCAGGGGCGACAAAAATCCATATTTTATTTTTCTCTTTTCCTTCATGAACATTTTTCGGAGCCAGTTATATTTTATTTCTCTGATAAGCGCAGGAGGGAATACAAAATTGTTTTTAACATTTTCTGGAATAAATTGCAGACTTTACTTTTTTTTCTCCGATTAATGGAGAGAAAAGTAATTTTATATAAGCCACTGTTTGGAAGCTACTACTAGTATACCGATAAATCGATGGTGCATACCTAGAAAAGTACCGTAACGTTTTGATTTGTGTTCATAGCTTTTGCTGTGTATCTTGGTGACAGCAGAACCCATTTGCCGAAGGAAATGTTGTACCTGGATGGTGTTCTCTTTTGAAAGAGTTTTATTTTTCCTTAATACTATCGAAAAATTTATATACTAGGGTTCTGATGCGTTAGGAAAAAAGTGGAGGTGGGGTTTCGAATTTCACTAGTAAAATGCCATTTTTTGCTTCACGGATTTGTTCGATACCAAAGTTGTTATAGTGCATCCATTTCACCACACAAGAAGATTCGCTTTGTATTTTGTGCTGTAATTTTATTTTATCTTGTTTTATTAGTCTCTTCGCGCCCTGTATTCTGCCTAATTTAGGTATATATTTATTTAAAAATTCAAATTAGCTTTTAGATTATATTACACTGACAAAAGCTATTTCGAATTTCGTAGGTTCGAATCCCACTTCTGGCATGGATATTCGTAGCCGTTCGGAATCGACTTTAAGCAGTAGGTTCTCTTGTTGCCTCGTGTAGCAAAACAGTAAGACCGTAGCGTTCCCAACTAAACCAAATCTTCTTAATCTAAAGTGCCTCACGATAGTTATATGCATACTCCAGTTTGACACAAGAACTGGGTACCTCCGCCAACTTGCTGATAAAGCTCTAAGCATCGTAGCCTAATATTTTCTCCTGATCTCGCCTTGTTCACATAATCTGTATCTATATTTTGATTTATATTATATTGGTATCCAACTCTCCTTGATCAACCCTTTTCTAATGCATTAAATCCCAGTAATGCCGTAAAAAGATATAGTGAACCATTAATGGTTTGTTTAGTTTACAATTTGTTCTGGTAAACATCGCCAATAATTTCGCCACACTTACCAAGTGGTACCCTCTTCTTAAGTATTACCGCATACCCCATTTGCACGTGGCTCGTAGTGTTTGGAATCTCAGTCATATGACCTAGAAAATGAGGGAAAACGAAAACTTCGTATGAACCACACATTACCCACTAAGATAAAAGTTTATCTTTATGGTACATATAATATTCTCTCCAATGGGGAAACCCAGTGGCGTTAGGGTAGCGTTTCGCGCTCCTAAGGCACAGGTCCAAAGTTCTAATATCAGTCTAGACAAGGTTGACTCAACCTATCATCCTTTCAGTGGATAGAGAAATTGAGGATCAAGCATGCTTGGGAACTAAGCACTGGAATTCCCACGTAAGGGGAATCACCTAACCGGGACATATAGTCTTTATTTCAGGACCCTTTAGTCTCGAAAACTGAAATTGGCACCGTAGTCCATGTTCCCCTAGTTGGGCTGGAGACATTAGTTTAGTTTCTCCAGTTGGGCGACTGCGATTATCGTGTCTAGCTGTTCAGATGGACAGAATTCATACCAACATCCACAAGAAAAATCTTAAATTTTAAAGATTTCCTATACAAAACACTAAGCTGAATAAGTAAAATGTTGCTTTCATATTTTTGAATGGCAGGCTTCTCAGTTGACCAATAAAATAAAACTACTTTTGGACTTTGAGTAATTTTAGTTTATCATTTGTAAAACATATTTCACAATGCATAAGAACCTCACTACTCGCTTGCAAAAGTTGTGTTGTGGTTACTTTTGTTTACTGATTTATGGATAGAATACTGTTATTAGTACTGTTAAGAAGGTAGGAGTATAGGACATCTTGAACATTATGAACAAACCAGAATCGACGCACGAGTGAAGTATCTGACTAATCTAATAGTATGCTTCTCTGCTTCCGCCGAAACAGCTCTTGTCGGGATAACTCACCTAAATCTAGAGCGGTGCATGACGTGAGTGACGACCCCAACTAGTCATTGTATGTCAAGGGGTTAATTCAACGATTGGGATGTCATTGCCCTTAGTTAAAGTGCCACTAGCGCCGGGCGACTCTTTTACCCCCCTACCGTACTCTAAGATAGTGACTCGCCCACACATGTATACACATACAGTCACGCAGCTTTACCCACCCATACACAAACTAGCCTTCACTTGGTTTTGTATTTTTTAAACAGCCTGGAATGTTTGTCTTTCCTATCTGAAAGCCGCTGGGACACGACGCCTCAACTAAGTAACACCCCAAATAGCCCGTGAAAAACGAGCGTCCTCTAACGAATGTAGTGTTCAGCTTACTTAAATGAACCTCCCCGCTCTCCAGCTTTCTCCCTTTTACCTTTTTAAAGCGAGTCGTATTCTACCTACCACCCACCCACCATCTGCTAGAATGGAATACGGAGGCCCGTTCTTTATTTTCCGAAGCCTTCCTGGGTTGTGTGCTTGGATTCTCACCTGTTTCCGTTTGCTTTCCTCTATTGCTTCCTACTTACGGGGCGTCAAACTAGAGTACTCGAGCCGGAGCGTTTCTTTAATCCCCTGGAAACTACCACCGAGTTAAAAATCTCTTTTCTTGACTTTTTAAGGAGCCCGTGGGATTTTCAGCCGTGGCTTTCTTTCCTGTTAACATCCCTTTTCTTACTCTTTCAAACCTTTCCTGTGCGTTTTTTCTCTGTTTGGGTTGCAGTGTCCTGTAAGAATTGTCTTTGTATATCCGGAATCTTTAATCTTACATTTTGACGCTTTGTGCTTCTTTTAGAAAAATTTAAATGGTATTCTATCTCGGAGAAGTCAATATGAGATAGTAAGAAGCAAAGGGGTGTAAGTATTAAAAGGAAGATTTGGAGAAAGGGCAAGTGACATGAGAAACAGGTATTCCAAGTTTAAAATAACACACACACACATATGATAACTAAAAATATGTAGATGAAGAACCTTTATTTCTCTATAAGAGTTCAACTTTAATAAGAATGTTACACACACTTTAATTTAGCCTTTTACATCCCTTTACTTTTCGCTGCTTATATAAACTAGTTTAACACATTGTATGCGGGACACGTACTAGTACGCTTTTTGACGATTGATACTTGAGCGCGGGTCACGTACTAGTACGGGTTAGTGTAACAACATGGTTTGTTTGTGGGTACAAAAATAACGGTATATACAGGAAAACGAAGCTGAATGTTCTTGTCTACTACATAGATTCTAGAAAAATTTAGACAAATAAAAACTAGTTTTTACATCAGTCGATGCGGAACCACAGAACGAGAAGGTTGATTAAAAAAATCAATTGAGATTTAAAATTAACTTTTTATTTATCCTTGCGAAAATGATGTTATATATATATATATATATATATATATATATATATATATATATATATATATATATATATATATATTTGTTTATATATTTCAATATAAAATATGAAAAGTTGGTCAAAAAATTAAATAATTTTCGATCTATTGAGATTTAACAGAATAACTAAATTTTCATGCAAAACGCCCGCTCCCAGTACAATTCCGCTGCGAAATGTACCCTCACACAATGTGTTAAAATAAATTATATATGTGTTAAAGGTTTTAAGTTGCCTTTTATTTAACAGAGGTAGAGTTTAGGGTAAAGCTGAATTATATTGCACAGAAAATAAATAGGTTAAATCACATTTAAGGTATGATCTCGTTTGTAAATGACTTATTTATATATCTATTACTGTTTGTGCGGATGAGCTGTGTGTTTGTGTATAACCATTTGTGCAGGATTGGACAGATTAATCAACTATTAATTGTAAGTCGCATTCCTAGCTTTCGTGTTGCAAAAATTTACCGTAATGCTTCAAACCATATATCATAATATAGGTAATATCAAATATGAAAAAGTATAATGTATATAAGTTTACTCTAAATATATATATATATATATATATATATATATATATATATATATATATATATATATATATATATATATATATATATATATATATATATATATATATATATATGTGTGTGTGTGTGTGTGTGTGTGTGTGTGTGTGTGTGTGTATGTGTGTGTGTGTATGTATGTTTTAATATAAATTCATTCATAACAAGAAAACTCCCTACTGTTAATTCCATCTACTCCATCTCCCTTGGCCTCTTTCTATAATAACAGGCTGTCAAACGTGATGTCATTGCACACCCTTATTTCACTTGTCTCGCTATTGTTTCTTTCCTTTTCTGTATTCTCTCCTATTATAAAGTCATCTTCCAAACACGTGTTTTGAAAAGCGTTTGACCCGATCTCGTATTTTTAGACTGGAGTATTTTTTCTCATACTCACCTTCTACCATCGATCCCTTTATATGGATATCATGTTTGTTTTGACCTGTGGCGATGTTGGAAACTGCCTTGAACTTTTTCTCCATATTTTTCTCTTTACCCTTTGTTTGTCTTCAGTTGTTTTTTTCCACCTGTTCGAATTGAGTGACAGTTAAATGTCGGAGACAAGGTAGATTTTGGTTTTTTAGATATCCCATTTCTAATGATAGTGTTGGGTAATGATTTTTAAATTATTGAAAGTTGTTTTGACCAGCGGTACGCATATGTTTTTGTTCACAGGCCACATTTCCGCTTTGAACATCGTGTTCGAGCCGCAGCATAAATAAAATATTAAGCATTCGTCCATATAACGCAGTAATTGACCACTTATTAGAGGAACACCTTGTAGGCGACCGACATTATTGCCACGACGGCGGAAACAAAGTGGGTCTTCGTAATTTATAAAAATATTGTACCTTACAATACCACACTGATGACCCTAGGCTCAACCTTCCACTTCCAGAAGTATCATTTAGGAATATCTAGGACATTGCGTCCACGAACCTATTTTACGTGCCCCAGACATAAATAAAATATACCGCTGCCTTTTTGGACCTTTTTGCTTTCTAAAACAGTCGGTACCAGAAGAAATGAGAGCCAACATCTTTTGGGAATGTAGAGGACATTGCGTCCACGAACCTGTTTTACGTGCCCCAGACATAAAATATACTGCTGCTGCCTTTATGTGCTTTCTAAAACAGTCGGTACCAGAAGAAATGAGTGCCAACATCGTTTGGGAAATCACAGTTGACTAATACGATAGTCACACCCACAATCTTCCTGGCTTCTGCCATTGTATTTCATTCATTTTAAGGGCCGTCTTGTGGTTATATAAGGAACTTGAATTCTAAATAACCCCCGAAACAATATGTGTTCAAGCAACAATATTATGCAATGTTTTAATTAACTTGTCAAAATCAGGTTTGTAATTGTTGCACGTGTCTCTTAAGGCATGGAATCCTAGTGTTAGTCGGTAACCTGGTTTTATATACACTCTTATATAGCATCCATACTGTGGTCAGTTGTTCACCATTCCAGTACTGGTCGTGGTGGCAACCTTGAACGATGGTTCACGGGTTGCATCCACACACTGGGACTTTAAATAAGCAGAGCTCTTGTATATATCCATATATCTACTGCGCACTTTGGTAGCGCATGCTGTTGTCTTTCATCTTTGGAGAAAAACCGCTTCGGAAGCCGTCCTCCGCCAAGGCCATTTTATCGTCTACTATCGTCGACCTGAATAAGCCATACCTCCTCCAGACGGTAGTAATGGCTTACGGTGAACCATAGTGTGGAGGGGCCTTTAGCATATTTTATAATTAAACAAGAATATTCGCTGAGATAACTAAATGCAAACAATGTTAGGAGAATTAAAGTACATTTTTGGACAGCCTTGTACTGCTGAATACAGAATTTTCCAGAATGAAACTTAGTCCATTTCTGAATTCTTTTCTTTAAAATTAACCTCGAGTATGTTTTTCTTCTCAATATACTCATGAAAAAGCCGGCTGTAATCATATCCCGTTAAATCAGACAATAGTGCTATTATTGTTTCACAACAAGCTTCATATGATCTAGTGTTATAAATGTGTATTTATGTTTACTACACCCTTACAATAGATGTATAGGTAGCAAACCAGATCAGGAACTTTGATATGCATCGGTGTCATACCAATCAAACTTGCTTCCTGGCCGCCATTTTAATACCACTAGTCTTCGCTAGTCGAAAAAGTAAAACCTACCAAAATATAGCAATAACTACAAATCCGATGTATGCAAGGCCACAAATTAAAAAGAAAATTGAATTTAGAAAGCTGTTTTGCAGCTAGAATCAAGTTGCATTACCAGTACGATTAAACTTGTTTATATATGAATTTCAAGAAATTTTTGTCAAATAATATTAAAGTAAACATAGCATGAATAAAAGTTGCAAGTGTTTTTAACACAATGATGGGCTTTAAAGTCTATTATTCTGGATATAAGGCCAATTAGGCACTGTTGGTTTTCGGTACCGTACACAATAGAATTGAAACCCCACTGGGTGTATGGGATTTTGTAACCGTTCGAAATCTACTTTCAGAAGTACGGCCGAATTTCTTTAACTTTTGTGTAGCAGAAAGTAGACCATATCACTACTGCTCAACCTGATATATCAAGTTTATTTTCTGAGGCATTATACCTCAGGATGAATACGCTGTTTCCTACAGTATTATCAATTATCTGACGCAGACGCAGTTAGCATCGCAGTATGGATCCGAGATCTGTTATAGTTTCAATTTTCACTCCATCTCGTCACGAAAACTGTCAATGCAGTAATATTTTATCCAACAAATTTCCCCAAAAATTGTTTTCTCGGATCATTTATTCATGACGGAAGGTGCGTGATAAGGTTTGGCTAACAACTTGAATACATATGCGAACCTACCTTTAAGTCTGTTCAATCGATTGTTTCCAGTATATTACGCCACACGAAAGGAGTCTTTGTCAACTGCATACAACAGTAAATTGGACACACGCATCTAACACCTCCGGTTTAATCTCAAAAGTATCCGTTAACTATCTTCAAATTTCCTCCCGTGTAGCTTGTGACACGCGGATGGCGTTTTTTACCTTGCACTGATATTTTGGTATTTATTTTGACTGGATGATTGTCGAAGTGGTAAGTTGCTGTCTCTCAAATATCAGAGTACTTTCATTCGAATCCGACATCTGACATGTCTACTGTATTTACCCGTGTATCATGCACTGATATCTGAATATCTAAGATATTCTTAGCAGTAATTAAATCTTGTCAAGGAGAAGGCTCAACAGCTAGCAGTAATAAAAATGCAGTCGGGCCAACATTGAACAGAACGGCACAAGTCTAATTTAAACTTTATTCCAGAGCAGTTACAACGCACCTCTCTTGAACTTCACGACAGACAAAGGAAAGCCTCAGAGGTCACTCTGATCGAACAGAGGTGCACCCAAAAGCGATGACAGAATTTTCCCACGGTAAAAAAAACAACTCAAATAAGTGAATTAAATGCAATATCAGCAAAACGCGAAACCATTTGCCGCCAACAGATGGGAAACGTACTGGATAGACAGAAAGGTTACATTTTTGGGATAGGCAGCTTTATGAAGAATTTTAAGTGGAAAACACTTCTTTGATTAAACTATTTAGAGGCTGGGAAAAATATTTAAATTAGAATGGGAGAGAGGAGGTTTTTAAGGAAATATTAAAGTTAAGGAATATTATATATATATATATATATATATATATATATATATATATATACATATATATAAATATATATATATATATATATATATATATATATATATATATATAAGACACACACACATACTGGCTTCTTAAAATTTTATTTTCGTAAAATCAGAGGCTAATTGTAAAACTTCTGTTTAATTTATCAAGGTGTCCTGTCATACCTTTCATGTAATGTACCCTACATTCCATAGCATCCTTCTTGCTGCTTCATTGAATTTGAATCTTTAGTGTGTGTCTTTTCCTCCGCTATTGTATTTTTAGTTAACACTAGATTTACCAGCAATTTAAATAAACACTGAATTGCAATTGCAAAACCAGTCATTTTGACTGGTTTAGTAAATCTATAGTTAAATATAACTCATCATTCCTTTTCGCTCTAATATGTATACACGGGATCGGCACGTCAAGTAACATTTCCCATGCAATTCTGGCTTTTTTTTTCTGTTTCGAAAAATCAGAGGTTCATTGAAACATCCTCTTATCTTATCCAGGGATCTCATCACACCTTAAATGTAAATTATAGTTTATTACATCTATCTTGAAGCGTCATTCAACTTACATCTTCAGTCCGCATGTCTTTTCCATGCATTATACTAGGAGGTTCAACAAAACAACAGAAAAGCTTTCCCAAGACTCCGGTTGACGTTCCTTAATCCCAGCTACCGTATTTTTAGCCGAATATAGCCCCATCATTCGTTTTCGACCTAATATGTCGCAGGCCAAATAACATTTTGATTTTCCCAAACTGTCAGTCTCCATTTCCAGGAGTCGTAAATGACGTGGAGATGGCTTTCCTTTTATAGCCTTTGGTGCCGTTTACCGTTAAAGCAGCTGTGTCATTTTTATCTGCGTTGTCACGTTCCTAACAAGAATCTTTGCGTTATTTTCTCTAGCTCTGTCGACGTTGAAACAACAAGGCAGGGGAGAGAAGAAAATTTAGGGTTCTCTTTTCATCCTCGGTCTCCCTTTTATGAAAGTATTTTTCTTTCCCCGTGTCTCTTAGCTTCTTATGGGAGAGGCCTGGAAGATTTCGGGAGCTTGAAGGGTAAAAGCTGGATTATTTTCTTGGCTCCCTTGATACCACTCTACGGGTTTTTTTAAGCTCCCGGAACAGATTGTAAATCATCAACTTAAGGAGGTTGGTGTATTTAGAAAGACTGTAAAAATATTTTTATTATAATCATGCAAATCCAGATGGTTTGCTGTAGATTCAAGAAATTTTCTATAGCCATTGTTTGACACTGAGAGAAAAAATGCCGATTTTTAAGCTGTCTGTGAATTGAACGTTATTTTCATTTTAAATTAAGCGAATTACAGTGCACTGCGAGATAGAGGGAAGGGAGGGCGAAAGACAAACAGAAGACCGGTCATTAAGCTGTACCGATGAGTAATAGAGACTAAAATAATCGCCTCATTGCTTTAAAAAAATATTTTATCAATACTTTAAATTTAGGGATCTCTCACCCCTGTCTCTCTTTTATAAAATTTTTCGTTTTCAATTTTTCTTTTCTTGTTCGGAGATAGACCTTAAAAATTTTTCAGGAATTATTGGACAGTTTTGTATTCTTTGAAGTATTATAAGGTGATTTTATTTCACTTGACTTCAAATGATGGCTGAATTGATGTACCCGATGTACTCTTCAGTACCCGATTTCTTAGATTCGATTTCCATTATTGTCATGGATATTCGTAGCCGTTCGAAATCCGAAATAAGTAGATCAAATTCCCATTAGCTGTCATTTAGCAAGAAAGCAGATCATAACACTCCAAACCAAGCCAAATCTTGTATTCCTCAATACTGCTCAAATGACGGCTGAATTGATGGAGCGCTGCTCTTCAGTACCCGATTTCTTAGATTCAGTTTCCATTATTGTCATGGATGTTCGCAGTCGTTCGAAATCCGCAATAAGTAGATCAAGTCCTCATTAGCTGTCATTTAGCAAGAAAGCAGATCATAACACTCCAAACCAAGCCAAATCTTGGCTTCCTCAATACAACTATGGTTTATAAGCTCCATAAGAGGGGAATAGATTTTTAATAATCATCTTAAAAAAATTTTTGCACTTCAAATGCTTGCAAAAAAAGTTTTACTTTTGACATTTAAAATTATTTAAGTTGAATAAAAATGTTGTCCTTTTGCCATTTAGAATTAATTGCGTTAAATAAAAAAGCTGTCCTTTTGCCATTTAGAACTATTTAAGTTGAATAAAAATGCTGTCCTTTGCCATTTAGAATTATTTAAGTTATATAACGAGTTATCGTTGTATTTTATTTATTGATGTATTAAAAGGAATAACACATTTCATTTGCAATTCTTAAAAAGTTATTAAGTCTAAAATTCGTGGGGAAAATTTTAATTTGCAAATCTGTAAGAGCAATAAGCGTTGCTGATCAGTAATACAGATGTGAGAAATTAATCAGAGAATATAGAGTACATAAAACGTAGAGAAGCTTAAAATATTGAATTTATCAATTCCTTTAAAAAGTTTGGTTTATATAAAACACAAATCTACTTGTTTTATAAATATTTGACATTCTGGCTTATGCGTCATTTAACTTCACGGGTGAGTTAATAGAGTTAATCGAAGTTCCTCTTACTGCTTTAAAAAATTGTTTTATTTTTTCTTTGAAAAAGTTAATGTATCTAGAACATAAAAAAATATCAATGTATTTGTAGATTGTAAATATGCAACTACCTGAACTTAGAAGGATAGCCATTAAACTTTATATAACAATCCGAAAAGAAAAACCTTCCTTCACTAAATGTGTTTCATTTTGGATTGTAAAAAAAAGGTTAGTACTACTAGAACGCATGAATCCATAAATTTCTATAGAGTTTATTAATACTCAGCATTCTCTCGAATGAAAGACAAAGTGTTAGGCTTTTGCTTTTTCTAATGAGTAATGGAAGAGAAGTAAAACACCCATTCATTATTTTTTAAAAATTAAATATATCTAGAACACAAAGAAAAAAAATGTAGTTGTATAAACTTTTCTATGCAAATATGTTTTACTGAAGAAAATGTAGATGAAATTTAACGTTCATTTGTTACTTTTAAAGTTTTTTACATTGAAAAATATAGACAAAAAGTTGTTTGCAGTTTTATGACCTTTACTTCCTGTAGGGCAGTAAATAAAAAAAAAGGAATTAAATTTTTTCTGGGGAAAAATGCAGGGAAATGTAGCAAAATATTCATTCACTACTTCGAAATCATTGTTTCATTCACTACTTTAAAAAAGCTAATGTGTCTAGAATAACTAAGAAGGATAACCATGAAACTTAATATAACAATCCGAAAAGAAAAACCTCCCTTCACTAAATGTGCTTCATTCTGGTTAGTATTACTATAACGCATGAATCCATAAATTTCTATATAGTTTAGAAATACTCAGCATTCTGTCGAATGAAAAACAAAGTGTTAGGCATTTGCTTTTTCTAATGAGTATTAGAAAAGAAGTAAAACATCCATTCATTATTTTTTAAAAATTTCATATATCTAGAACACAAAGAAAAAAAATGTGGTTGTAGTTTATAAACATTTCTATGCAAATATAAGTTTTACTGAAGAAAATGCAGATGAAATTTAACGTTTATTTGTTACTTTTAAAGTTTTTTACATTGAAAAATATAGACAAAAAGTTGTTTGCAGTTTCTATGTACTCTACTTCTTGTAGAGCAGTAAATAAAAAAAAAAGAGAAGTATGAAATTTTTTCTAGGAAAAAATACAGGGAAATGTAGCAAAATATTCATTCACTACTTCGAAATCATTGTTTCATTCACTACTTTAAAAAAGCTAATGTGTCTAGAATAACTAAGAAGGATAACCATGAAACTTAATATAACAATCCGAAAAGAAAAACCTCCCTTCACTAAATGTGCTTCATTCTGGTTAGTATTACTATAACGCATGAATCCATAAATTTCTATATAGTTTAGAAATACTCAGCATTCTGTCGAATGAAAAACAAAGTGTTAGGCTTTTGCTTTTTCTAATGAGTAATGGAAGAGAAGTAAAACACCCATTCATTATTTTTTTAAAATTTAATATATCTAGAACAGAAATAAAAAAGAATGTGGTTGTAGTTTATAAACATTTCTATGCAAATATGAGTTTTACTGAAATAATGCAGATGAAATTTATCGTCCATTTGTTACTTTTAAAAGTTTTTATAATGAAAAATATAGACGAAAATTGTTTACAGTTTCTATGTCCTCTACTTCCTGTAGAGCAGTAAATAAAAAAAAAGGAATTAAATTTTTTCTGGGAAAAAATACAGGAAAATGTAGCAAAATATTCATTCACTACTTCGAAATCATTGTTTCATTCATTACTTTAAAAAAGCTAATGTGTCTAGAATAAGTAAGAAGGATAGCCATGAAACTTAATACAACAATCCGAAAAAGAAACCTCCCTTCACTAAATGCGTTTCATTCTAGACTGTAAGAAAAAAAAGGGGGTACTACTAAAACGCATGAATCCATAAATTTCTATATAGTTTAGAAATACTCAGCATTCTGTCGAATGAAAAACAAAGTGTTAGGCTTTTGCTTTTTCTAATGAGTAATAGAAAAGAAGTAAAACATCCATTCATTATTTTTTAAAAATTTCATATATCTAGAACACAAAGAAGGTCCGCGGTTCGATCCCCGGGCTGGGCAAGGTTGACTCAGCCTTTCATCCCTTCAGTGGGTAGATGAACTGAGGACCAAGCGTGCTTGGGAACTAAACACTGGGGGTTCCGCGTTAGATTGACCACCTAACCGGAACATATGGTTCGCACCCCAGAGCCCTTGGTCTCGTAAACGGAGATTGGCACCGTAGGCCTTGGCCCCCTAGGGGCTGTTGCGCCGAGGAGTTTAGTTTTTTAGAACACAAAGAAAAAAAATGTGGTTGTAGTTTATAAACATTTCTATGCAAATATAAGTTTTACTGAAGAAAATGCAGATGAAATTTAACGTTTATTTGTTACTTTTAAAATTTTATATTGAAAAATATAGACAAAAAATTGTTTACAGTTTCTATGTATTCTACTTCCTGTAGAGCAGTAAATAAAAAAAAGGGAATTATGAAATTTTTTCTAGGAAAAAATACAGGAAAATGCAGCAAAATATTCATTCACTACTTTGTAATCATTGTTTCATTCACTACTTTAAAAAAGCAAATGTGTCTAGAATAAATTATAATTATGACAAAATTGAGTTCATTACTCAACTAACAACAAATACCTGTTTTTTTTCTATTAGATATTATTGTTTTAAAATGCTCACGCATAACTTAAATTATAAATTTATTTTAAGCTCTTCCGGTTAATTCTATTATTACGCTTCAAATATTTGTCTGTTAAAATGTAGAGAATTTAAATAATATTTCTAAAAATTAATTTTTGGAAACAACTGCGTAAAACGTAAGTTGCTGTAAAAAGCGTGATAAATTTAATATTTTTCACGTGTGCACGATAAATTTCAATCATTAAAATTACCTTCTTGAGTGTTTTCGAGATTGAGTTTATAAAACAAAATTTATGACAGCATTTGGTTTGTTTCTGCTTTATTTAAAGATAATTTTTTAAATTATTTTTATTTTTGTGGCAACTAGAAAATATTCATAACAGTAAGCGAAATTGCTTATTGTCTTAATTTGTTCATCGGAGACGACAAATTAATCGGTTTAATAAAGAAAGTCTTGACGTTTCAGAAATTTACGCTAAAAATTTTAATTAACTCTCTTCAAAGAAAATGTGTCTTTTAGAGATAGAATTTTCATTAAAATTCTTGCCTTCAAAGTTAATTTTTTTCTCTTTGATTAAACACTGTTATTCACGATAATAAATTACTGCAATAAATTAATTGAAAATGTTTCTTTTTAATTGAATATTTGTGTGGTGATGGCTCGAATTTCGAAAATGTGGTAAATTAGTTAACGAAATATCTATACTATAAATGTTATCTACTGCCAGAATCTTGTATTTGTGTATTAACTCTATATTAAAATTGTTAATTAATAATATTCTTAAACTGCGTACAAGTTTCCGGAAACAGTTTTCAAACTAATGGAATATTTAACGTAATTAGTTTTATGTCATGAAAAGCTTTGTAAAATTTTCAATTGCTTCAATTTACATATCTGCCAAATTTTAGGTTTGGATTGTACATTATTTGGATTTCAGTGATCTTGCAAAATTGATCGTACGTTTGCGAGTGTACGATTTTAAACTATTTTCTACAATGTTTGAAATGGATTGTTTGATTTCGGTACAATATATGTATATATATTTATATATGTATTTATAGATATATGTATGTAATATTAAAATTCCTTATTTACATATTTTAATAATATTTTAATAATTTTTGTTCATAAATTATTACGTTATTGGAGTTTGCGCGGTAATTCTGATTTTTCCCTCCAGACACGCTAAAGACTTAATCCAGCCTCTGTCTGTACTTCTTTTACCTATAGTAAACGCGTTCTCTTTGACATGGGTATTTTTTTATCACATGATCAAATGTGCTTTGGAATTATTCGTAGTTTTTTCCCTGAGAAATCCCTACCTAAAAAGTGTGTGTGCGCTAAGTTCTCGAAGTTTTGCATGTTGAATTGATTGATGAATCGTCACCAGAAAAAAAATTTGTTGTTCTTTTTTGATGAATCTCGCCCATCTTCCATGTATACATATATGTATGTGTGTATATATATATGTATATATATGTATATATATATATATATATATATATAATATATGTATAAATATATATACAGGGCTGATGCTAAAAGATGTGCAATGCGTGCATGTACTTCGGCCAATAGAATATTATGTATAGAATAGAATTATCTAGATAATATACGATATCTAAGATGCTTGATAGGGGCGGTTAAGTTCTATCTTTCACGCAGGAGGCTAATAGCCCAGAACCGGTCCTGTATGTATGTATGTATATGTATATATATATATATATATATATATATATATATATATATATATATATATATACATATACATACATTCTCATATGTATGTGAGCATAAGTACGAGACAAGAAATTATATGTAATGTTAAGTATAGTGTGGTAAGTGTGTACAATTACATGTATGGTAAAGATATATATATATATATATATATATATATACATACATACATACATACATGCATGCATACATATATATGCATTTGTATGTTTACATGTGTGTGTATATATGTCTATATATATGTATATATATATATATATATATATATATATATATATATATATATATATATATATATATATATATATATATATATATATATATATGTGTGTGTGTGTGTGTGTGTGTGTGTGTGTGTGTGTGTGTGTATGTACATACATACATGTATACAGGTCCGGAACTAAAAGCATGTATGAAAACAGTCGTCCGATAGAATATCTACTATACATTGATAGGGGGTTGTCAAATACTAATTTGCCAGAGTGTTAGAGGGTGGCCAAATTGTCCTTGACCAATTGTCTTGCAGGCGGCTAATAGCCAGAACCCGTTATGTTTATATATGTATACACACATATTCACATACGTGTGTGAGTATAACTACGAGAAGAGAAATTGTACTGTACGTATTACATGTAATGTGAAATGTAACGTGTTAAGTGAATACAAATACATGTACGGGAAAGAAAGAGATAATTTCGGAGGTTCTAAAAAAATGTTTCCTTAAGATCATTTAATTTTTATTCCCTTAAACCCCTGAAAGCCATGAATTTATTTCATCCGCTCCTTTTTAATAAAAAATCTATCTATCGTGTAGTTTTACAGCTTCGCGTCCTGATTTTGGAAGTTTACATTGCTCTTGTTCTTTCCGATATTTCCATTTTCGGTTTCCATCGTGATACGGGGAAGGGGGAAATGAACTCTAATTCCGATCTTTAAAAGGAACGGAGCAGCGACGCTAATGCGAAATCGATAAGAATTAAGAGCCATTTCGGTGGAAAGCCAACGGGGAGAAAATTATAGGCCAGCTCTTGTTCGTAGAAGAAGAGTACCGCTAGATTTCGGAAGTCGGCATAATTCGTGTCCTGTATTATACTGCGCAGTACAATCGAGTACTGAAACGGAGTAGTGTTGCATAGTGGCTGAGTTTGGTGTGTGTGAATGCAGACATTTTGTTATCCTTTTAACCGTCTCTTTGAGATTAATAATACATTTAAGTAATAAAAAAAACTTCCACTAGCTTTTACCATCAATGACACTTATTACCATATTTTCTCGTGTATAATGCGTTCCCCGAATTATCCGGAAAAAATTATTTGTTCTGGGGATCATTTTGCATCCCTCAGCGAGAGACGCCTAGTTACCACCCACTTTTTTAGGGGGTGTAGCCCAGCCCATTGTAACGGCGTGATTTAGCGGTGTGTCGACATCAAAGAACTTTGCTTTGAAAGGTGGACTTCGCTTGTGTGGATACAAAAGGATTGTTTTCCCCGGCACCACGATGTCTAACTGTTGTGCCCTATAGTAGAGGAACAATATACCAGACAACCCGGCACCTTCACTGACAGCCAAAAATATGATCACTGGAACGACAAAGGATTCGCCGCGACTTGGATGTAGACGCTAAGAATTCCAGTGACCCCTGGGTTTGCGGCCGATGATTGTTTAATCCGGACCAATCCAGTTGTTCGAAGAGGAGGTCATCGCTAGGTGATCCAATAATGAAATTGTGGGTGAGGCCCCTCACTTAGAGGCCCCTCCCCGAGAAAGAGACGAGAGAAGATTTGTTTTTTTTAGAGCTAGCAACCAGCTAATTCAGAGGTCCCTTTATCAGTCTCTCTACTGGAGAGTTTTTTGCTGTAATCCCACCTTGGGATCTTTTCTTTAAAGAGTAGCCCGCATCGGCTAACTCGGAGGTCTCCTCGGATGGGATTTTCCGAAAAATGTCACACTCTGCAAAAATACAAAGGCTAAAAACATATTTGTTCATTCTAAAATAACAATTATTTATCTTTCATATAGTCTAAAACTATATAAAATATATATTTAAATTAACTTCATACATTTGAACGCTTTATTACACGGTATCGCTGCAATCTTTTGTCTCTTTAGTACATGATACCGCGCTTTCTTGAACAAATTTTGTATAACCTAGTTGAAAAGCAAAGACTTGATATTTTAGTGGCACTCTAGCACGATTGTATAAAATAATTGTAGTATAGATGCGGCAGTATTTCTGTTTGGTTAGATTTTTCAAAACGTTTTTCTGATTTTTATTCCGCAAATTAGCGGGTGGTTTTTGAAAATTTTGCCAACTTCTGTTAAGTTTTCTTTCAATCGCCAAAAGTGCGATCGCCAGGCCAAGATTGAAATTTTAAATACTTATAAATTAAGAAAAATTAGTTTTTTACATTTTATCAAACAACTTCAAAGAATGTTTCATTTTCTTTATAAAGTAAGTTTATTTTCTGTTTTTGTTTTGAGGTTTCCGATATGGTCCAGCCCTATTTAACTACTCTAATTGAAATAATAGTAAAATCATTAGGTAACAGGATGGTATAAATGTAATAACTTATATTTTAAATTATATCAAAGCAAAAAATGACATTACCCATCTCTACCGGAATATAGCCTCCGCTGATCAAAATCTAACGCATTTCTGGGGAATTTGGGGAAATTATCAGTAAAATCGGGAAAGTACCAGCGTATTTTTTCCGGTATTTTAGGGTCAAAATGTTTTTTTTCATTTTCTTCCTTTGAATACCTGTATTTTTTTCCCTGTTTATATTGCGAGATTCCAAGAAGGTTTTAAAAATTTTTCGTCTGTAGAATTCAGCTTGAATTATGCCTTAAGTTTTTGAAAAAAAAAAAAGTGCCCGTTATTCACGAGTTAATTTTGTAGATCCGTTCGCTAGAATCATTTCTCGTCCTACATCTTGAGAAAAACTGGACTTTTTCTATCAGAGGGAACTGAGTAAAACTATAAAGGAGAAATGAAACTTATTTCTAGCGCTGTACTTTTATTTCGGGAGAATGTAATCGAAAACTAAGAAAACACTTGGGATACCAGGTGTAGATCACTTTTCCTAATTACATCTCAGATAGAGTTCTTCTCTTGCATGGCTGCACTCCCGTAGAAGAGTGTGGGGATTTTTATTGTTTAGAAGGGTGCTTTACAGATTTCTTTCCCACTTTCTCCCGTTTTCTGTTAATATATTACTCGGATCTTTTTATAAATCCGTATGGGGTTGAATCATTGTTATCCATATTTTAATAGGTATTTCCATTTTTTTAACGCAAAACTGTTAAATGTTTTTATCTTGTTTAAACTGTGTAATGGGATTGGAAGTTCACAGCTTTTCTACTATGTGGGAAAAGAAGTTAATTTGAGGATTTTTTTTCTTGCTTTATTCTGTGTAACCATGACCCATAGTGTCCGAGTTACTGCCTCTCAAGCTGTTCCTCCAATTAGAGACAAAATGACATTAAGAGAGCTTTAAGAGTAACGTATGTGGAGGGAAGATTTTGTAAAAAAAAAATACGGCAACGCTTTATAGAAATATATTAATTGCTTAACCAAGAATACAGAAAGACTGTATGAGTCAGTTAAAGTTCTGGGATTAATTTGAGTGTTGTAAAAATGTTAGAATGTCGGTCGTTGATAATCCTGATCATACACCAAAATCATGTTGGTTGTTTCTTTATTTGTAGTAGTAGTAGAAAGACATTCTTTAATATTAACCACGTGGTTAGGTGATAAAGATTCAACTGTATCAAGAAATATTATTGCTCTGGGCAGGAAGAGGCATGAATTGTAGAAAAATAAGACTTGGATGGTAGGTACACCATGATAATGCTCCAGTTCATGCGCCACAGTTATCTCTATATCATCATATTCCCGTTACGTCCAATCCACCCTACTCCCTAGACGAGGTCCTGTTAGACTTTTACCTGTTCCGCAAACTTAAACCGCCTAGAAAGAACGTCGTTTGCCAACTATAAAAGGATTAATATGTGAATGTGACAAGAGACCTGTGTGCCTTTCCAGAAAGTGTGTTCTGGGCTTCCCAAAACTAAGAGAAACGTTTTGAACAATGTGTTGTCAATAAAACGAACTATTTTGAGGCACGCAGTATTTAAAATGTAAAGTGAGTAATAAAGATATTACAGCAAAAGATCTATCTTATTTTACAAACCTCGTATATAATTTTGAGGGTAGTGAAAATTTAAAACTATATATTATTGCAGTTATTATTCATAAATTAACGATAAATCATTGTAACATAAATAATTTTAATTCAGAAATATATTATAATACAATAATACAAATTAAATCGTCGAATCTGTTTTAGCAACCTTTAAAATTTTAATTTGTAACTAATGTTCGTTTAATGTACAGCAATAATCTCTAGAAATGTTTGCAGTCCTGAGCGTAGGAAAAAATTATATTTTTCTAACAAACTGAGTAGCTGCACTATAAAAAAAACAAGGATATACTCTCTTCTGCAGCTGTACTTTTATTTCTAGAGAATCGAAAATTGGGGGAAAGAAGATGAAATGGCATTGGGTACTAAGTGTAGATCACTTCTCCTAATTACTTCTCAGATCGTGCCGTTCGCTGGCATTTCTTCTGTCCCGAAGAAGGGTATGGGAATTTTCATTGTTTAGATGGGATTTTTATAGACTTATTTTCCCCACTTACCTCCGTGTGCTTGCTTTTGTTAGATTTTAAATCTTTTCCTTTACTTTTAAATATCGGTATTGGTTGAGTCGGGTTACCTAAATATATTGCAGCATTTTTTTTCTCCTTAGAAATATGTTAAATGCTTTCTCCATCTTTTAATTTTCTCTATCCTTTTAATTGTGCGGTATTAGTTATTTACACCTTTCCTAGTATTTGAGATCGGAATTACCACGTTAATGCGTAGAGTCCCTTTTTAGGGATGGTTAAAAAATAGTTTGTAGAACCTAGACCAGATAGAGGTATCTTGATTTATTTATACATTAAAAATTGATTATAAAAAACGTGAACTCATAGCAGTATCGTTTAGATTTATTCAGTCTGTTTCGATTTAAAACTAACGTTCACTTTAATCTACGTCAATCAAGGCCGTAGGAAGGGAGGGGATATAGGGGACCGGCCCCCCTTCGAAATTCTAAAAAGACCGTTTCATGGAAACAAAATGAACCATTTGTGTGGTTGTGTCATCTTCCTAGCTGTGCATAGACAACAGTGCGTTTTAGAACAATGTTTTTAGTGACGTTGAGAAGGTGCAAATTTTATTCGACAAGTATGAACGGATTGACTAACACTCATCAGAATATTGATGTACAATCAAAATAAATTGTGAAAAATTTTTACAAATGCGAGCATTCTTATAATATAAGTAAAAAATTTAAACATTTTCATTTTCTTTCTAAATTATTCTTTGGTTATACTTTTGTTTTAAAAATTAGAATTTACTATCATGTATAGTTTATGCCTTTTCAATTTTAATTTTTTTGCTAAATTCATTGCTACTTCATTACTTATTCTAGGCTTTAAATTTGTTCATTATATCCTTTTTTAATCATTTTGATATTTTAAATCCACATTGTATTATGATAATCATTAGGAGTATGCATACATAAGAAAACCTGTCGTTTTACTGAAGTATCATTCACAAAAAACGATGTCTTTCCTCTTGGTCCGCCTCCGAATATAATTTCTGGCTACGGCTCTGACGCCATTAAAACGTAGAATTGTTTGCTAAAATAATTTTGGATCCTCTACTTCTTTAGAAAAGTTTAACTTTTCTAACCAAGTGTTTAGCAGTAGCTTTTTTAAAAAAGAAAAAATATATATATAAAGAAAGAAATTCTTCTGTAGTGCTGTTCTTTTTTATTCCAGGAACAAAAGCAATACGGGGAGAGGGGGTGAGTTGTTAAATACCAGATGTAGATCACTTCTTTTAATCACTTCTCAAGTCGGTCTGTTCTCTCACATGGGTGCACTCTCGGTGAGAGTGTGTGGATTTTTATTGTTTTGGAGGGTGCTTAACAGATTTCCCTCCCACTTTCTCTCTTCGTCTTTTGTCAGAACACGACGACCTATTAAAAAGCGGTTTTTAAGAGCGTTATTGATTGGATTGTATCGTCACTCAGATCGACTACGTTGTGGCATTTATTTTTTAGAAAGATCTGCTATTAACCCCTTCCCTGTTTTGCCCGTACCCTGTACGGGCACAGCTTCCGGGCCTTTACTGATTTGCCCGTCCGGCGTACGGGCAACCTTATTTCTATTTCGCTTGCACTGTTTCGGCCGTATTTTTTCAATTTTAGTAACAAATATTTCATATAGTAATCTATTCGTCCCGTAAATGATAGTTTGCTGTTTATTGTATTTTCTACTCTGATTGGTTCAAAAGTGCAGGTTTTTTTGCATGATTTGTATCAGAAGACGAATTGTTATCTTTCAGTGTATAGCTCTCTGGTTATATTTTACTAACCGCCTGATAGTTTTATTGCTGTAAGAGTTGAATAATATAATTTTACTTTTAAATAATGGATAATTCAGAGCGTATGGAGTAAATTTCTTGTGATTCGAACTGTGACTCGGAATCAGAAACTGAATTATCTGTAAATGATAGTAGCGAAAGTTTACTAGATGACCTGGATAGTAGTGACTCTGATAGTAGTACAGATGGAATCAGTCAAGCAAGATAATTTTTTTAAATTAATTGTGATAATCCTTCGGATCCGCCTCCTAGATTTGCTTTCACTGGAATTCCAAAACTGAACTTGGATATCGATGAGACTAAAGGTAAACTTCAGCTCTATGATGCTTTCATATAAAGAAAAAAAAGTTGTAATAAATGCTTAAAAATATTAGAAATGTTAATTTTAATAACATTTCTTTACTGAAAAATGTAAAATGAACAAAAAAATGTGACATTTTTTTGACCGAATTCTGGAAAAAAATGAAACTGTCAAAGGATTAAATGCCTTCTTATCCTTTAAACATTTCGCTTTATTACACTTTAGCGTACGCGTAAGTCTTGTGTCGCACCGAACGAAGATACGCAGCGCTGACAGCATTTTCACACGACCTTTTCGTATTGCAGTCAGCTCAAATATTGTGTCTCACCTAGATTTTCTCTCGACTTTCAGAACGAAACTGTTGACAGTGCGTATGTCCGGCTCGTGTAATACGGCCTTTAGAGGTGTTCGAGTTAAAAATGGCCCATAAGGTGGTGTTT
>CM063498.1:28017854-28065354 GCA_032207245.1 Pardosa pseudoannulata
TATGTTTTTATATATATGTATATGTATTTATATATATATGTGTTATTTATATATATATATATGTGTATTTATATATAAATCTATATGTATTTATATTATATGTATTGTATTTATATATATATATGTATATGTATATTTATATGTATTATATATATATATATATGTATGTATATAAGTATAATATATGTATATGTATTTGTATTTATTTAAATATTTATTTATGTATTGTATTTATTTATATATGTGTGTGTGTATGTATATTATTTATATGTATGTATATGTATATATTCTCGGGGGCCTTAGGAGTTTTATTCAAAATGCCTACACTAGTTTTCGGATCTAGTTTACTTTTCCTTACATATATATATATATATATATATATATATATATATATATATATATATGGCCGCCGATATATGGCAAATGATCAGTGTTGTCATGTGACCTAGACGGAAAACGCTGTACGATGTTGATGAGGATAGAGACTGCCCGACGCGCGTGGTAAGCCAAAACGTAAAAGTATGCTAAATAAAAGTTTGAAAGTGTTTATTAAAACGTTTTCTTTTGATATGTAATCATCTAAACTGTTGATCTCAAATTAGTAAATTAATCGATAAAACAGCAAAATGCATTTAAGATGACGATAAATATGAACAGTTACAACAAAATAACTAACTACCTGATAACTGTAGAATAATATTTTTTTGTTTTATGGTAGATGAGTATCCTTAAACCAAAAGGTACATTTGTAAAAAACATTATACACAAGCACACATTTACATAGATATACATATGACAATTGCATGCAATGGTAGTACATGCTATTTCCTATAATAAACTCACTATTATCGACTGTATATAAACCTTTGCAGCCTTAATCTGTAATGCCCCATCCATTGCATTTGTAAACTCCAGTTGATTGCTCCCAAATCTCGAAAACTATTGATCTAACACAATTGTTTCTGCCATTGACCTTATTTCTTCGAGTTTCCCGCTGAATTGGTACACCATCATTTCTATCGAAGTTTGTTAATTTCCAATGGGAATGCAGGAACTACTGTATGTGAATAAAAAAACATTTTAGCTGAAAATAAGCGTTAGCATAAAGACAAAAAGGTATATTAAAAAACACTCTTTTGCTCGCAGCTTCATTAACAAATTGTTCTTTGTGTTTTTCGACTTTCTGTAAGCTTTGCAGATTTTTCAACGCTATTTTTTTCTGTAATTTTTTTAATGCTATCGTTTTTCTTTTTTTTTTTATTATTCGATTAGAAAAAAGAATGGCTGGATCTAGTTTAGAGATCAGAGTTCGTAGATACATAAAAGTTCGCTTCAAACAGAAATTTGATGTTAGTCGATCTTTCTGTTTTTTTGGATAGCTTTTCAGTGTTTTTTTAACTGGATAAAAAAATTTTATTTCCTTCCGAAAATAGTCGTGTCTCATTTACATTTTTGATGCTCCCCATTCTTTTATGTTGGAAAAGGGATATTTTCTTGTACCTTTTTACATTTTTATATTAAAGTGTTAAGTAAAATTTTTACATCCAGCATTTTTTCTGTGAAAATTCTCGTTTTATATTAAAAAAATATTTTTTTTTTACTTTTTAAATTTTTTTGTCTAATACATATCATAATGGAATGATTTACCATGTACAATTCTGTACCATTATTCTGAATTATTATTAACACTATTCTAAAATTTTGTAAAATTATAGCTTTTATACTAAGCAGAATACGACATTAATAAAATTTCAGTCACATTCACGATATAAGCTCTATAGTAGTTATTTTCCAGTACATATTTGTATATATAGTGAAGATTCAGTCATACGAAGACCAGGGAGAAGAGATAATTTCTCTTATAAATGAATGCTTTACATATGTTATCAGTAGTTTTCGCCTATGAAAGCATAAGAAAAAAACCATTGTGCTGTTTTTCTAGTGGGGGTATTTTATTTTTCAAATAAATGGACATAAGTTAAAGGTTAAAAATTATATTTTTATTAATATCTGTAAACCATAACAACAAAATTAATTTTTTTCGACTACATTAAATACAAGTTTCTCTATTCATTACACACGTTTATGAATGCATACAACGAAGACCAGGGAGAAGAGATAATTTCTCTTATAAATGAATGCTTTACATATGTTAGCAGTAGTTTTCGCCTATGAAAACATAAGAAAAAAACCATTGTGCTGTTTTTCTAGTGGGGGTATTTTATTTTTCAAATAAATGGACAGAATTTAAAGGTTAAAAATTATATTTTTATTAATATCTGTAAACCATAACAACAAAATTAATTTTTTTTTGTCGTCTACATTAAATACAAGTTTCTCATTAAACACGTACATAAATGCATACAACGAATAATTTTTATAAACATTTAAAACACTTTTAAACTAAATTAAAACACTTTAAAGCTTATTTCCCTCTTTCGAAAAGACACACACACACACACACATATATATATATATATATATATATATATATATAATATATATATATATATATATATATATATATATATATATATATATATCATAACGAGTAGTTTTGCAGTCATGGCTAAAATTAAGGCACCATTTTAGTCACAAAATACCTTTATTACCAGACCGTCCTTCGGATGGGTTCCCACTTCATTATAGGGACTGGACACTGGACACACTCAGAGATCAACTAATATGAAAAAGCTAAATAAAAATTCTGGGTGGGTACTAAGTAAAAATCTATCTCCAATAGCGTGCATCTCTTTTTTGTTCAGAATTTTCTAATTTGGCCGGTAGGGCTCAATAAAGTTTTAATTGGTTAGACCCTTTTCCCCGACGGCATGAACAGTAGCCTCAGTGGTAAGTTTACATTAGGGGTTAAAAAATGGAAAGACAAGAAATGAGGGATCTTTGCCCTTGACTTTAGATTTGAAAACCCCTGAGAATTTTTCGGGTTGTAATGAGAGCTTTCAGCTATAAATTTTCTTAAAGGGCTGTCTTCAGGGTTTCATACAAAATCTCTTTATTAGTCTACTGATTTAATATGCTTTTCTCTTATATATAATGTTCTAATGTAATATTTTAAAGAATATTTTAACATTTTTTGATATATTCGTGATTTTCCTCATAGATTTTATTTAATTAGTGCCAAATTTGTTATTTTTCTTATTTTACTGCACGTTAATAAATATTTTTTTATAGTAACGTATAGTTTTGTATTACAAGTTTCATATAGAAAATTTTAACATATTTTTAACATTTATGCGCTGTTTTAAGATTACTTTTTAAATTTTTAATACATTTTTATTGGGTTTTTCAAAATTTTTTTTAAATACTCTTTTATATTTATTTTATTCTCGTATTCATTCATAAACGGACATTTACAACTCAACTTCAACTCAACTTTATGTAGACTCCAATTTTGATGGACTGAGAAAACATTTTAATTTTAAGGATTCTGCAGCTTCGTCGTTATTTCGTTGTTGGGTATTTCGGTCTAACAATCTACATATTTTTGCCCTTTCGATATTTCATAAGTTTCTCGTAAATATTTACCGAGACAAGCGGCCAACATTAATTGCAGTCTCTTGGAGCAATATTTCAGGGACATCCCCCCTTGCCACCTACACAAACCTTTCCCCCTCCCCTTTGAAGAATTGTTCGGGAATATTTCATTTCCAGCGCTTGTTCCGTTATTTACAGATTTCTGTCGTGTCTCCAGCCGACTCTTTTGCATTATTTTCGGGCCTGCTTGGGCGGAAACAAATATTTTGAAATCCTTACCGGCTGTAAGCTGGCGGAAGGAAATCACTTCGGTCTTGTAAATCACGGTAGGGCTTATGAACAATAGCGAATATTGTTTTTTCTTCGCGAAAGGAATCTTAGTTAGGAGTGTTAATATATATAAAATATCATAAATTTGAGAAATGGAGAATTATTAGTAGAATTTTCGCATTTTCACTGCATATTGCTGTTTTGTAAAATACTACCCATTTGTTTAAAGAGTCTTTCAAAAATTTTCATTTAAGATATCCGACTACGTTGTAAACGTCTTTTTTTTTTTTTTTTTTTTTTTTTTTTTTTTCATATATTTTTTTAATTCCTCTATTGTAAAATTTCAACTTTTGGGCTTCTAAATCTGTTTTTGTTTTGGAGTGTGGAGAACTTTCAACATATATTTTAATTTTTTATTATTTAAAATTGCTTTCATATAATTCATTCGTTTTCTCAGAACGGTATTTTTTTAATAAAATGTTGAAACTTCAAATGTGAATTCTCAATAAGTTGTTAGAATATTTTATTGAAAATTATTAGGAATGTTTTTATAGTATTTACTAGTGAATGATCTAAAAGCTTTAAATTTGCATAGTTTTTAGTTGTGTTACGCTCATAACTAGCTATAAAAGTAATGAAGATTAGTTAAAAATTCAATGTGTATGATTTTTAAGGACCAAAATTTTTTACCAAATGTAAATCAAGCAAAGCTTTTTGGTTATTCTCTAGTACAGTGTATAAGAAATGTGTTGCACCAAAAAATATTGAAATAATTTATTAAAAAATTAGACTTTAAAAAAAATCCTTTTTTTATACTGAATTTTCTCTATTTTTTAGAAATTTTATAAAAACTTCTCCAGGTAAACATTTTTGAAGTGTAATTCTCTATGAGAGTATGAAAAATAAATCTAAAGATGTAAAAGCATGAATTAGTTTCTACATTTACAGAAAAAAAGTTCTCCGAACATAGTCGAATACCTTAACAGTAACAATGGTCAACTGATGCAACCTTTTTACTCCAGTTAGCCCGAGTTCTAGGCAGCTGATTAAGATAAGTCTGGCTCCAGACTAGGGTTGCAAGTTTATTGTGGTCGAACCGCGGTAGCTAAGTCGGCAGAAGCGCCGATCTTATAACTGGAGGGTTGGGGGATCAAGGCTCGAGCCGGCCAAAGTTCCGTCGTGTTCATTAAAGGCGGCTGGGGCAAGTAAAATAGGTTCGTGGTCGTAATATCCTCGAAATTATCAAACGGTACCTCTGAAAATGGCAATCCAAACCTTGGGATCTTTTGCTTGATCCTTGCTTCTAAATTACGAGAACCTATGGTTCGTTTTCGTAATGTCCTCGAAGTTCTCAAATGATAAACGATCTGGAAGTGTCAAACCAAACCTTGGGATCCCTGCTTCTAAATTACGAGAACCTATGGTTCGTAATCATAATGTCCTCGAATTTCTCAAACGATAAACGATCTGGAAATGGCAAACAAAACCTTGGGATATTTTGCTTGATCCCTGCTTTTAAATTGCGATAACCTATGGTTCGTAGTCGTAATGTCCCCGAAGTTCTCAAACGATACCTCTGGAAGTGGCACTTCAAACCTTGGGATCTTTTGCTTGATCCATGCTTCTAAATTACGAAAACCTATTTTGTTTGTTTGAGTTGTCCTAGGGAGTGATGTATGGTACTCCCGTAATAAAATGGTCAACAAATTCCGCGTTGATGTATACGCGAATGTTAATAGGTATTTGCCTCTACATTATTAAAATAAAAGTTAATTGCGATCGAAATAATTCGATATCTAAAATAAGATAGATCAAGAACAGTGTCCCTCCTATTAAAGTTTCTAAAAAGGCATTTATAGAAGCTCTTAAGTATCAAACTCCCCTGTCAGTGGAATTCTACCATGTACTCCACAAAACCCATAACATACACCTTGAGTTCCGAAATCATACATAAGAAAGAAATTAAGTAAAACAGCCACTTGACTAAAATAAAGTAGCAGCCCAAATTAACAATGATTTATATACGAATATACAGTATGCGATGGCCAATTTATTTACTTCATCACAAGCTGTGCTTAATATTGCCTCTAATAAAAATAGATTTAAAAGAGCCACTCAAATATTAAGAATTATGTGATATTTCGCACTGTGAAGAAATCGTGTCTTACCAAATAACATGCTTAGAAAATAACATGAGAAAAAAATGTAGTTTTACGAAAATTAAATTTTATATTTCAATTACTATTAAAATTAGGAATTACTTATAAAAATCTGTCAATATTTTGATCAGTATTTATCCAATCTTGGTTAGTGAAATCAGCATTTTCGAGCGTCTAATTAGCTTTCATTCCTCAACCTGTTTAATAAAATTCCAGGAGTGTTCTCTTAATAATTTTTTTCATATCCTTCAAATAATTCTTGTCAGTTTTTAGTAGGTAGAGAGAATAAAAAATACAACTAACCCATCCATATTGATTAAATTTCCCTAAGGGCATTTGCATAATGATTCGTTGTCAGATGCCGGGATTTATCCTGTGGAATTCTATTTTTTAATTTGAATATTACTACACTTGGCGTTATTTTTTTCTCTCCATTCGTGCGTAGCAAAAGTTGTGTAAATGGCAGAAACTGGTTTCCCGCTATTTTATTAATTCTTGGGTCCATTATCTGATTGCTATCATAGAGAATAAATTAAGAGTGGTTTGTCTCGATAATTTCATTATTATTTTTTTTATTTATAAAGCCATTATATGTTGTTGGTTGATTTGCATCTGTGTTTGTATATATAAAATTGCATGTCTGTATGAATAAGTATGTGTACGCATGTACATGTGTGCCTGTGTGTATGCCTATATATTTGTATGTTTGCATACATGTTTTATGTATTCATTAGCTACCATTTTCATAACATGAAATATAAGTTTGTTTTTCGTCTATATTTCTAATTATGAAAGCAACCTCTAGTTATTAAACTAACCTTCTTTACATAAGATAATTAATTATAGATTATTACTAACATATTAACGAACTTAGCGATTAATTTAAATTGTTCAGCCAAGAATATTTAGTATTAGGCTTCCGAAACGAAAGCTTGTTCTAAGAAACATTTTGTTAAAAACTTAAATATGGGTTTAAATTTCTATGACCTACTTCTTAACAAATCTTGCAGACAGCTTTGTAATAGAAGAGTAGATTTGAATTATCAAGGGCCATTAATTAAAACATTAAATTAACAAACACCATCTTATAATATGTTTGTATTGATTTTGTTTTTGAGCATGTTTAAATTACAAGATATAACTAACTTTTTTTTTTTCCTTTCTTTTTTCTAGGTGAGTTAATTTTCTTCTTTTGCTGGATGTTCATTTCATTGTTTACCTGTTCGTGAGTATTTACTTTCCGACCTACAGTATTTTACTTTGTTTTTCCAAAGAAATTGGTATAAGAAATTTGTAAGTAAGCAACAATTTCTTTGTGTATGTTTATACACACACACAATATATATATATATATATATATATATATATATATATATATATATATATATACATATACACACACATATATATATATACACACATATATATCTATACATATATATCTATACATATATACACACACATATATATATATATGTGTGTGTGTGTGTGTAAGTGTGTGGCTCAGAGCCTTATAAGTAACATAGGAAATACATCCATTCCGAGTTTTATTCGAATACCAAAGCAACACTAGCCGTTTTCTTTTCATCCCGAGATTCAATCCAACATTAGGTCACCAGCACTCAAAACCTGTTCTTTCTTTGAATTTGGCGTGCTCTGCTCTTTTATAGTGTTGATTTACTCTCGTATTCTTCAACTTTACGAAGAATATGCTCCCGTTTTATTAATTAATGTTTTAATGTCTAAATTTAAAATACCGAATTTGACACACATACATATATTATATGTGTATATTATGTATTATATATATACTTCGTGGTGCATGCCCCTCTGCACTTCTCAGGGTTATTTATTTATTGTGTGCATCGTATAGAAAATTTTTTAACTGTCTACATCATTTTTACAAAGGTAATTGTAAAAATTTCGTTACAGAATTTTCCTAATTCAGGAGAGCCTAAAAATGACGTGGTCAATATGTGTTTGTGTGTAAACCAGCGAAATTTTTAATTTCCCCGGTTACAATAAAATTCTAGTTCCTACTGTTTTTACTTACCCGGGATACTGGGCAAAGGAGAAGTTAGACAACTAGCTTATTGTAGAATATGCAGTCGGGCCATTCCATAGAAAAAACACGCAAAGTTCGTAGCGAAACTTAAACTTTTATTGAGTTAAGGACAACGACATGTTGCTCTTTCAAAGGCAAAAGACAGGAAGATCATAAAAATATGTGTGGATTATAAAGTGGGACCCCAGAGCGAGACGTTGCGTAGTGAGACGTGAATGTATAGGTAACATAGCACACACATTGAAAATAGATATAAGCTCATGTAGAATGCATCCTTCTGAAAAAAATTACAACAATTACTATGAGGAATAGGTCCAGTTAACTCAGTAAGACGTATGGTAGTGCTACAGAAATAGTAGATCTAGTGACTGTCAAAAGCTGGACACTCGGTGAGAATGTGTGTATTTATACGTAACATCGCACACATTGAAAATAGATACAGGCTCACGTAGAATGCATGCTTCTGAAAGAAGTTAAAACAATTACCTTGAGGGAAAGGTCCAATTAGCTCAGTAAGACGTATGGTAGTGCTACAGAAATAGTAGATCTAGTGACTGTAAAAAGCTGGACACTTGGTGAGAATGTGTGTATTTATACGTAACATCGCACACATTTAAAATAGATACAGGCTCACGTAGAATGCATGCTTCTGAAAAAAAAAGTTAAAACAATTACCTTGAGGAAAAGGTCCAATTAGCTCAGTAAGACGTATGGTAGTGCTACAGAAACAATAGATCTGTTGATGGGTAAAAACTGGGCACTTGGTCAGAATGTGCGAATGTATAGGTAACATAGACACATTGAAAATAGATACAGACAAGTAGAATGTATGCTTCTGAAAAAATTACATGACCAGTATTTATATGAATTTGCAGCTTTTTCTTAAAAAGAGAAAGGGAGTGACACTAACAAAATGACATATAATCGAACACCCACCGCTGTACCGCATTAAATTCCGCTACTTAAATTAACCGCATTAAACCTCGCACACGACCCCCTCGATAAGTTTATTTCCCGAAATTGCTTCCAGCTTGCCGAAATAAATTCATTCGAACACTTTCACCCTCAGCATCGGTTAGGAGGGGGAATGTGAAATCCCTTCCCCCCTCCCGACCACCGGCTTTAAAATCTGTTCCGCTAAATATTTGGGCAAGCATTTATTATCGGACATCATTTTCCATTTACTTAATACACGCTCATCCATCGAACTCCAATAAAACGTTCGGCGCCGAATTCTTGCATTCCTTCTGTCCTCTCTCATTTTCTTCTAGGCCGCATTGTTGATTGCATCCATATTTAATGGCACACCTCCGTCACTTCCGACCGTTTTCTGCGGAGGACGAATATCCGAACTTTTCCCCGCTTTGTTTTTAATCACCGTTCTTTATGGGTCGAAAATTGGAATTTTCTCTTTTCCCTCGCTCTTGCTTATCTTCTGAAATAGCCGTTTCGACTCTGCATTTCGGATGCCTATCTTGATCGTTTTACGTTCTACTAATATCGTTAATTTCCCGATGTTTTGGTAAGGATTGGATGGGGAATCGGAAACGCCTTATGCCCCAATTCCGCCAATTCTGTTCGGTTTAGCGGTCTCTATAACGTTACAATTCTCCTAATGCAGCTGAGCCTAAAAATGGTATTATCACAGATATATACCTATGGATCAATGGATATGTGTATTTCGCATTTCTGGTATACATACTTTCTGGCATATATATTAGGATATATACATATATATATACATTTTTTATACATATATATATATTACATATATATATATACATATATATATATATATATATATATATATATATACATATATATATACATATATATATATATATATGTATATATATACATATATATATATACATATATATATATATATATATATATATATATATATATATATATATAGTGTTTGTGCGTGTGTAGGCTCGCACAAAAACAAATAAATTATCTTCGGGGACTCTTCTACCTGGAAAGATTGTAAAAAAAAGTTAAAATTTATTTTTTGCATTTTCTATTTGTATATTTATTATTTTTTAATTTATGTATAACTATTTGAGGATTTTTGGCAATTTTAAGTTTAACATATGTTTTATAAACTATACTGGGTGCAATCGATATATATCACAGGCTTCACCAGTGTCATAATGACCTCACAAGTGGTCATTATTGTGTGACAGACAGGAAAATTTATCGTACCAATGTACCATATCATCTGGCGGACGTCTGGCGTTATTATGACGCAAAAGTCGCTTGTGTCATATCTCGACCGGAATATGGTAGCATTCATTAAAGTAAATGAAGACAGTCTGTGTTCACTTTTCAGCTTCTCTGATGATTGTTTTAATTTTTTTGCCACTTGTTTCAAAATTACCGTTTAAAGGACTCGTTCATAGGTGGTACGTGGGTGAAAATCACAATTAACCGAACTTTGAAATCCAATAAATAATTATATGCAAGCAAAGTATAGAACCGCTTCCTCTGTAGAGGTATATGGTCCGCTATGTGTAGCAGATATGCAGTAATCAACTGAACTGTGTGTCTTAAAAGATCCCTTAGTGCGCGTATGCGAACTAAGCACAGCAGAATTAGTATCCATCAGTCTTGCATGTTTGTGCCTGAACCAAGCGATATAAACAGGTACCGAACAGTTCAATGACATATCTTTATGATTTACTACTGGGCCGAGAATCAGATAATATACGAAAATTTTAACCATTCAAAATTAGGGGGGCTCCCAACTTCTACAAGCTTGAAGGCCATATTGTAAACATTATGCACTATTATAGCGGGCAGCAATTTCATAACGTGAAATTTTACAAATTGGACAGAGTTACCTGTATGAAATAATATGCATAGTTTAATTAATTTAAAGTTCTAGTCATTTTTTGTGTTTAAAACATTTGGAAACGCTTAAGACTCAGTCTACGACTAAATTGTACATTTCAAATGTAAGAATAAACGTGAAAAAGTAACAAATCAAAATAAAAAAAAATTGTGTTTCTAAAATTTGACCAAAATAATTAAAGTTTTAATAAGAGTAATCATTTTACTATTGGATAAAATAGTAAAAAAGAAAAAAGTTGTTTATACCCCTAAACAGTTGAATTTAAAGACGATAACTCAACAGTAAGAGTATTGTGAATGGTGATCAACCAATGAAAAAAATGCTCACCACCAGATTTGTTATTGTTAGATGAAGGAAAGGTGAATCTACAAGTCGAGTTTTGTATTGAAGGATGAATGATGAAATCAAACAGCTTTCGCAGGCCGACTGTTGGAAATTTCTATAAATCAAAATAAAAAAAATTGTTTTTCTAAAATTTGACCAAAATAATTAAAGCTTTAATAAGAATAATTATTTCACTATTGGGTAAAAGAGTAAAATTAAAAATAAGTAAAAAGTTGTTATATCCCTCTAAACAGATGAATTTTAAAGACGATAACAGTAAGAGTGTTGTGATTGGTGATCAACCAATAAGCATATGTTCCCCACCAGATTTGTTATTGCTAATCGCAGAAGATGAAGGAAAGGTGAATGTACAAGTCGAGTTTTGTATTGAAGGATGAATGATGAAATCAAACAGCTTCCGCGGACCTACTGTTGTAAATCCTTGCTGAAAATCGTATTGTGTCATAATCACTCAAAATAAAGAAATTACATGAATAAAAGTCAAAGAGAAATAAAGGTATGCGAAATTTAAATACAAAACGTCATAAAAATACCCATGACGTGTTAAAATTTTCGGAGATGCTGCGAATCCTCTACATCCATAGACTGCATGCCACTGATATTACACACGTGCACACACACACACACACACACATATATATATATATATATATATATATATATATATATTTAATATTATGAGATAGAGGAAACATAACGCTTAACAATGGGTAAATAAATTGATCCATGTAATTTTTTACATTACAGTTACATAAGAATAGAAACAAAGCATGTATAAAGAAAAAAATAATGAATTAAGTACGTCGACTTTTAACTATCATCTTTGTGCTCTTAAGGATTGCGTGCTTAAACGCATTAAAAGGATTAAATGCTTCTTAGGCAAACACACAAAACTCTTTTTTTCCCGTAATAATTTAATGGCGTTCGATGAAAAGATAATGGAGCTATAATGTAACAAGTAAACGTGAAGATAAAAACTCGCACAACGTCTATTTAAATGTTAAACATTATAAGATGGAACAATGGTGTATAGAAATACTTAAGCTAGTTCAACGTAAACACAGGCAAATTGTATCTTTGATCATGATAAGAAACTAATATGCGTAAATGTTTTACGTTTTATATCAGCTTATCTTTTTTTGTGTGTGTGTGCAAAATACTTAATAATAACATCGGACCACACACACAATCTCTTCTTGTGGGTGCAGTCGGATTGTGTGACCAGCTAGAGACACCAAATTTGTAATCAAATAAGTCCAGTCTGCTTCTCTAGTATGGGTTTGTGCCCCCTTTTTTATAACTCTCTGTCTTCAAGTTTCATTTTCGGTAATTTTTCATTAAATAAACAGTATTTTATGTACTTTTTTCACCTGAAAATTTTAGCCCTTGTGTAGCAAAACAGTAGACAGTAGTTCCCTCAAATAGCCGTCACCTAAAAATTAACCTCCGTTCGAAAAGCTGTATATCGCCCTTTATCGCAATACCAAGTTTTTTTTTTTCCTAAAAAACGCCATTAAAGTTTCACGGTTGAGTACGAAAAAAAGATTGGGTATTGCCTTTTGGATCCATAGTCAGTGTATTTGAATCTTATCGTATGCATTAATATTCCTAGCTGTTCATAAAAGGCTTTAAGCAATATGTACCAGTCTAAATAGACCTCATGTTGAAAAAAATTAACCACAAGCACTTCTAATCAAATTAAATCAAATTAAATTTTACACATATGTTAGTCACAATTTCATATCACAGAAACTTCTTTTATTTTACAAATTCAACTGCAGATAATAGGTATCGCGAAAAACTAGCACACCTCGCTTCAATCGCAATTCTGGAAGTAATAGACCAAGAAGAAATGTTTTGCTGGTGATACCAGTAGCGCCATCTATGTCTTGAATTGAAGCAAGGTAATCCACATTGCTACACAATTTTGACATAAATGTAAGAAAATAAATATAAGATGAGTTAATATAGCAAAAATTTTTAAATATTGAATGATTATAGATGCAAAATATATGTGTGGAATCTTATTCTAAGTAAGTCAATATATTCGTTATTTGCCCTCTCTGAATAACTAAATTATATATATGCTGGTCGGTGTCACTGAGAATTGAAGTGGTATGTTCAGCTATATCATTAATCATTCTATTTATGAACAACAAGTTTCGATGGCTTTCCTCTCTTTATCCCCTCGTTAATCGGATAAAAGATAAAAGCTATCGAAATGATAGCATTACGGTTGGTACGTTTATACGATTTATATTCATAGAGGAAGTATTGTTGTTAATCGGTCAAAAATTCGACTTGTAGATGGATATTGGCTTTTTTCAAATGACAAAAACAGACGATTGATTAGAATTACTTTGTATGTGCCATATTGTCTGTCAACCAGCCTGTCTTATATATACATTATTATCTTTTAAATCAACTGGAAATCACCTGGTTTCATTAATTTCGAACTCCTCAGATAGAAACTGAAGAGTATTTGTTTGCATATATGTTATATATTTTATAGATGGTATAGAATCCAATTGATTGGACAGATTGGCACGCTTTTTGAAATAACGCCAAATGGTGTATGGTTTAGTTTGAAGCAGTGTTCTGCAGTTTCTTTAATAATTATTGTCTAGTACGTAAGGCTTGGGTTCCTCTGTACATACTTACAATTGGTGTAAAAGTTACCTTAGTTGTTATGTTTGGAATTTGTAATAAGTCGTGATTGCGGTACGCGTAAAACAGATTCATGTCCTTCAAGTTCCTCAGATCATACATCTGGAGGTGGCAGGCCCAGCCTAGGGTTCTTCTGCTTGGTCCCTGCTTTTAAATTATGGAAACCGACTTTATTTTGTTCTAGGGAGTATTGTTAGCCGCCTATATGGTGCTCCCATAGTAAAATGGCTAACAGATATCTGCAGCTTGGTAGTGATGAATATAACAGCAAATGCCCTCATACTAGAAATAGTAAAGTAAATCATAATTGCAACTTGTATGCGTAAAGTTTGGTGTACATAATTCGCCGTAGTGTGAAACACAATAACCAGCTGATTATAAAAGTACTAAGAGTGTTTATTGTAGGAAAGTATAGTTGACTATCTGCTGAAAATTTGTAATGTTTAATCTCATCCAATTTCTTTATGACAAAATCAGTGAAAAATAATGTAATGTTAAATCAAATTTCAATAAAGTTGGATTTTTCTCTCCTTGGGGTTATGCTGAGAACATTGCTTTGGCCTTTTCAGTATTTGTAAGTTGACGTAGTTCACCCAGATTAATATGGCTGTAAGGTAGTCGTAAACTTTAGTTGGTTGTGGCCTTGAGTTAGTTTATCCTGCTTTGTAGAAAAATACACTTATACGTTACATCATTGAGCGGAATTATTCAAGAGGACTGGGGTAACACTCTCGAATTTTTAACGAGGTATACCACATCTTCACATCCCTCATTACATATTTCGAACCTGGATTGTATGAGAAGAAGAGTTCTTCTGCTCTAAAACAAAACTATGGTAATTATCTCCGTGAGATAAAAGTCATAAATTAAAAACACAATATCCTCCTCCTTCCGAACTTTCCCAAACTTGGTCGAAACGTGGGGCAGAATCTAGAGTATAAGAAGAAAAATTTACAGCATCCCCTCCCTCCTCCTTCTCCTCCTTAAATCTTGCAAAGGCAAGCTTCGACGACGAAATCGGTTCTCTTTCTCAAATACTTAAGGAAAACAACGGCGGAGAAAGTTAATCAACCTGTTACCGGGGGATTCCTAAAGCAGAGAATACGTTCCGTTGTTATAAACCGAGGAAATAATGACGACACGGAAGGGAGATTTTATGAAAAGTTTTCCAACGATAAAGCGAGGGGATGATTAAAAGTGGTAAGAAGTAAGGTGTTCTACCCAATGACAGCAGAGAAAAAAAAATCCTTTTAGTTCTGATCCGTGGAGATTTAAAATGTCGTTCGTCTGAAGCTTCCGCGTATAAACGGTTAGATCTATTCACGAAAGAAATATTTTATCTCATATAATACATACTTACTAGCAATATACACACAGTCCTGACACACACATATGAATATATATGTGTATGTGTGTATACATAATAAATATAATATACATACATATATGTAAACTAGATCGGGAAACTAATGTAAGCCTTTTGTATTAAACTCCAAAGACAGTCCGAGAAAATTCGCAGGGGTTTTCAAATCTTAAGTCGAGGACAAAAATTTCCGCGTCCCTCTGCTTTCCCCTTTTTAACCCGAACCTTAATTAACCGCTGGGGCTACAGCTTACGCCGTGAAAGAAGGGGTCTAACCAATTATAATTCTACATTGCCCTAGTGGACAATTTAGGAAATTTCCAAACGAAAAGGAGATGCACGCTATCAGAGGTAGAATTACCTAGAGAATTTTCCACAGATTTTGACTGAGATGTTGACCCAGGTGTTAAGAGCCTTTTACTTATAACTTCATGCTAGTTGACCCCTCAGTTTGTCCTGTCCCTATAATGAAGTGGGAACCCGTCCTCCAACGTTCTGTTAATAAAGGTCTTTAACTAAAACGGTGTCATTTTTATGGCCATGACTGCAACCACCCATCGTGAAGTCCTTTTACTACATATATACATATACAAACCCATGCTATATATTACATACACTTGTGTAAAAAAAAATTAATGTAATAGGAATCTAAAAGATTAATTAGGAAATTACAGGAAAGTCCCTTAGAATATCTTCCAACTGAATACAACGCCAGTTATTTCCAACGAAAAGAGATCATAAATGTCCCTATATGAATTTACAACCCAAACCTTCATAACCATGCTTAAGGATCTTTTATTTCTGCATGACATTAACAGTAGCTCTGATCTAGAGGTCTAGGCCCATGAAGATCAGACCAAACCTTACTGGGCAATTGTTCTGTATGGTACAGCCAAATCAGTTATACGAATGTTCTGTTCGAAACAGCTGCCTTCTGTGGTCGGCCAACTCCGAAATATTCAATAAGGTTTTTAAAGTCAATGAACATGTTCAAAATTCCTTTGTTCCGCCATTTTAACTCCTGCTCTAAATTAACCACTCATATCCCATGTTAAAGCTCAGACAGAAGACCGAACTAATTAAGTTTCAGAAACACCTGGTTTTCACTTCAAGAAATTATTAACCCAACATATAATGTAACAACTCTCAGTGTACTATTTCAAAAATATTGCAATACTCTGAATTTGCGTGATGGATGGATCCGACGATAACCACTTAAATCAGGGTGAAACTTTATGTATAAATACATTTAACTTTTGTTTAATTGAGACGAAGAGCTTAAAAAAAGTACTAGTTTAAGAAAAAATATTTTAGTATATATTTTGAAGCTTTTGAGTTTTATTTCGGTAAAGTAGAAGAGGTTTTACTTCTAACCATCACTGTCAGTCTTTTAAAACCTTAAAGCTTAGAGAGATTTAAGTTATTAAGTGCTCTCTTTAGCTATTTTCTTCTCTACTATAGTCACTTTTTTTCTGTCATAGCTGTGAGTGTCTTCATGAAAGATGCTGCTTCTTTACCGACTTTAAATTTATATCCTTCCACGTGATTTTCCTTTTTTTACTAGGTGAATGAATACCAAATTGGCAGATCATATAAACCTCACAGTATGGCAGAGATAAAGTTTAGGAAAGGTATAACAAAATAGTCTTAGCTTATGTCAATTGTAGAATTGTAATCGAGCTCATGAATTTAATGCGAAACGTGCATTACAATGTAGCGGGTGGCAGTTTTCCAGGCGAAAAAATTCAGATCTCATGGAAGTCGAGATATTAATGTATGTATATTCTTAGTTGAAACGTGAATAGAAGTAACCTAAAAGTAAATTCATACTGCGTGCTTTTATTTTTCCTCTGCTAAACTTGGATATACAGTCATTTGTGATGTTGGTGATTTTTTAATGCTTTTTGTGGACATTGTTACCATTTTGCAATCTACTACTGTTTATCCTGTGCGTTATTCTGCCGTTTCTACCTTTATCTGATTTCTATATATCTTCTTTTTCGTACCAAAAAGGAATCTTTAAGGGTTGCTATTGCAAAATACTAGTTCTTACTGATAATATGAATAAAATGTAGCACAACGATTAGGTAAAACCGGCTGTCCCACAATGTTGTTCTTTACCTTTTGGTCAACTAAATTAAAAAAAGCTTCTTGCAGGATATTTTACTAGAAAGTAACCCCTTTAAAAAGGTTGTTTCCAAACGATATGGATGTCAATTGACAATGCAGAATGCCTCTATTTCTGTTGGAGTTTATTGGTATTGCGGACCGTGTTTATCAATTTTGGCGACAAAATCCTGTTTTGCTGAAAATGATTGTACATCAAAGCTGTTTCATATTCCAGATTACTAATTCAACATTGATAGATTTAATGCCATGTTCTAATCATTGCATTGTTCATCATTTGCATATCTGCTGTGACTTTAAAAAGTTGAATTTGAACCAATTTCTCAGAACACGGTGTTGCATATGACGAATAAAATATTCGTGAGAGACATGAGAACAGAGTACCACGAGGTATTTTTGGCGACTTTTATTAGCGCTCCGGGCTAAGTCGCGACGTAAGCGGTGCTATGAACGGGAACGGATCTACGCAGGGAATGATAGAGCTACACTAAAGTAGTTAAAAGTAGTTAAAAGTAGTTAAAATAAAAATTATCCGTTGTGAAGTATTGGAGAGAAGGACCAGGAACCAGCAAGGAGCGGCATCTGAACAGAAATGATAGAATACGAATTTAACTGGTTTCAATTTTTGATAAAATCGTCGTTGATCTCCACAGTTAATCATCTTAATTTCACAAAATTAAAAATCTATAAGAATTAAGATTATACTTGACAAAATGGTTTCACAAAGACAGTCGGATACCAAATATATATATATATATATATATATATATATATATATATATATATATATATATATATATATATATATATATATATATATATATATAGAGAGAGAGAGAGAGAGAGAGAGAGAGAGAGAGAGACGACTGTTAAGAATAGTTAAAAGAGGTTTAAAATGTGTTAAGAATGTTTCGAATAGAATCCGAATTCGCATAAATTTAACAAGAAATGAGTAAGGTTAGGGTTTACTTACCCTTGGCTGTTTGAACGTAATTCTACAATTAAATCTGCATCACACAAATAACAAATACTGAGAAATTTCAGAAACAAATTAATGATTTAATTGAGGTAATTAGAATAGAGATTTAGTGAGATTTATTGTCCGCCTTATATTAAGCACCTACACGACTCACAGAATCACAACGAATCGAATCAAATTCTAAAAAGTAAACAAAACAACAGCTGAATTGTCTCGACTACCATTAACCGCAAGTTCAATTCTCAGGTCCTTCTTTATTGCTTTTCCAATGACTAAATCAGAAGAAAAAAGTTATGTTGTCATAATTATCTTTTTTTTTTTTTTTTTTTTTTCCAAGTTGGCGACTGTACCCTATTCTGATGACAAACCGAGATTTTTACTTTATCTGTCTCAGAATTATACCGCGTTGCAAAAATCTGAAAACGTCTTCAGTACATAATTTCTCAAAAGTATATATATATATCGTTACTTTGAAACATTTGTGGTAATGACACAAAAGCATTAATTTATACATTAGCTCGATTTTTGTTAACATCCCAGATTATTAATTCAACACAGACCGATTAACTGCCACATTCTAATTATCGCATTTTTCATCATTTCCGGTGACGCATTTCATCAAAATTTTAAATGGGAGAATATTTTTCCACCCCTCCATTAATTTCAATTCTGCTGAATAAAACATTTCGCGTAATTCGACATCAATATATTTTATGTCATCCCAAACCTCTGACAGTTTGTTAATGAAAATCCATTCCAGCATTTTCCCTTTGTGAAGAATGCGATATGAAATTAGTAATGATTCCAGCTTTACCGGGGGTTGAAGGACTCCTATTACCGCTGCTGGTACCACGAAGAATTTACATCATTTAGTGTCAAGCTTGGACATCATAATTGCATTGTTCCGTAAAGTGATATTTAACTTACAAGAAGAAAAAAAATTATTAAAACTGACACTGTCACTTAATAATTGACTTTGTAATTACGGTTGCGGTTTTTTTTTCTGACTGTTCTTGAATAGGAGGGACTGCGGTTGGAAATTTACATTTTTATTAATTTTACTAAGCATAATTTTCCTCGAAAGGACCGTTATTTATTATTTGTTAATGTTCGTAATATGTACTTCAATATTTCTTTTTGCTGTGGCTTGTTTTTAGGGACACTTTTTACTTCTTTCTACTAAGTAGAGATAGCATTATATTTGGTTGGTTTGGTTTAAAGCGATGCAGTCTATTTTTTGCTACAGGAGAGCTAATGAGATCTGGATTAACTACTTAAAGCCGATTCTGAACAACTATTAACATCCATACCAGAGTAGGGATACGAATCCACTTACTCTAGTACCAAAAAGCAAAGCCCTACTACCGTCTGGTTAAGGAAGTATTGTAATGACGAAAAATTTCCATGCTGAGATTTCAATTGAGGTACTCATTTTGTCAAATCCTGAATCTGATTTTACTGCTTGGTTGCAAGTAAAATAGAACCATGGTCGCAGTGTATTACAGGTTTCCAAACGAATATCTCTGGAGTAGTATGTCAAGCCCTGGGCCTACTTCTTAAAACCGACTCCGAAAGGCTACGGACATCCACACTCTAGTACCAAAAAGCAAAGCCCTACTACCGTCTGGTTAAGGAAGTATTGTAATGACGAAAAATTTCCATGCTCAGATTTCAATTGAGGTACTCATTTTGACAAACCCTGAATCTGTTTTTACTGCTTGATTGCATGTAAAATAGCTCCGTGGTTGTAGTGTAATACAATTTCCTAAACAATACCTCTGGAGGTAGCATGCCAAGCCGTGCACCTACTTCTTAAAACCGACTCCGAAAGGTTACGGACATCCATACGAGGAGCGGGATACGAACCCACGGTTTCTAGTACCGACTAGCAGTGCCCTACTATCGTCCGGTTAAGGAAGCATTGTAACTGCGAAAAGTTTCTATGTTCAGGTTTCAATTGAGGTACTCATTTTGACCAATCCTGGATATGTTTTACTGCCTGAAATAGGTTCATGGTCGCAATGTACAAGCTCTCAAACCATGCCTCTGGAGGTAGAAGGTCAAGCCTGGAGGTTTTCTGCTTGATCCCTACATCTAAATCAAGAGTGTTCATTTTGTGTGTTTGTGTTATATTTTTTAATAATGTTAACCGCCTATATGGTGCTCCCATAATAAAATGAGCAACAGATTCCGTGGATTTGTATGAGCGAATGCTTAATCGGCAAATGCCCCCAGATTATTAAAAAATAATGGCTTATACACTTTTCAAGCATACGAAATTTTTCCAACCGAAAGAAATTTCACTGAAATTTTCTCTACTTGTAAAATACTTTCCATCCAGTTTTATGTTTTTTCGTTTTATTTTTCACATCGCATTTTTCTGAGTCCATGTTGTGTTGTTATAATAAATGTTATTTTAAAAAATAATTATTAGTAAAGAGACAAAAATCAAATACAAACACGTTTCGTTTCCGTGCAATTGTCTTCGACAAATCTGAGACACCAACTTTTTAATCTCGTGTTACAACTGCTATCAAGAATTCAAAGGTGTTTAGAGGGTGTAGGCATGCTAAGGCTGGGGTAAGAGATGCGGAATGCCCCAAACTTTAGAACAGGGGAGGGGGTTTAGGCAACTCTAAAGAAGCTTCAATTTTTAAATAATGTATTGTAATTTACTGGAGTTGGTAAGATGCCGAATAAAAAACTACGCGGGGTAGTGCAAAAAAAGGTGAGATTTTAAGTATTTCTAAATTTTATGATGATTACAACTGTGCAATTTCAGAACTGCAGGTTCTTGTATGAAGACTCGAACTTTAAAAGGACTATAGTGTTTTTACCGTTATTTTTTTATTGTGAGATAAATTAAAAACATTTTTTAAATTAAAATGGCAGATTAATGAACTCTATATGCGTGTGTGTGTGTTTGTCTTCTAGATGTAATTGGTATATTTTTTGTTTTATGGTTTTTTAATTACTAGTAATCAAATAATTTATGAATTATTATTATTCAAATTGTTTTAGCGATATAATTTTAATTTTATATTTCTGTTGACATTTTTGTATGATGATCATTCTAATAAGGCCTAGGTCTCCAATGTCCCCGTCCTCGATAACTGTTGGTCCATAACTGATAAGAAGTGTCACTAAAGATAAGAGTGTTAAAAAATTATTGTAAATTTTTTTCATTATTATAAATTAAAATAGAAGCCTCGTGTGAGGAGTTAAACTGGGGATGCACGTGTTTCTAATTAATACTAAACCACGTTATTGCGCACTCATATGAAAAATAGGTTAAAGTGTGTACGTATATAATTTGTGTGTATGCTTCTTGCTTTTTATTTTCTCCGTTAGGCCGTCATTGGCTCTGTTCCAAGGTGCTTCCTGCGAAGGTGTCGTGTTTCAGCTGTGTTTATTATTGCCCCCCACACTCCTGAAATCGGGTGTTTATTTAAGGCACCTCACTGGGTGTCTCTGACAGGTTAAGAGAGTTAATGAGCAGCTGTGTACTTAAAGATACGTGACTTGAGACCTCAAATCTCGAGCCCTATCTATCAAATACTTACGAGCATTCAAGTTCACGCAGCGTTTAAACTCTCTCAATGCTCTTTTTGTGATGAAAGACAATTCAGAACTGTTTTCTTTTCTCCGGTAGACCAAGTTGAAAAGATAACAGCCCATGGTAAAAGCGAATTCTTACAAATTAAGGAAATTTTCTAAAAAGGGACTGTGTTTTACAAAACGCAGTTATTTTTTGTTACAATCTGTGGTTTGAGTGTTCGTTGTTAATTAAAAATTTTATCGCATTCAAATATGTGCGCCGAACGATTGTCGAATTGGTAGGGAATATTCGCGGATTCAAATCCCACTACTGGTATGGATGTCTGTAGCCGTTCACAATCGGCTTTAAGGACTAGGTTTCAGTCCCTTTAGCCCTCATGTAGCAAAACAATAAACCGTAGCGCTCTCAACCAACCAGTCAAATCTTTTCATGATATAGGTTTGGTTTGGTTTCGAGTGCTACGGTCTATTTTTTGCAGTTATCAGAGTGGTTCTTATCCGAACATTTGTCCTAGTTTGTTCCGAAAATTATAAAAAGAAAACAGATTTTTTTTTGCCCGAAAATTTAAAAAAATATCTAAAAAATCTGTTTCTTAAAATTAAAAAAATAAAAGTTTTTTAAAACCATCTTTCGCTTCAAATAAAAAATATATAAATGAATTTTGAAGATAATTATAAAGTTTTATATCTTTTCTCACCCGTTTTTCTTTTTTGATGTGTCCACAAATTTATCTTTCTGCCGAAGAACAGCAATAATATGTTAAAATTTAAATTCATGTATTCATATTAAGAAATTGAATTATTGTTTTCTAGATAACCAACACACACATTGATATATGTGTGTTTGTATTATTTTATACAGAACACACTTATATTTGCAACTCTATAATAAGGTGATATATATTAGAACATATTAATATATTGATATTTGGTAAACGATAAATCACAATATTAAAATTCAGATATCATCCACCTCTAGTTTTGACATCCAGAAATTAACCTTAATATAGTTTTTATTTTAAATTAGTAGCATATACTTTTTCAGAAAATTTTGTAGAATCTTCAAAATTTTTTTTCTTACTGTGAATCACTACTGATAAAGACTACTGATTAAAGCCAATTCCGAACGGCTACGGATATTCTTTCACAGCAGAATTTGAACCCGTGAACTCCAGTACCGAAGATCAGCGCCCTAACCATTCGGCCATCGTTCGGCTTGCATAGTATAGGAAGTTCTTAATGAACGAATGGGTAGATTTATGCATGAGAGCGTGTACTTACGTACATATGTGTTTTCTCTCATTAATATACAGAAATATCTCTTACCTAATATACTGAGAAAATATAAATTAACTCTTTACGGTTCAATGTCTCGAAATAATCTTTCTTGCTGAATGTAGAAGCTTGACAATTACTGTTGATACTTGTTTTAACTCGGTTAAAATTGCTAGGTCGACTGTAAATTGTTGTAACTCAAACATTAATTTCAACCAGATCACTACTGGAAATGAGGAAATTTAATTTGAAACGCAAGAGGTTGACCTGGTCTTCAATCAGTAAATTTCAATATCTGTAAGATGATAATATACATTAATTTTGATGAAATACTAAGGATTAGCTTATATTAAGGATTTATACATTGTCTGTGTAATCGAGCTCTATCAGTGTAAGACTTTGTTTCCAAAGTAATTTGCATTCCGTGTATATTGGCAGTCATTTAAAACTGTTTGTTGAAGCACGTTTTGCATCTAGCTGAATTACTCAATACTCATGGTACTATTAGAATCCAGCAATAAAACTAGACATGCCGACTACTCTCGATTTTCCAGAACTGCTTCAGAGAAATAAGAGAAAATGATACCGAAAACTCTAAAATTCTAGAATTTCAGCGGATACTCAGTAATAAGTCTCGCCAGAAAAAATATTGAATGTATTACTCTTTCCACACAGTAATGCTGCATGTGAAAGAGTTTTCAGTATTGCGCGGAAAATTTAAGCTGAAATTTGGTCGTATTTTAATAGACAAACTGTAGAATCCCTGTTGGTAGAAAAATGTAAATATTTTAATCAGGATCAATTTTGAACAAAAAGATCACAGTTCAGCTATCAAATAGAAAATCTCGCCAGAAAAAATACTGAATATATTACTCTTTCCACACAGTAATGCTGCATGTAAAAGAGTTTTCAGTATTGCGCGAAAAAATTAAACTGAAATTTGGTCATATTTTAATAGACAAACTGTAGAAAATCCCTGTTGGTAGAAAAATGTAAATATTTTAATCAGGATCAATTTTGAACAAAAAGATCACAGTTCAGCTGTCAAACACAAAATCTCGCCAGAAAAAATACTGAATACATTATTACTCTTGCCGCACAGTAATACTGCATGTGAAAGAGTTTTCAGTATTGCGCGGAAAAACCAAACTGAATTTTGGTCATGTTTGAATAGACAAACTCTAGAATCAATGATACAATCAATCAACTCTAGAATCGATGAAAGAAAAATGTAAATATTTTAATCAGGGTCAATTTTGAACAAAAAGATCACAGTTCAGCTGTCAAACAAAATCTCGCCAGAAAAAATACTGAATATATTTTTTTACTCTTGCCGCACAGTAATACTGCATGTATAGCAGTTTTCAGTATTGTGCTGGAAAACCAAACTGAATGGTTTTGAATAGACAAACTCTAGAATCATGATAATAATCAACTGTAGAATCCCCGAAGATAGAAAAATGTAAGTATTTTAATAAGGGTCAATTTTGAACGAAAAGATCACAGTTCAGCTGTCAAACAAAATCTCGCCAGAAAAAATACTGAATATATTACTCTTTCCTCACTGTAATGCTGCATGTGAAAGAGATTTCAGTATTGCGCTGAAAAACCAAACTGATGTTTGGTCATGTTTGAATAGACAAACTCTCTCAATGATATCTCAACTCTAGAATCGATGAAAGAAAAATGTAAATATTTTAATCAGGGTCAATTTTGAACGAAAAGATCACAGTTCAGCTGTCAAACAAAATCTCGCCAGAAAAAATACTGAATATATTTTTACTCTTGCCACACTGCATGTATAGCAGTTTTCAGTATTGCGCGGAAAACCAAACTGAATTTTGGTCGTGTTTGAGAATAGATAAACTCTAGAATCAATGATACAATCAATTAACTCTAGAATTGATGATAGAAAAATGTAAATATTTTAATCAGGGTCAATTTTGAACAAAAAGATCACAGTTCAGCTGTCAAACACAAAATCTCGCTAGAAAAAATACTGAATATATTATTACTCTTGCCGCACAGTACTGTAATACTGTATGTGTAACAGTTTTCAGTATTGTGCTGAAAAACCTAACTGACTTTAGGAAAAATTTGAATAGACAAACTTTAGAATCCACGATTATAGAAAAATGTAAATATATTAATCAAGGTCAATATTACTATAAAAAAAAAACTTTTCTGAAAAATAACTTAAAGTTAAAAAAGCTATTAACACATTGTTAAATGCGTAAATTTTAATTTACCCTTTATAATTTACTACTGTGCGTTTATTTGTAATTTAATTTGCTCAATTTTAATTTAGAAACTAATAAAATAAGTAAGTATATTATAATTTGTTTGGGTTATTGTGTTTTGTAGCATGTAAAAACCTTACGGTTGCTAAAATATGTGTTGGCATTGTAAAAAGTGTGATTCTCTCTTAGATACAGTTTGGGATTTTGTTTGAATTAGCAAAAAACCATTCTTTCAAGAAAAATTATTTTTATGTGTAATTTAAAATGAATATTTCATGTTTCTCTTATAAAGCTGCATATTTAATAATGCATCTTGCTGAAATATTAAGAAATAGTTCTTGTAATTTAATAAGTGTGATATAAAACAGGTGCGATCAACATATGAAAAAGGTGTAATATTTCACACCTATATTCCAGGTGCAATTTAATGTATAATTTAAAATGAATATTTCATCTTTCTCTTACAAAGCTGTATGTTTAAAAATATATCTTGCTATCACATTAAGAAATATTTCTTGTACTTTGATGAGTGACTGAATACAGGTGGGAACTGCATATGAGAAAGGTATATTTCACATCTATATTCCAGGTGTAACTTAAGGTATATTCCAGGTGTAATTTAATGTATAATTTAAAATGAATATTTGTCTTATAAAACTGTATATTTAACTGTATTTTAACTGTATAATATCTTGCTGCCATATTAAAAAATATTTCTTGAAATTTGATATAAGTGATTTATTACAGGTGGGATCTGCATATGAGATATACTTTACACCTGTATTGCAGGTGTAACTTAATATCATAACCACGCCGCGAACCAAGTATATGTCAGTGGGTAATTGTAACTACAAAAATATTCCTCAAATGCCTTTCTAAAGACCTCCCCGTCTAGTTTGATCTCCTAATATCATGTTGCCATATTAAGAAATATTTCTTGTCATTTGATATAAGTGTGATTTAATACAGGTGGGATCTGCATATGAGAAAGGTATATTTCACACCTGTATCCAGGTGTAATTTAATATCATAATCACGTCGCGAACCAAGTATATGCCAGTGGGCAATTGAAACTACAAAAATATTCCTTAAATGCCTTTCTAAAGACCTCCCCGTTTGCTTTGGTCTCGTTATATCATGTTGCCATATTAAGAAATATTTCTTGTCATTTGATATAAGTGTAATTTAATACAGGTGGGATCTGCATATGAGAAAGGTATACTTCACATCTGAATTCCAGGTGTAATTTAACGAGTAATTTAAAATGAATATTTCACCTTTCTCTTACAAAACTGTATGTTTAAAAATATATATTGCTATCATATTAAAAAATATTTCTTGTACTCTGTGGGATTTAATACCGGTGGGAACTGCATATGAGAAATGTATATTTCATATCTGTATTCCAGGTGTAATTTAACGAGTAATTTACCAAGAGGTGTCAAATGACCCCATTTTTCGTTATTTTTACCATTATAAAAAATGTCCGGTAGGTTTAGTGTTAATGTCTAATTTTAAATTAATATTTCATCTTTCTATTATAAATCCATAAAAATATATATCTTGTTGCCATATTAAGAAATATTTCTTGAAATTTGATATAAGTGTGATTTATTACAGGTGGAATCTGCATATGACCCCATTTTTCGTTATTTTTACCATTATAAAAAATGTCCGGTAGGTTTAGTGTTAATGTCTAATTTTAAATTAATATTCCTCAAATGCCTTTCTAAAGACCTCCCCGTCTAGTTTCATCTCCTTATATCATGTTGCCATATTAAGAAATATTTCTTGTCATTTGATATAAGTGTGATTTAATACAGGTGGGATCTGCATATGAGAAAGGTATATGTCACACCTGTATCCAGGTGTAATTTAATATCATAATCACGTCTCGAACCAAGTTTGTAAGTCAGTGGGTATTTGAAATACTCCACTCAAATGCCTTTCTATCTAAGTACTCCCCATCTGGTTTGGTCGCGGTGCCGAAATGTCTATGTTATCGACGATCTGAACCTGAAGAAAAGAAGAAGAAAAAAAAAAAACAGGTGTGCACTTTGTGGTGCACACCATCTGTGGCCCGAAGGGGGCAGCAGATGTCCTGTGCCTTATTCCAATCTGGTTTTTCACGGTGGTGGCCAGGTGCAGTACAAACAGAAAATTGGCCCCTGGCGTCTTTTTCACTTCTCGAAGGAGTGCTTTCTTTATCACACTTCACTGGAGAGCTGCACAAACTCGTTTCGGCCGTAATAATAAATTGATGGCAATTTTTTTTCTCTCTTTTATTTTAACTCGACCTAATTTATCGTTGGAGTACCTGTCGTAGATAATAGTGTTGGAGGTGTCAAGTGTCTAGGATCGCCCGAGTTAGTTGTCTTTTATCCTGAACTTCGTGCCATCTGTTGGCGATATAAAAATAATAGATTCTGAAGTAGATCATAATCTTTTTTTGAATTAACTAATTTGGATGCGTTAGTGTTATTAATAAGAGTTTAATCATTATAAATATTTGATATTAAATGGCATACGCGCTATGAATTTTATTTTGTGCCCATTAAAACTATCATGTGGATTTCTTGATTTAATCATTTATTTATAGAAATAACCGTTAATTAAGAAAAATCATCCCCTATATAATAATAGCCTAAGTTATCAGTCCGTCTGTCCTCCAATTTATGAAGCGGTTGGACCTGGAATGTATACAGGCATCCATTCAAAGAGAATAAAGTTTATCTTCTCCTAAACTATCGATCCGATTCTAAAATAAATTTGTATAAATATGCTTCATATCACAGCAAAAAATACTGTCGTCTTTAAAACGTTCGAAATCCAACCCTTCCCCCCGTTTCGAAAGTTTAATGCCATTATTTCAAGCGCTATTTTCCCCGGTTAAGAGCAGGCGATTAAATTTATCCATTTATCACTTAATAAACAGGTAAAAATAACAATTTTTCTAGCATTGTGACGTCATTTCTTTAAACATCTCATTTAATCATTTCTTATTTTAAACTATTTAAATATCGTCTACACTATTTTAATATCTTTTATTACTGAACTTGGATATTACATAAATGATTTTCTTTTATATTTGGTTTAAATAACAGATTAGGTACATATGTGATAATTTTAAATTGAATCATTGATTATGTTTTGTTGCAATGAAACTTTTACCACCGGTATTAACAATAAATTCTTTTCATATAAGTCTAGGAGTCTATTTCACGGACTCATAAATATCTAACTTTTAATTTATATATATTTGGAAATTAAGAAGTTTGTTCTTTTGTGTGTTTGTTTATTATACATAAAACACGGTTCGACTAAATGAATTCAATGTGATTCTAAACTGCATTACAGGATCGGGAGACTGTAGAGGAGTATGACGATAAATAAATTATTGAAAGTGAACCAGATTAATTCTCAGCCAAAAAACAAACCTTTTTTTATATGCCTCATTGGGCATTAACAGTTCTGGAATATTGAAAATTTTACTAATCCCGTTATATGATGCTAGTTTTTATAATAATAGCCTAAATTATCTGTCCGTCTGTCCTCAAATTTATGAAGTGGTTGGACCTGGAATGGCATTCATATTGGATTCTTGATAAGGTAGGGTTAGCAATGTTCGAAATCCACCCCCTTCCCCCCTTTTCTAGCATTTAATGCCACTATTTCAAGCCCTATTTTCCCCAGTTAACAGCAGGTGATTAAATTTATCGATTTGTCATATTATAAAAAGGTAAAAATTAAACAAAATTTCTAGCATTATGACGTCAATCCTTTAACCACCGCATTTAATCATTTATTATTTTAAATTTTTTAAATTTCGTCCGCATTATTTTCATACGTTTTACCACTGAACTTAGATATTACGCACATAATTTTCTTTTATATTTGTCTTAAATATCAGATTAGGTAGATATGTGACAATTTTATATTTAATCATCGATTATGTTTTGTTGCAATGAAAATTTTAACACCGGTATTAACAACAAATTCTATCTACCTCCAGAGTGTAGTGGGAATGATAGTTTCATTCCTTTACTTCCTTTTATTACTGTGGCAAAAAACATTGGGAAGAACTTAAAGATTATTTCGACGTATCTAAGAAAACTGTGAACTATCTTTCTAAACGAATGGAACGTGATTCTAAACTGCATCACAGCATCGGGAGACTTTAGAAGAGTATGAAGACAAACAATTTATTGAACTTGCACCAGATAATTCTCAGCCAAAAAACAAACCATTTTTTTTTTAATCTGCCTGATAAAATTCTTTACAATTCTGGAATTTAAAAAAAATTTAACTGATCCCTTCATATGACGGGTTACATGCTAGTAGAATAAATAAATATATATACAGTCGATCCCCGTTATTACGAACTTGAAGAAACTAAAGATTCTGTTACATCTGATAAATCACTATATTCAAAGCATTAAGAAAAATGTTAGGTGTAACAAAATGTGTAACTTATTAATTGTTAAATGCATTCCGTAGTGATTTAATTGAGAAATTAAATGCAGATTTTTAATCACATTTTAATCATAGTTTATCGATTGACTTAAAATACAGAATAGGGAAAAAATAATTAATTTTACCTTTTAGAGGTTACTCACTGTTTGGGTACCCAAATATTCCGTAATTGTAATGTGATTCGCAGAAGATTTTTAGAAAGTCTTTATCTTATACAACAAAATATCTCAAAACATTTCCTCCCAATGTTTGAGCGAACAAATATTTTAACGCCTTTTGTGCTTATAAAATTTGAGACGAAATACTATTTTCATAACTTAAAAAATGTTGAAAAAGAACTGACGAAAAAATTAAGCGGATGACTTGGAAAGTTTGTTTATTTCCAGTTTCTAACTTTTGGGATAACCGTTATAAACTATCATGAAAAACCATATGAAACAGAGGGAATCTAGATTTCTGTTCGTCATATGACGGTATTCGACTGTATATATGTATTGGACTAGAATTTTATTCCTACTTTGGAAATGTTTCACAACGTTAAAGAAGGCTGAGGAAAAGAGTAAGTGGATCACTGAAAAACTTCTTTATATCCTATTTCTAACTTATGGCCTGTCTCCTATAAACTATCATGAAATATACGAAAACGGTGGGACTCAAATTTATGTTCTTATATGATGATATTCGACTGTGTGTGTGTGTGTGTAAGATTAAAATACCTTATTTACGTCTTTTAAAATTAATTTATATTAATTTAATAACTTTTGTCCATAAAGTACGTTCGGGGTTTTCGTGGTAATTCTGATTATTCTCTCCAGGCACGCTATAGACATAATTCAGCCTCTGTCTGTACTACTTTAGCCAAACTTTAGTAAGCTCGTTCTCTTTAAACATGGGTATTTTTTATCACGTGATCAATTGTGCTTAGGGATTATTCGTAGTCTTTTTACCTGAGGAATACCTACTTGAAAAGTGTGTGTGTGCAGGATCACAATGTCTGGGTGCACGATTTTGTAAAGGTGTTTGCCTGTTGTACTGATTCCATGTTTCTTACCAGAAATAATCTGTGTTGTGATTTTGAATGAATCTCGCCCATATTACTTACATATACATATATATACATATATATAAAATATATATATTTTATATTATGTGTGTGTATCGCGAAGACGTCGAGCCTCTGAGACCCGAGCGTTTTAAAAGCATTCCACACAAAATCACCTAATAGAAATAAATATTTAAATTTTCAGTAGCTGCCTTAAAGGTCTTCTAAACCCCAATAACATGCATTTCCGCAATTTTGCAATTTTATATAGTTTTCTGAAAGAGATACTTCTAATTTATTCGGGCACAAGGAAGTGCATGCGCATACACTTCTGCCTTGTTATTTAGTTTTTGTGGTTGGAAGAGAGAGTATTGTCAAAAACTACATCGTTTATCATTAAAATGATGAAATATAAAGATGTGATTTAAATATTTAACTTGTGTGTGTTTTATGTTTGTGTTTTCGGAATACTAATGAAAAAAGATCTATAGTCCAAAATACTTTTAAAAATTAATATTTCAAGTAATCTGAAATATATATTAAACTTTTAATAAAGTAGATTTGGCAATACAAATTGTTCTAGTTATTCATATTCTTTTCATATTCTTATAGTCTTTTGGATGTATGCGGAATGTTCAGGGTTCAAACAATTGTGTAACCCTGTATGGAAGTCGTAAACCTTCCACACGCAATCCATCTTTCTTCCAATCTGTTTAACATTTTTTTAGGGTTAATGGAGTTATATTACGCATTTCTTTTTCTATTATATTTATTTACCTCTATGTAACTGTCGCGGTGAGTGCATTACATAGTAAGTATTTTAATTTCTGCTTTAATTTTCTATCTATCATTTTTTTTATACTATATATATATATATATATATATATATATATATATATATATATATATATATATATATATATATATATTGAACACTATATATATATACTGATTCAAAATTCCGGAAATGTTTCAAAACATTAAATATATATAAATAATTAACATAATTGTATACGGAAGTATGTATGTATATCTTCTTATTCAATAATCAATAAGTAGTAATATTCTCCGTTTAATCATGCCTTCTTCACAAGCTAAAAGAAAAAAAATAATATAGCAATTAACATGATCTATTTGATTAAAGCGTGATATTTAAATTTCGCGTGTTTTTGTTTTCATGCCGCATTGTTCTCCTCATTTTTAAAAGGATAAAAGAAAACAGTGATAATAAATTCTAAACGTTTCCGTGTATATGATTACTTCAAAATTTCTGGCATCTCCCCCAACCGGTACCAGCATTTCGGAATAGCTGAGCTGCCATTGCAGCTGTGCCAGATGCACTTTCCCTTATTTGATCGTTTTCGTCGCGATTGAGAATTCGACTTGCGTAAAAACTTGCTGCTTGCTGACTCAACCGCAAGGTTTCTATTACCATAGCTCAGGTTTTCTTTTTTTTCTGTGTTTCTAGGTAATGTAATGTTTGATGACGAGCAAGAGAGCGAAATGCTTGTATATGCCCTTTTATGTATGCAGCTGTGTTTCGCTGTATTTTTTTTTTCTTTTTAAACCGTTTGTATCTGACCAACTGACAAAAGGGTTATTATGGGTATTAAAAAAAGAGAATGTGTGATTTATGATTCAGATATTTCCTTAGCTTGTTAGTAGTTTAGATTAATTTTATTTTTTCAGTTGTCTAGGCACGATCGTAATTATTAAATTGGGGTTGCAGGTGTATTTGAAATACTGTCATTTTGACGTCATGCGTTTGCTTAATAGTTCGAAGAATTGTTCTTTCATTTTTAATTGACAGAGTTCTGTCTTGAGGCATATAATTGTTATTCTATTATTAAAGCAAATGGGGAAAATATAAAAATATAGAAAATATCTTTTATTTAGTTTTAATGTTTATTCTTTTCCCTCCTAATTTGCTTTCTTACTCCTACTTATTGTCTCACCTAAGACAGTATATCATATATACCTGTATCGTGCCCTTTATTTTCCCCCAAATTTAGGATATGTGTCATACACGGGATAATTTTTTTAGCTTTTTGTAATCACATTTATGTATTTTAAACACTGATCTTTAAAGAAGATAAAAATGTTAAAAGTCATACTCCATAGAACTATTGTTACATTTAAATTTTTCATTCCTATTGCACTTCTTTTATATAACATAGCTCGTAACAAAATTTATTAACTTTGAACGCAGAATTTCTGACTTTCCCCTTTTATGTTATATGTTGCGCTGCTTGCAGCTAAAGTTAGGTCTGTACCTGCCATATTGTTTCTCTCTTAATGTTAACCTATGAGAAGAAATGATATTCACTCTGACCGGCTTGCATTTTCATCAAGATATTTCTTTCTAATTCTCTATAGTTTAAAATATATATTTTTTTTCTCGAAATTGCTTTTTTTTTATAAGGAAAAGGTAGCATTTTAGAGAATTTGATGTTTTATCACATGGTTTATTATCGTTTTAATAAATTTTAAATTGTGAGCCGTTCAGAGGGAATTTTAATTTTCCTCATAGTTTACGTTAAAATGTGAAGAACCAAATATGGTAGGTACAGATCCACTTTAAATGGTGCAGGATAACTCGATATTACGTCTATTGTGCCGAACTCTTAGAAATTCTAGGAATCCGTCGGCAACACGAGAATGACTATGTGCCAGACTCTCATAAAAATTTCAAGGTTGCGATTGGCAACAAAGAAAAGGAGAGAATGGTCTGCGATGATCGGAGAGACATTTTGTTTCTGAAATGCATCTGTAAATGTATTGTGTATTAATATATGCCTGTGGGCTGTGTAAAATCAGTTGCCTGAAATCTACTATACCACTTCATACGTAACACCAGTTTACTCACATGTTTTCCGAAAGTAATCTTTACTTATAATATAAAAAGGAATAAAATACTATCCTTGCATACGTCTTTTAAAGGGGGGGGGATGTTGTCTTCAATTTCAGGCCCCGCGATCATTTTATAGTATCCGAAAGCCAATGACAACAGACAACTGATAACAGCGCGGATGACTTCGTTGAGAATGTAATCTTGTTTAAATTAGTTTACAATCTGAAAAATACCTTGTATGTCAAATTTCAAGTACGTTTTATTATACACGATGTAATTTTTTTCTTCTAAAATACAGGTGCCGAACGATTGGTTAGGGTACTGGCCTTCGGTACCGGAGTTCGTGGCTTCGAATCCCACTGTGGCATGGATATTTATAGCCGTTCGGAATCGGCTTTAAGCTATAGGTCCCGGTCTCATTAGCCCTCGTGTTGCAAAAAGTAGACCGTAGCGCTATAAACCAAAGCAAAATACAGGTTGCCCGTGATACACGATTAAATACAGTATTAGTTCTTATACTAGCATATAGCCCGTTACATGAAGGGATCAGTAAAAACTTTACTGGCCGTATGTTCGTTGCCAACTTTAATTTATCTTGTCATATTACGTGATACGATGGACAAAGAAGGTTTTAATACTGACAGTGATTATTTAGCGGTACATATGAATGACTCCAAAATTTGGCGAATCGATTGCAAACCATGTGGGTATGTATAAAAACCAAACGAACAAACTTCTTAATTTTCTAAGAAATATTAACTTAAACGCTAGATATTTATTAGTCCATGAAATAAACTCATAGATTTTTATGAAAAGAATTTGTTGTTAATACCGGTGATAAAATTTTCATTGCAACTAAAAATAATCGATAGTTAAATATAAAATTATCACACATGTACCTAATCTATTATTTAAGCCAAATATAAAAGAAAATTGTCTAGGCAATATCCAAGTTCAGTGATAAAACGTATGAAAGTAATGCAGACGATATTTAAATAATATAAAATAAGAAATGATTAAAGGAAATGGTTAAAGGAATGACGTCATAATGCTTAAAAAAATGTTATATTTATATATTTATTATGTGATAAATTGATAAACTTAATCGCCTGCTCTTAAATTGGAACTTGATATAATAACATTAAATGCTCATAAAGGGGGAAGGAGTGGCTTTTGAACGTTTTAAAGACGATACTTTGAATTTTGCTAACCCTAACTCCTCAAGAATCCAATATGGATGCCTCTAACCATTCCAGTTCGAACCTGTTCTTAAATTCGAGGACATACGGACAGATAACGTAGGCTATTATTATATAGCGCTATTCTAAATTGGTCACTTCATAGATTCCTTAAAACTTAATTGTTTTTCCTTTTTTGCGTATGTGTGTGTGGAACATAACTAACTTTTAAAAAAAGTTTATTTTAAATAGCATTTGTAGTTGATTAAGATGTTACAGGTACTTTATAAAACAGTTGAAGAAAAGTATTGTATTTTTAAAAAATGTTCACATATAATTCGTGTAATTGACTTGCTAATAGAATTAACTAGTAAATATTTATAATATAGTATTAACTAGTAAATATTTAAGTACCTTGTTAGTCGAGGTACAGAAAATAATATAATTTTAAAATTAAGGGAAAACATTAATAATTTTCCTATTTTCTCGCAGTTTTTACCGGCGGCACTTTCAATGCCTTTATATTTCACGTCTAAATAGAAAGAAATTCGTTTCCATCGATTGATCATTTATTCCAGTTTTAAGTTTTCTCCGATTCCACTTCATATAATCTTTGCAACTCCTTTTTTTCCACCTTTCTTCATTTCATCGACCATTCAAATAAATTGCAAAAGGCTTGATTCTATTTTTTTGTTTTTCTTATGAGGAGATATCGACAGAGGATATAAATTGCAAATTCTTTCAGCAGTACCCGAAGAATTCCTCCATCTATTTTGTCACTCTTACTCAGACGTCTACCATGTCTCTTTTATTCGTGGGGAGTGTTTTAAATTAGGTTTTTAAAACTTTACCGGAGAAAGCTCATAAACAAAAATAATAGGGAAATGAATGCATGTGTGTGTGTGTAGACAAATTCGTTCTCTTTTCCACTTCCAGCATTTACCTATGCATGAGTTGGGCATTGATTTTTCATCTGTTCTCCTTTCACCACTTTTCCTCTTTTATTTATTTATTTATTTTTATTTCAAGGGAATGGAGAATAGGTTTATCATAAATGAAACTTTACTATGAATATTAGAAAATCAAAATGCATAAAATTTTACCGTGACAAAAATTATGTTTTCATCCTTCTTCGCAACCTAAAAAGAGAAAGCTGTTTAAAATGTTATAATTACGTATTTTTAATCAAGAAGAAAGAGGGGAGGAGGTTAATATATATTTACATATATATGTGTGTATATATATATATATATATATATGTGTGTGTGTGTATATATATATATATATATATATATATGTGTGTGTGTGTGTGTGTATATATATATATATGTATATATATATGTGTGTGTGTATATATATATATATATATATATATGTATATGTGTATATATATATATATGTATATATATATATATGTGTGTGTGTATATATATGTATATATATATATATATATATATATATATGTGTGTGTATATATATGTATATATATATACACATATATACATATATATATATATATATGTGTGTGTGTGTATATGTATATATATATATGTGTGTGTATATGTATGTATATATATATGTATATGTGTATATATATGTATATATATATGTGTGTGTATATCTGTGTATATATATATATATATTATGTATATATATATACATATATATACATATAAATATACATATATATATACATATACATATGTATGTATATATATATATATATATATATATATATATATATATATATATATATATATATACCTGCATTAAGAAAATTGTGACGAAAATTAGTGACTGTACGAAATCGTGTAATAAAGTTTTTATTGTTACTTTTTTAGTACTAACTTTTTTTTTAGTTTAAATTGACTAAGTCGATTAAAAACTGTATGTAAAGTACAAATACTTATCATCTTACGACCTGTTTAACGACCACTCTGTAATATATGTTTATTATTTATATTTGGCTTACGTAAATTTATTCTTAAAGGTAAATGATTGAATGTTTCCTCTTGTAATCCATGTTATAATTATTACAACTTATTTATAAATACAGTTAAATACTTTGCAGATTTTTTTAAAAATTATCTTGAACAAGTTGACTACTATTAACTTTTGGCTAAGTTTTATTTGCCTTAGTGGTACCTCCTAATAAACGTAAATGTTAAAGCCTATCATTAGAATAAGAACTTACATATATTCATTCATGCATACATACAGACTCGTACGAAGGGAGAAGACGGTTGATAGAGGTGAGCCCATAAGCAAAATATTCGACTTTACGAATGCTGAAATAATTTCTCATATATTTATATTTTTTTTTCGGTATTTTTTAGTTTTAGTGCGTTACATGCATTTCAACCAAATAAGTGCAAAAATGATTAGAAAGTACGAAAGTAAAAGTGAAATTGAATTTCCATTTCAGGTACATTATATATTTCTTATATATTTAAAAATAGCATATTGAACTTTGCGAGACTGTTTAGGCGTAGTTCGTTAAGCCCCTCCCAAGATAAAGTTCTAGGTGCACACCTGTATACATAAAGACACAATGTCTTTGCAAAAGTGTTCGTGTGTGTGAATTAATCACTTTTGTCTTCACTAATCAAATTTGTTTTGTAGAGTTTTTCTGTTTATTTCAATAATTTTTGCATTTTGGTCTGAATGAAGCATGTTATACGATGACGATAATTTTATAATTACTAGAGTATGAATGCATTTACTAAAGCAATTCTTTTTTATCGGTTACTTATCTATAACAACTTATCTATATCGGTTTTATCTTTTACTTATTCTATAAATTTTCTTATCTATGCATATTTATACCGATAATTATCTATTAATATTACTATATCTATAATTATCTATATCTATTAATACCGATATATTTATAATTATCTATATTTATTAATACTAATATATCTATTAATATTAATATATCGATTCTTATCTATGCTTATATACTATTCGATATCGGTTACTATCGGTTTTATCTATTACTTATTCTAATTAAATTTTCTTATGTATATATCTTATACCTATTATTATCTATAATATCTATTACTAGTGATAAATATTAATGTTAATATATCTATGATTATCTATATAATTATCTATACTTTCTTATCTACACTTATTTACTTTTTATATCGGTTACAATCGGTTTTATTTATTGCTTATTCTAGTTTTAAGTTTTCTTATCTGTACATTTCTTTTAATTATTTATTAATATTAATATAGTTATAATTATCTATAATAGCTATTAATACTAATATATCTATAATTATCTATCTATAATATCTATATCTATAATAACCTATAATTTATTTTTTAAATATATTTATCTATTTTTATCTACACTTATTTAATTTTCTATATCGGTTACTATCGGTTTTATCTATTACTTATTCTAGTTCTAAATTTTCTTATCTATACTTATGTTGTTCCTATAATTATCTATTATTAGTAATATATCTATTAATTCTGATATACCTATTACTATATCTAATTTTCTATAATACTTATATGTATAATTATCTCTTCTTACCTATACTTATTTACTTTTCTATATCGTTTTTATCTATTGGTAATTCCAGTTTTAAATTTTCTCCCATTCCACCTCATATAACCTATGCAACATTTTTTTAAAATACATTTTATTTCACCGACCGTTCAAATAAATCACGCTAGGCTTATTCCAATTTTTTTTCATTTTTCGACAGACGATATAAATTGCGAATTCTCTTGACAACACCAAAGAATTCCTCCATCTATTTTGCCTTCCTCACTCATTCGCTCACTGCGTCTCTTTTTATTCGCTGGGAATGTTTTAAATTAGGTTTTTAAAACTCGACCGGTGAGATGTCCTAAACAAAAATAAGACCGAAAGACCTGCGAGTGTGTAGATGAAATTGTTCTCTTTTTTTTTTTCTACTTCTAACGCTTATCTATGCATGAGTTGGGGATTGATTTTTCATTTTCTCTTCTTCTCTTCGCGACTTTTCTCTTTTATTTTTTGTTTCGGGTAAAAAGAGAAACGGGGAATGGGTGAAGAGGTCGAACGAAATGAAACTACTACGAATATTAGAATCCCAAAATACTTTTTTTTTTTTTATCTTTCTCGCCATTTAAACACTGAAAGCGTTTTAAAATTTTATAATTCTGTTAGTTTAACGTTTCTTTTCTGTCTTTCTTATGAAATTTATAATAATAGTAATAATAGGGCTTCACAGCAGATTAGGGTGCCCGCGGAATTTGACTCTTTATCTATATTTATCATCGCCAAGTGAGTTTTCTCATGGCAAATTTAGGGCTATTTCGACTGCAATTGTGTATACAATTTTTGTATACTGTTTTAAATATTTTGATACTTATTGTTTACACTTTTAACTGCATTTTCATTGTATTTATAAAGTACCCATATCTGCAAAGTTTCAGTATGATTTAGAAAATTAAAAAAAAATTTGTGCTCCATGCGTTTGTAAAATTAAAATTTTGGTAGATTTGTGTATAATTTTTATCTATACTGTTTAATGTTATTTTAATACTTATACCTTATGTTTTCTATTGTATTTTTATTGCTCTCACGGTTGTTTATCACCGCCATCTTAAATGGCATGTTGGCACTATTGGCGACAAAAAATATCGCCAAAATAACTATTAGCACCTTAAACTGCATTTTAACCTAATAATAATAAAAAAAATCTTTTAGTATACAAACCACATATATAATATTTCATAATTGTTTTAAAATTTATAAACTTTTAAATTTATAAAAAATAAATTATGTATTTTTTATAAAAATTTTAATTGCGTATGTTTAATGTTTTTTTTTATTTAATTTCGAAATTTTTTTTATTTTATATACTGGCTATCGAAATTATCAATATTAGAAGAAAAATACCATACTATAAAATTATATAAGATAAAATATAAAATTACATAAGTTTATAAAATTACACACGAAGTATATTAGAGCTTCGTCCTTTATATGTATGTGTATCTAATATGAATATTTATAGTTTGGCTTTAAGTACTAGAGCTTTTTCTGTTAAAAAAAAAAAGAAAAAGGAAAGAAAACTAACAAAGGCAAAATTTGACCGGGACCTATACCTTTAAGCAGATTTCTAGCAATTTACGAACTTCAACGGTATTAAAACGTGCAAATTACGGTATTCACATGTAACGCCCAACTGATTCTAATGTATGTGTATTTGCGTGCGCTTGTATACACATAGATCGGGAGTGAACGCATATGAATTTTTATTTATTTATTTATTTATTTTTTGCATGGCCAAACACATACACATTATATGTGTATGTATGTGTGTATATATATAGGTCTGTGTATATATATATATATATATATATATATATATATATATATATATGTGTGTGTGTGTGTGTGTGTATACCTGTATATATATATAATTATATGTATGTAACACGGCGAAATTTAATCCACCAGTCACGTGGAATCAAGCCCCTATTTACTTACCCTGGCTTCTAGGCAAAGAGAAGCCCTAGGCAACTACACTATTGATGTAAACAGTCGGGGCACATTGGAGGGAACGGCGAGTCCGTAAAAGAACTTAAACGTTTATTGAGTTAAGAGAACAACAAGCGACTCTCTCAAAGGTAAAATGATCATGACAGAATGATCATGAAAAAATGTGTGGATTACTGAGTTGGACTCCAGAGGGAGACACGGATAATTCTACCAAGAAATCTGCAACTAAGTCAGCGAATTTAACAGTCAGACAGGAACTTAGATCATTGAAAAGTGAACCGGGAGAAGCTGGAAAATATGGAGAGTTGGTAGAAAATTTGCATTTATTGCAGAGAAAGCTTTAAGAAATGGATTGGTAGAATTTTAAATCGCGGACACTCCTTAAATTGGCTGAGAAAATAGATTAAGGAATAAGAATGTTAAAGAAGAGAAAAGAGATATTAAACTGGAATAATTTTGATATATTACACGTGTGTGTGTGTGTGTGTGTGTGTTTGGACGTAAAACTTTCTAAATAGTTTTAGAAAAAGAGAAATTACTTCCCTGGCAAACGACTTCTGAGACAGCAATGAAACTCGATGCAAAAAATCAAATGGATTTTTTTTACTATTTGTTTCGCGGTAACAATACATTGCCACCGGAGATCCTGTACTTTATGGAGGCGATGCGAAAAAAAAATAAATAAATAAAGGCGCAGTTACAGTCAAAGGTGAAGGGGAGAGAAAATTTTTCCTAGGCAATTTCCTGCAGCTGCGATTTCCACCCTCAAGAACTTTTTCCTTGCGCCCACCTCCTGACGATTGATTTTAGTTTTTCTTCCCTTTTTTTTTCTTTCTTTTCGTCTTTTTTCCCCCCGTCATTTCTATATGTAGGTTTCATTTGGGAAAGAGAAAGAAAGCTTTCTGCGTCCTCTTTTTTTTCTTCTTCTTTTTGTTTGTGTGACGTTTAAGATGTGCTAAAAAGAAAGGTGCTAGTAATATTTGACGTCGTTTGCTTGAAGTCCCTACGTCTTTGGATAATGTGATGTATATAAATATATCTACGACTGAATTTATTTCACGCGAAGAGAGACTAATTTGGAAAAACTGGAGATCTGTTAAGTATACGGCTCATATGGGTTTATTTCGTTTTTGTTCGCGTTATAATTTTTTCTCGAGCGTATACATTATTTATACAGAAGAAGTCGGTATAAGCTTTAAAATACGTGAAAAAAGGGGGGAAATATGCAATGGGGCTGTTTAAAATGAAACCGTTTTCAAGATGCAGTTTTATTCTCCCCCTGTAAAAATATTATGTTGGCTTAGTGTTCGAGAAAGAAGAAATTAAAACTCATTAAGAAGCAGATGGAAAATAGGTTTTGATTAAATGATTTTATACAATTAAATAAACGCCTAAGGAATACAACTGGAATCATCATTTGTAGATATCGAAGACTGCTCTCGAGTCGGCGTTGCCCCTAAAAAACAATATGGCGATGTTTTTCTGTCCCGCAAGCCGCGGACGCCAACAGCGTTCACCTTCTATTCTCCTCTGGTCACAAACTTCCTCTAAAAAAAACTTCAGGCTGCCCCGCGGAGAAAAAAGAGGGATCCACTCTCGAACGAAGTTGTCAGTAAAAGCCAAACCAACGGGGTCTTCTATTGGTTAGGAAAGTCCGAATTTTTTTTTCTAGTGCGAACGGTCCTGTTCTAGTATGTCTTTGACGATGACTCACTTAATGAGGTTTAAAAAGAGCTGAACCGAATGTAACTTATTGTTACACCCCACCCCCACCCCTCTTTAATGGCTAGTTGAAGTTTGACGGGGCACCTGGGCCGAATCCCCAATTGTGAAGAGAGAAAACTGAACGTGATGTGCATCGTTATAAATTAACCACTTGACATACAAGTAAAATGAAATCTGATGTGTCCGAAAAATACTATTTATTTCTGGCTCATTTGAACAATTTTGTTCAAGTTGAGAAAGAGAATGGTTTATTTTGAAATTAGTGTTGCTGCGTAACATTTAAGGAGGTTTACAGGCTTGCAATTCCCTCACTTTTCTCACTTTTAGTCACTTTTTTCATAGTGTATCACAGCAAAAGTCTGTTGTTGAAAAAAAAAAATCTGAATTAATAACAAAATATTTTAATAAAAGATCAAAAGTGTGATACTTATTTTTCTTATTAAAATGTAATTAGTCATATGGTTTCCAGAATTTAGTGATTTTAAATAGTCGTAAAGAAGTTCCTAAAATCTACATTTATACTGAAATCCCCTGTATAATAATAGTCTAAGTTATCTGTATGTCTGTCCTCGATTTTATGAAGCGGTTGGACCTGGAATGGATAGATGCATCCATAGTTAGCAAAATTCAAAAAGAGTAATGTTTATCTTCTCCCAAACTATAGATCCGATTCTAAAATAAATTGGTATATATATGCTTCATATCATAGCGAAAAATACTACCTTCTTTAAAAGTTCGAAATCCACCCCTTCTCCTCTTCTCAAGCTTTTAAGGCCATTATTTCAACTCCTATTTTCCCCGGTTAAGAGCAGGCGATTAAATTTATCAATTTATTTCATAATAAATAGGTAAAAATAACATTTTTCTAGCATTGTGACGTCATTCCTTTAACCACCTTATTGAATCATTTCTTATTTTAAATTATTTAAATTATGCCTTATTTTCATACATATTATCACTGAACTTAGATATTACGTAAATAATTTTCTTTTATATTTGGCTTAAATAATAGATTAGGTACATATGTGATAATTTTAAATTTAATCATCGATTATTTTTTGTTGCAAGGTAATTCTCAGCCAAACAACAAACTATTTTTTTTACCTGCCACATAAAGTACTTTAGAATTTTGGAAAATTAAAAATTTTACTGATCCCGTCATATGACGGGCTATATGCTAGTGTACAATTAATACATTACAGTAATTTACCTCAAATCACACATTTGTCTTTTTCTTTTTCTTCACAATTTTTGTTTAGATACTCTAATCTAGCTGTGTACATATTTCAAAACATCATTATTAATATATGCAGAAAATTGTGGTTATAAAATTAATGTATTGTATGTATTCAAATCTAATTTATAGATTTTCTTGAATAAAAAGCAATGTTGAATTGTGTTAAACAAAATTTTTAACCTTATTTGTATTTGACTGTAAAATCATGTCTTGCATGAATCATTTGATTTAGAGTTAAAATAAATAGAAAAATCTTAATAATAGCATCTGTAATTAAGATGAGAAAAATAAATCGCTTTTTTCTTTTCAATGTTCAGTCACTTTTTGGTCACTTATTCTGTATTATTTGTCACTTTTCTCACCTTTTTGAAAGTACCTCAGCAGTTGCAAGCCTGGGTTTATATGTGATGCTAATGTACAATAATTAAGTAACAGTATAAAATTGTGATTTAATATAATGCTGCATGATGTTTATCGAAGACAGCTATTGACGTCTTGGAGACGTCAAAGTCTACTTTGGCACATGAGATGACTGACGTCTCCCAAGTGTCATTGTATATCAAGGAGTTAAAATAAATACAGTAGAACTTCGATTATCCGAATCTCGATTAACCGAAACTCTGCGTTAACCGACGTCAATTTCCCCATTATCTTTTATTTTTTTCACTACTTGATTTTCCTGAAATAAACTGGTTTTTGGAACCCGGATAAAAACTTATTTGAATCAGATATAAATTTTTGTGAGCTGAACATGGTTCTAATCGAAAATTGAAAATAAATACCTACCAGTCCAGTCAACGCGAATCGACATCGATTTCTTTGCGATAGTTCTGACCATGAAAGTATTTAAAGAAGAAATAGATATCGGTGATATCGTTGATTAAGATTCAATAATTGGATTCACCGATTTATCAGTTCTTTTTTAATCATCCTCATTTATGTAATTCTAGACAATTAACGTAACGATAGTGACTTTATATCGGTAACATTTTTAGCTGCAAAATATTTTACATTTTACTATAAAAAAAATAAAATCTCGCTTTATAACAATGGTTTTAGTGAAAAATATGGAAGAAAACTTTTATTACAAAATTTCTCCGTGTTTTTGACCTATTGTGATTTTCCAAACTTTTATTTTTATTTTTATGTGTCATAAATTGTAAATTGTTTTTTCATGTTTTCGTGAGTTAAGTTTGTATTCAGCACAGAAGCCAAAAAATGCAAAACTTGTTAAGGTTTTCTTTACTCCCATAGCGTACTTGTAAATTATTATCCAAAATTTAATTATTAATATGTAAATATATATGAGTGTGTGTATGTATTATACTAAAAATTATCCTAATAATTGACAAAATGGTTTTTCCCAATTGTAAATCCGAATGTGTGAATTAAGGTTATTTCTTCGTAACGGAATAGAATTAGTATTGGGAAAAATAATCTAAATGCATTTAGATTAAATTTTTAATATATTACGTGCACATACACACACATGTATGTATATTTGAGCTACACGAGAGAGAGGTAAAATGTTAGAATATGTGTATATATGTGTGGTCATTTGTTACTCAGACGTCTTTTGGTTGGTTAGGGGTACTACAGTGAACAACATTTTGTTACACTAGTAGAAACTATTATATTCTTAATTTATGAATAACAATTACAAAAACTTTATATATAGGGCGAGAGATGTGCACACACACTCACGTGTACATATAGTTTGACCCACTGGAATAAGATGATATTCTAGTGCGTTTCGCGGATCTTTTTGGATCGGCTCTCTTTTAGAGCAGCCAATAATAGGGGGTACTTAAAATAAACAACGAATTATACGAATTCGAGACTCTTAGACTGGGAATAAGAAAATTTGTTAGAACAGCCTCATCTTAAATTAAGTTTTTTGAAGATTACAACAGTTTTCGTGTTGAAGCTTTAAAAATTCAATAACCATAATTAAAACACGAGAAAGAACATAATGACACGTTATATATCTAATATAACAATCACATTCCATGATTAGGAAGTTACATATGTTTATAGGCTAGCCGTTATTGTTGCATATTAGATCGAGATACTCTGCTTAAATTCAATTTTGAATAGATGTGAACAACCTATGCCAGCAGCGGATTTCTAACTCCCAAATTACTGTTCCGAAAGGCTGACCTTATCAATTTGGCCATCGTCTTCTTAAGGCCCTTCCACACTATGGTCCACTTCAAGCCATTACTACTGTGTGGAGGGGGTATAGTTTATCGAGGTCACATATAGAGACTATAAAAAACTGCATTGGCAGAGGATGGCTTTGAAAGCGGGTTTTTTCCAAACATCAAAGACAGCCAAATGCGCAATAAACTGTATGGACCCCACGCGCTCGGCTCATCTAGTGGCTAAATGTGTGGATGCAACTGGTGAACCACCGTCCATGGTCGCCACAGGGCCAGTACAGCAGTGGGGAACAATTGGCCATAGTGTGGAAGAGGCTTTACAGGTTTACAGTGTTATAAGTTCCATCACCCACTTTAGCCATCTAATCGGAGCTAAAAAATATAGCATAAAAATATATTGTTCGCATCTTAACTTTTTAACTTTAAGGATGTGGGGGTGGGATCTAAGCTTGGCCTGATCAACACACATCACAAACATTTTTTACGTTATCCTCTGCCGTCAACGAGCTAACTTTCGAATCCGCCATCGAATGTCAAAGTGGAATGCCAATATTGTGTATCTGGAAAATAGCACCATTGAAAAAGGCAATGTTCAATTTTCATTATACCAGAGACAAATCCTAACTGAACAGGATAAAGAATGAAAGAAAGGAGGAGGGTGTGCTGCTAAAGGAAATCGATAACAAACTCTCGTTTGGTGGGAGAAAATAAATCGATTGATCGTCCATTCACTTCCACTCCTGAAGCGTAATTTCTTTTTCTTCTTTTCCTTCATCTTCGAGCTCATTACATCTCGAGCTTTGGCTTTTTTCTTAAGACTTTTTGTATATCAAGATACATACTCTAATCGTCTAAAAGTTCCACATCCATATATAAATATATAACAGGTAAAAATTGTTCTTCTCTGACCAGGTATGAAGTTATAGCCCAAGTTTTTAGGTTGCCAAGGCTTATTTAATCGCTGTCGTATCTTGGAAGGTAACTCCTTGAAGCACTGGCAGATACTTATCAGAAGTCCTTTATTTGCATGTTAAACTTGGAGAAAAAACGGACACATCTGACCCAGGGCCGGAACTAGGGCTTAGCAAAGGAGGCATTTGCCACGGGTACATGAATCGTAAGCTCGCCACTCTGTGCACAAAATTGCTTGGTAAAGTTGCTTCGTGGTGGAAACGGGATCTACAGGAAACTATATTTTTTAAAGAAAGTGACTGAAAGTTTGAGATAGATTAGTAGTCAGAGGGGTGGATAAGAATTATGGGATGCCGAATAGTAGTCTAGATGGCACACTAAATATCTTCATTTTTACCCGATGACATACAGAATAAATCTATGGAAAGTGTTCTTGCTGAGATGACAGAGATCTCGATGAGAGACGTGCGGAATCGGAAGCAGAAATTCCTCCCTCCTGAGAATGATCAAGTTTGAGGAATTTTTTTTTTCATTGTGGATCTATAAACGCCTTACATCCGTCAGGATAGATAATCATTTCGAAGCACCAAACATAATGACTCGGTTTGGTTTATAGATCTACGGACTCATTTTTGCTACACGGGGGGGGGAGGCTCAGTGAGGCGGAACTATTCCTTCAAACCGATTTAGGATGGCACCGAACATTCACGCTAGATTGGTATTCGAACCCACGGACTTCAGTACCGAAGAGCAATGCTGTCCTTCCGGCTATCATTCGGCAATGTGACTTAATTAATTACTTATTCTTTACTAATGTCTTAAAAAGTAGTCACTTATTTTCTGTATCTGAGTTCATTCATACTGACCTCTTCTCCAGTAGCCAATAGTCAAAGTATCGTTGAAGTATCACAGAAGACAGGTACATACACTTACATGCATGTTAACTGCACACACACATATATCTGTAATACATGTTTATGCAATGACTAGCTCTAGGAAAAATTAGGATTT
>CM063498.1:28070354-28092854 GCA_032207245.1 Pardosa pseudoannulata
AATCGATTAGGTCTGACGCTTTCAAGAGAAGTCGTCTACGTCTCTATCTATATATACATTTTTTTTTCTTCGTATCTTTTTATTTGCTTTTCTGGATGGATTACCCTGGCGTACTCGCTTGTGCGGGTACCATTCAATATGCCTCAAGTCAACAATATGCATTTATTTGTGTGCCGTTAAAATTGCTTTTCTATGTCATCCATACGTTACCCCATTCTTCACCGAAAATCCCCCTTCATTTTAAGAGCATATATATAGACGTATTCGCAACTTCACTTTTTTTTCGTACCCTCTGCAACGTAGCGTTGGAATAGTCTGCCAGTCAACTCAGGAATTTCATTTATCTTGTGTAAACTCGAAATATATAAGTTATGTTGGGTCTATGAGATCATTTTCGTCGGCTAAGTTGATAATACCGCTCCCAGTTATTTTTGGTTTCTGTATAAAATGTTTGGTAACATCAGATTTCGTTATATATATATTGACTCCGGGGAAAAGCATTATTAAAAACTGTTGACATTTAGTATTTGACTTTTTCATCTAAGTATTTTGTACATTGGTTGGTATGGCGTGTTTTGATGTAGATCTAGAATTTGTTCCCCAAAGTGGTTGGCAAATTCGTTTATCGTCTGGGAATTCAAGATTTAGATTGCTAAGTTATTCTTCTGTATAAAAAGTTAAATGCTAAGTTATTCTTGTATATCTGTGAAGTCATTATTAAAAATTGTTTACATTTATTGACTTTTCTTTATGTTGTGTAAGCATTTTGTGTAGTTGGTTGGCTGAGCTTGTGTTGACGAAATAGATCTGGAATCTGTTGCCCAGTAAAGCTTGCAAATTCATTTATCGTGTGTGAACTAAGGATTTAAATTCCTTGGTTATTCCTTCCGTCTGCATTATTAAAAATTGTTGACATTTATTGACTTTTCTTTATGTTGTGTAGTTGGTTGGCGTGGCGTGTGTTTGCAAAGTAGATCTAGAATCTGTTGCCCAGTAAAGCTTGCAAATTCATTTATCGTGTGTGAACTAAGGATTTAAATTCCTTGGTTATTCCTTCCGTCTGCATTATTAAAAATTGTTGACATTTATTGACTTTTCTTTATGTTGTGTAGTTGGTTGGCTTGGCGTGTGTTTGCAAAGTAGATCTAGAATCTGTTGCCCAATAAAGCTAGCGAATTCATTTATCGTGTGTGAACTCAAGATTTAAAATTGCTTATTAACTCCATCTGTCTCACAATAATAGTACCAATTGATGAATATAGTTTGTCCCATAATAAGAGTACAAAAAATATTGAACACAGCATTTGGTATCAAAGAACAAGATTAAATTATCCAATAAATTAAAACCTATTTTATATATTTTGTATAGTGTTTAATTAATATCTGGATTTTTCAATAATTTCATTCCTGCATTTTAAATTTCTGGGATTCCTTAGCTGAGTAACTTCTTTTATTGCCCTTTCGATACTTGAAGAGCAGTATAATCCTAGCTCGACTTTTACTTGAAAACTATCGTTTTTCCCTCTTATTTTTTCAATATTCACATATTCTACTGAAATAAAACTATTGATTTCGATCAGCGGATGAAATTAGAAAAATAGTCATAATTCTTAATAATTAGGTTAACCTAAAAATGAAAGATATGTCAGTACAAATGATAGATGTCATGAAACGTTGATTTTGAAAGCTTAGCTCTAGAACAAATCTTACAACAGGATTCGCTAATAATTTTAGTTTAAATATTAACCCTTTCAAAGCCCGTGGGAAGATTACTTCCCACCTACATGATCTTACAAAATACACCTGTGGGAAGCGCAAAACCCATTATAATATATTGGCCTTGCTATTATAACTATGGAAAGACTGATTCCCGCTTCAGTTTTGCGATGTCATCTATTGTTTGATCAATTGAATATAATTAGCACTTCTGTTTTGAAAGTTTTAAAACGTTGTGCGCGCCGAACGATGGCCGAATGATTAGAGTGCTGGCCTTCGGAACCGGAGTTCGTGGGTTCGAATCCCACTGTGGCATGGATGTTCGTAGCCGTTCGGAATCGGCTTTAAGCAGTAGGTCCCGGTCTCATTAGCCCTCGTGTTGCAAAAAGTTGACCGTAGCACTCCAAACCAAACCAAACCAAACCAAACCAAAAACGTTGTGTGAGAAATAAATGGCATACGAAAGGGTTAACTTGGTAATTTTGTTATAAGACAGGTGAACATGCATATATAGAGTACATGCACATTACTTGTCGTCGACAAAATTGGTTAAAGTTAATTTTGATTCTGTACATATTGACTGACGAAATCAGATTTGACTTGGTAAAACACTTTCGTTTAAAAGCTGTAGAAACATGAAATTCGTATCGTTATTGTTTGAGCGATTGTTTTTATCGTTTGTTGTACAGCTAACCAAAATATTCGTATTATACATTTCCAACTGTTTTTCATTGGTCTTTAAACAAGTTGCAATTATTTAAAATGATTTTCTTTCACTTTAATAAGATGGGAGGAAAAGCAAAGGACAGACAGTTAAAAAAAATTAACATCCTAACACCAAGTTCCATCATGTTTTACTCGTGATTAATGAGTGACTGGGAATGTCCTGTAACTAAAAATACTTGTACCACGCTTAAAATAATCCAAAGAAAATAATACGTTAACCATTTTTATTTCCAAAATAACATGACAGCCTAGACATCTTTTTCTCGATTAATTCTAGACGTATTTAGTTGTTTGTCGTGACCATGACAGAGTAAGTATTGCTGCGTAGCATACGATACCTTTCTATACAAACTTTTTCTGCGGTAAAACATTCTCTGGTTTTGAAGGAGGGATTTCATTTTACATTTGCTTTTTATTTTTGCCTGTAATTTATTTTGGGTTTGCGCGGTTTGGTAGGACATTTGCTGATTTGTAATCATTTGACAGAATATATATTGAAGTAAGGATACACTCTTTACTTTTTTGGCATACGAACTATATAAAAAGTATTATAATCCTCTTAGTACGGGTGTGCATGGGGTGCTTTTTGCTGTTTGTCTATTTAAACAAGTCTATACAAACTTCACTGGATGCGCACCACAGCATGGACACTTTTTCTGGTATACATCTGTTGGATAGATGAAACAATGACTCAGGTAAAAGTATCCAGTGCGTGTGTAGCCTTAAAATCTGGCCTCGATATTTTACAAACCTTTCTCCTCGATACACACACACAAGAAAAATTATTATGTTTGTGTTCATTTATGAGTTTGGTCTGTCAGTGTGTGAATAGTGTCAGTCAATGAAACGAAGTAGGTAAAGGAAGTTAAGCTTTCGTTTCCAGAATCTAATATTTCTATTTAGTAAGATTTTTACTTTTTAATTTTCTTTCTTGCATGCTTGTCTTTTAACGTATATGGGGGTGACTACAGGAAGCAGTAAAATTTATTAGTGTACTATGCAAGCCTTGAGTTTTTGCTCTAAATTTGTACAAAAAGAGTATGTGTTATACATATTTTGTTTACATTTAGTCTATTTCAGTTTAATATATCTCAGAAAATATAACAATTCTAAAATTTGACAAAAAAAAAAAAAAAGTTGGAATACAATAAAGTTATTTTTCTGAACAGTTAACTTCCATATCCCTCCTTATAACTACCTAATTAAGAAATAAAATAAATATTATAAAATGCTGATTAACTATATTCAATTCTTAAACAAAACTAAACTCTAATGTAGCCTCCACACTATGGCCAGTTGTTCACCACTTCCTGATGGTGACCTCGAACGATGGTTCACGGGTCGCATCCACACGCTGGGCCACTGAATGAGCTGAGCGCATTGATTCGCCCATAGGGTCTACTGCGCACTTTAGTAGCGCATCTGGCTGCCTTTGATCTTTGGAGAAAAACCGCCTCCGAAGCCATCGTCCGCCAAGGTTATTTTATCGTCTGCCGCCATCGGCCACGATAAGCCAAAGCCCCTCCAGACGGTGGTGATGGCTTGCAGTGGACCATAGTGTGGAGGCGCCTTAATATTGCCTCACAGCTCTATTAAATCACGCCCCCATTGTATAGTGGTCAGAGTATTGTGCTCCCACCCGATGGGTTTGGGTTCGATTCCTGAGCAAGGCTTGGTTGCATTTGTGCGTTTTCTCTTAGAGAGAGATGCTGCCTTACTTATATGGTGTTCCTATAATAAAAAGCGCAACAAATCATCGGATTGTAGAATAAAATGATAATAAAGGCATGTGCCCCGCATTTGTAATATATATATATATATATATATATATATATATATATATATATATATATATATATATATATAATGACCTTTTGATTTTAATAATATCATATATCAAAGTGCACTTTAGCTGACGATGTTAAAATAACATGTCTAAAATAAGAAATCTAAAGCTATTAATAAAATGTAACTAAATTCCCCCTCCCTGCTCAACCAACAGAAAGAAAATTGGCTTACAAACAAAGACATCAGACTGCTTCCAACTAATCCGCATTATTCACCAGGAAAAAAAAAAAAAAAAGTAACTTGGTTAGATGTTTAAACAGTTAATGTTACCAGGTTACGTGTCATGGCAATATTAAGTTTACTTTCCACGCCGGCAACGACGACAAGTTACTAAATAAATTATCCTTATCTTTGTGTTCGTAAATAGATAGTCATGTAAATATTACCATATTAATATATTAACTTGTGAAGGCAATTTTACCGCATAATGCTCTTTAAATCTATCCAGGTTCATTTTCTAAACAGCTAACCATATCGATATCACAAGATAAGTCCTTATTAACTTTAGGACTAAACACCCAAACAGAGATATCTGAAGCCACCAATACAAGATATCTTAATTCTTTCCTCCTATCAAAGAAAAAAAAAGAATAGTGGCGAGTAATAAAGGCATCAGGTTGCTGCAAACCAATTCGCGCCACGCATCAGAAATAAGACTAACTGCTTCAGCAACTATCCAAATCAATACTGCCATATTACGTTTCTTAATTACATAACACATTGTGTCCGGGTACATGTCGCAGCGGAATTGTACCGGGAGCGGGCTTTTTGCACGTAAATTTAGTTATTCAGTTAAATCTCAATACATCGAAAATTATTTAATTTTAACCAACTTTTTGTATTTTATATTGAAATGTATAAACAAATATATAAATAGACAAATAAGCATATATATATGTAATATATAAATATACATACATATATCATTTTCGCAAGGATAAATAAAAAGTTAATTAACCTTCCCGTTCTGTGGTTCCACATCGACTGATGTAAAAACTAGTTTTTGTCTAAATTTTTCCAGAAACTATGTGGTAGGCAAGATCATTCGGCTTCGTTTTCCTGTATATATGGTTATTTTTGTACCCACAAACAAACCATGTTGTTACACAAATCCGTACTAGTACGTGACCTGTGCTCAAGTATCAACCGTCAGAAAACGTACTAGTACGTGTCTCGCGCTCAAGTATCAATCGTCAGAAAACGTACAAGTACGTGACCCGCATACAATGTGTTAAGTTCAATTTCCAAGCAGCGAAACAGTAATTTGAGCGTTTCTTCTGAGGGGGCAAAAATCGAATTAAAAAAAAAATTGATATATGAATAAACCTCAAAAAATTGGAGGGGCAAAACAACAAATTTGCCCCTTCTCTAAAATTTTAGGGAGCATTTGACCCCCCCCCCTTGCCTCTCTCAAATTACGCCTGTGCAGATAGCTAACGACGACATATAACCCATATTACTATAAAGCGATCTTAATAAGTCCCTAAGCAGTTAACCAAGTAAATATCCAAACTAAACGCTAATAGGCTATATTAAGTTCTTAACCGCAGAACATTATTTTTACGTCTAGGAGACGTTTAGTAATTAAGACAATAAATATTTTTTCTTAAATGAAAGTTTAAGTACTACTTGCCTTTCCCTGCTTTTAAATAAATTTTAAAACAGTCGTCTTGATATAAAAATACAAACAATATCCGACAAGATGATAGCGTTAAACATGCTTAATATTACTAAATAATTATATTAACTTCCGTAGCTATTATTACCGTATACGACGCTTTATTTCTATTTCTAAACATCTAACTTCGTTAATATCATAAGATAGCTTAATCTTTATTAACTTTCTAAGCACCCAAACAAAGAAATCTGAAGCCACCAATACAAGATAAGTGAATTTTTCCTCCTATCAAAAGAAAGAGAAGAGGCGAACAATAAAGGCATCAGACTGCTGCAAACCAATCCGCGTCACGTAACAGAAATAAGAAACGGGATTCTCGGACCTGTCATCGACCATCACCGGAGATGGACAGACTGATCGCCGATAACGATCTCTGTGGCCGGTAAGAGTGATGACAGCACACTGCCACTCGTGACAGACTTCCTGCCTTTCACTCACCAACTAACGGATCGTCTTGCGCGACAAAACAAAACAAAAAAGCACCCGTACAAAAACCTGTTGTTATAAAATACACAAGAATATGCTATCAGAAGAAGACTTCATTTCACTTTGCTTCACTAAAAAATTATTTATTTTTATTTACTATTTTTATATAACAGCATTTATCGAGGTATCTTTTTTCCCGTATTTATTATGCAATAAACATTTATTTCAGTACCTTTCATCCTCTAATTCTTCTTTAAAAAAAACACGTCTTAAATATGTCTCAGCTTTAAAAATTCCAAGATTTAACTCTTTCCTTAATTCTAATTGTTCAAAACTATTCTTGAGTATTTCTTTTATTTCTTCCCCGGTCTTTTCATTTTTTCTTACTTTCGATCATCTTTTTCTTTATCAGTATCAGTATATGAATACCAAGAGGTCTTTCATCTGTTCTATTTTCATGATCCCTTAGCAATGATATCTAACTCGTAAATCAATAGCACACAAGTTCTGATTGATATCCAGTCGATCTCTAGCATGGCAAACGGACGTCGAATGATTGTCCTCTGGCACATGTGTGCTGTTAGAATAGTGGTTACATTCAATTACACTGTTTGGATGTTTATAACGTTGACATGCAAGTTATCTCCTATATAATAATAGCCTAAGTTATCTGTCCGTTTGTCTGTCCTCGAATTTATGAAGCGGTTGGACCATATTGGATCCATATTGGATTCTTATTGAGTTAGGGCTAACAAAATTCAAAGCGAGTTCGAAAACATTGGAAATCCACCCCTTCCCCCTTTTTCGAGCGTTTAATGACATTATTTCAAGCCCTGTTTTTCATGGTTAAGAGCAGGTGATTAAATTCATCAATTTATCACATTATAAGAAGATAAAAATAACATTCTTTTTTAGCATTATGACGTCATCACTTTAACGATATCATTAAATAATTTCTTATTTTAAATTATTTAAATATCGTCTGCATTGTTTTTTTACGTTTTATCACGGAACTTAGATATTACTCAAATATTTTGTTTTATATATATTTGGCTTAAATAATAGATTAGGTACATATGTGATAATTTTAAATTTAATCATCGATTAGTTTTGTCGCAAGGAAAATTTTATCTCCGGTATTAACAACAAATTCTTTTTATAAAAGTCTAGGAGTCCATCTCACGGACTAATAAATATCTAGCGTTTAAATTAAATATCTTTGAAAATTAAGAAGTTAGTATTTTATATATAACCACACATGTTTTGCAATCGATTCCCTAAATTTTGGACATCATTCATATATGCCGCCAAATAATCGCTGTCAAGAAGTTTTTATTTTATATATAACCACACACAGTTTGCAATCGATTCCCTAAATTTTGGACATCATTCATATATGCTTCCAAATAATCGTTGTCAATATTAAAACCTCTGCTGCCCATCCTATCACGTAATATGACAAGATAAATTAAAGTTGTCAACTAACATGTGGTCAGTAAAGATACACAAAATACTGAGCGTGTACCAGATAATTCTCAGCCAAAAAACAAACCATTCTTTTACCTGCCTCAGAAGGTACTTTTACTCATCCCGTCATATGACGGGCTATATGCTAATTATAAAAAAGTTTTTTGTGCATGCGCTTTAGTATTCAAACTTGCTGGTGGTGAGAAAGATTTCTATTTTCCTCTTAGTAACAGTTCAAACAAGTGTGACGTCGTATTATTTCATGCAGCTAATGTTTGTTTTTCTTCTCAGGTCCACGGCTCGAAAATGTGAAACCCGAAGTTGGATATCATGCGATCGCTCGAGAAAATGGCCGAAATGTCGAAGTCTCACCTAGGATACGAGTGGTGGATGGTAAGATTCTATTTTCCCTCCTTTCAAATTGATGTTTAGTATTATTATTCTTATTATTTTCTCTTGTACATAGAATAGAGAAATTATTGTGATTGTCTGAAGCAGTGATTCCCAAACTTTTTTATTGCCTGCGAACCCCTTGTCATAGCAAACACCTTGCCGCAAATCTCCAGGTAGAATAACTTTATACAGTTATAATAATAACGATAACGAATTAATATTGTAATAACAAAATATAATTCTGATTTCGATTTTTTAATAGTAACGTAAAAATAAAATATAAATAAAAAACATCTTGATATTTAAAGTGTATAAAATATAAATAAATCATTTTAAAAACCATTTTAAATAATATCTTTTGAAATTATTACCTTGTGTTTTGAAAAATAAAACAATATTTTTGAATTAAGCTGTGTTAGCGAGTATTGACAATAATTAGGCAATTTTTCATCTTGTGTTAAGTCGACAGCCCCCTTCCCAGTCCCTACAAAAAAGCTACCAATTTAATTTATTTACTGTTTTTTAGTTTTAACTTTTGTAAAAAATGAAAGGATCACCATTATTTTACTTTTTATTAAACCTTTAGTGGTCATCCAAACGTTGCCTACGCACCCCAAATGAATTTTTATTGTATCACACGTCCCCTAATCCTTAACACGAAGTCCGTGGGACTATAGAACCTACTTTAATAATCACTGGTCTAAAAGTATCCGGCCATTTAGATGAATATCGATGTTTTAGACTTATTTGTCGTAGGTGACAAAAATTGGAATTAGTTCTAATGTGAACCCGACATCCCTAAAACACAGCATCAAGATTAGATTAAATTTGACATGTGATTCTCACAGTAAAATCAATGATCTGTAATAACTTTTGGAACTAATAGTAATTTGCTATGGAGATCAATCTTGTCACCTAATAACGCGCATGTGTGAGCTACCTGTCAATGGACTGCTGAGAAGACTTTTTTTTTTTTTTTTTTTTTTTTTTTTGAACTATGCAAAATGTCAATCTAACAACTCAGAGCAGTCTAGCAGCCATATAAGCGAAATTCGACCATAGTTTTCACAACAAAATTGTGGGTCTGTGTTAATTTTTGGAGCCTCTTCGTTGCTAGCCGGAGTTGCTAGTGGTATTTAGTCTCAAAACCACTCTTGCTACTCACTTGGTTGACTCAAAATTAATACGAATAAAATTAAGCACTTGGTTCTTAAGACTAATTTGTAAATGTGTGTTGTTAATTATTACCCTAGTCGTCAATCCTAATTCGTAGTGAGAGTTTTATTATCACCATTCTTTCCAGTCATTATGTGTGTTGTGCCAACCAACCCCAAAAGTCGGTATCAACTGCAATTCTTATGAAGATGGAACTAATGTGCCTCATTCAAAGACAGGTGAATTTTGGCTCGATTTAAGCCTTTGCTTATTGATTTACAGCATCTGAATCCCCTGAAATCGAATTGGATATCTAAGTTGTAGGCATGTCTTGTAATATGGTCACTGCAGTCAAGCGGGTTTCAGGAGTGATCGACGAATTATCTCGGAAGAGGCTGCCCACTAATGAATCACAGCAATCTTCTATCTCTCTTCCTCTGCCCAAAGTTCATCCTCCTAAAAAAGCAGTCATTATGATAACTTGCAACCGATAGTAAGAGGTCCCTTATCTTCTCCTGTGAAATTTAATGTTTTAATGTGTGTGACGCAAGTAGCCGTTAGTAAAATCATAGTACTTTAAAGTTGGTATTGGTTTTGACAGCTTGATTGATTGTTCTTACGGATATGCGAGGAGACTATATGCCCAGATTTAAAGTGGGAAATACAATAATCCAAAACCGTAATGAACTATATAGATTGAATTTGACATGAATTTTGGCGTAATAACTACAACTATTAAAACAGAATTAACTCGATTTGCCTTATTAGTCCTTGGATCTGAACATTTACGTAGATTTATAAACCATTCGAATCGCAATAGCAATTTAGGAGATAATCGAGGAATCTTCAAAATTCTTGTGCAGGAGGTAGACTGAAATCACGATAGCTAATACTTTTGTTTCGTTTTAGATTTATATCAATTTTTTTATCTCAATCTGCTAAACGGGAAGAGAAGTATCGCATCTTCTGTACTTCCTCATTTTTCTCGCTTAGATTCCGTGCTCATTTTTGTCGCTTTAAACAAATTTGCGTCATTGGAAAAGGCCACTTAAAATTAAGTTTACAACATTTTCGTCAATGCTAATCAAGGATAGTGTTTTACGGCTGTCATAGGCAAAATTGTTTTCTTTTCCACTTCGACAAGTTTCCCTACTAATGCGACAGATAAACAAATGCATTTGATATAATACATTTATTTATCTGTCGCATCAGCAGACATATGAAGGCTAGATTGGATTCAGCGCTGCATTTTGTAACTTGAGATTAATTTATTCTAAAGTAACTTTATTGCACGTTGAAATTAATGCCGGTTTAATGGAATTTCCTACATCAGTTGAAATAATTTTACGTATTTCATTATTTTAAAATGTAATTTCTGTCAACCGTCTTTTCGGTTTCAGATATCAGCGGACGTTCTTAATGAGCTGAGCTATTTTCGTTAATAGCTTGTTCTGTTGTCAGTATATTGGACACACAAATGACAGGATGCTATGATCACGTGCCACCACTTGCTACCAGAGAATAATAAAATCCTTTTATGTAGGGTAGCCATGTTTGTAAGAGCATTTGCCGGTTTCAACGTACAATCGCGAGCAGTTATAATTGATGTCGTTTTATTTTATGTATAGCAGCTGTCATTAAAATCCTAGTTAGTGTTCCACATAATCAATAGTGCGTAATTATACTAGCAATTAAACTAGTTTAATCCAATTTCAGTAGGAAAGTAATCGTAAACTTTAAGTAAGTGTTATATAAAATGAAAACAAAACGTTAGTGCCGAAACTGTAAATAAGAGAGAATTATTTATTTAAACATACGATAAAATCTCTAGGTGAAAAGAAAATTATATTTCTCATAATTTTTTTATTTGGTATTAAATAGATTGGTTTAGGGCAGGAATGGACTAGTGGTTAGAGTGTAAACCTAAAATCCTGGGGCTTCCGGGTTCGAACATTTACAAGCGCTTCTATTATCTTTTTGTATACTGTAACGTACTGGAGATATGGTAGGCGAAGCCGTCAATGAAACAGGCTAGAAAACTGTTTAATCTAGATTAAATATTTTATTCAGGCGAATAAACTATGTACAGCTATGTACAGATTTAGTAGATTTCTAAATATTCTGAGATCTCGTGCTGAGATGACATTCACACAATAAGGATGCGTGGGATACCGGATACAGTATGGCTAGGGCTTCTAATCACTGGAATTGTTCGCTAATTAGTGCCGGTAATAAACGCTGACACTATCACCTCCGGGCTGACGATTAGCACAGTCGGCTTTCACACCAAGGTTCGAAAGTTCAGAGTACGTATCACGCTGGGGTTCGTGAAGGAAAACTCGGGATGCAAGTCGATCCAAATTTAGAGCAAAGGTCACTCTCGGCTACCTACTTCTATGCACGAAGTAAAAAGAAAATTAGCAAAATTACTGGAATGGAATTCCCAAGTCGAAGGTCAACTTCTTAGCAACAGAGACGCTGGCGGTCTCTAATCAAGAAAACTCCAGAAGCGGAGATACGAGCGGTTTTTCTCGAGCTACCAAGGCTCTATCAGGAAGAAGCCTCAAGAAGAAAAAGCCTCCTTTTAGCACCGTCACTCTTCTTTTATAGCGGCACCAGGTTCCCCTTACGCGATTCTTCGGGAAACTTCCAGAACCAGGATGATGCAATCTTGCGGTCACCTCCCGCCTGGATCAGCTGTTTCGTTTCCATATGTGGCCGGAAAGCCGTCTTCAGATCAGCCGACCCAAACAACTTAATTGCCTTTTTCGCCACCGCTAATGGGCGACAAGGTGCACTGTAATTATTTACAATCTTTTCACAGCGTCTTTCCATTCAACATTCTCACAAAGCCCTAGACGCGCTGGCTCCAGCACACGAACAGTTTTCAATTAAGTATCCACGGGTATCTTAGACCACCCGTTTCTACCTTGCCGCTAATCGTAAGTGTCCACGGCGAAAGGTCACCTTCGGGCTCCTCGTTCTTTAGGGTCATGTAACGGATCGTTGCAATACCCAGAATGGATCTGAGTCTAACTGTATTCCCGCTAAGAGGTTTCTCAGGTGGGAAAGAGGTACAGACTCAGGAGCCCCTACTCCTGAGGATGATCAACATTGTTCTATTCTCTGAATGAAACAGTCTTTGGGAGAGCTTATTGTAGAGTTTATTCACATGACGTACACATATTTCGAAGTCTTAAACCAGAAGGTGGGGTCAATTTTAATTCTAAAGCATTTTATTCATCAAAAATAATTGTATTCGACATCGTTGGCGACAATCTCCGCTCCATTCTTGTTTTCAACTCCATTTTTTTATATGTTGCCAATCGTGGAAAACTAAAAACAGCCGAATCAATCTCGAGCTCGCGACAAACATTGGAAAAAATTCACGAACGACTCCCACCCGTCAATGTCGACGGCCCGGTGGAATCTCAGAAGAAACTAATCAGCTACGATACGTGTCAATAATCAGCTACGTGGTAGTGACGATAGAGTTTCACTTAATTAAATCGGGTGCATTTAGATGAATCTTCAATTGGGTTCATAGCCTAACCAAATGTCAAATTGCATCTTCTTGCTCGTTTTAAAAGACCAAAAGTTTTTTTCTTTAAATTTTCATGATTTGGGTCATATGTACGTTCATTTACCCTTTTCATGTATCATGAATCTCTCAGCATTCTCACAGATTTTTTTTTCTTGCTTTGGGAATTACATACATTTCACTTCTCTCGTTGATTCTTTGTAATAAATTAAGAGCTAAATTATGATTAGAGTATGATTAGAAATTAGAATTAAAGTATGATTATAAATTACTGATATTAATGTGAAATTACTTATATTAATCATTTTTCAACTGAATAGTATGTACTCGCTTTCCACTCATTCCTGAAGGCTAACTTTATATGAAGTGAACAAGTAGGAACAAGTAGAAGTGCTTAATATCATCATTTTCATTAATACAACAACCCTTAAAAGGCTCTTAACCTTCTTTAAGCCTCTTTCTCCATTCCGCCTGACTAGATGCTTTTGATTTCCAGTAAATGATTCACTAACTCTTTAAATCATTTGAGATCTAATCCATCCATCTATTCCTTGGTCTTCCTCTTGGTCTAGATCCGCTGGTGTTTTCTTTTAGGAGTCTACTAGGCTCCACCCTCTCCACTTGGATTAGCCATTGGACTCTTCTGTTTATCTCAGTGACAATGTCTAACTTTTGTAGATTTCATATATTCCTCTATTGGTTCCAGTTCTCCATTCGCCATTTTCCGTTCACCGTACACATAGCGCTCCAAAAACTCTTGGTCACTTCTCGAGTGCTCTCTATCGTCAAGCTAACTGTATAGCTGTAACTTCCTCATTAAACAACTCTAAATCAAACTCATCTTCATTCGTGCTTATTTCAGTACTAAGAGATGAATAACTTCAACTTTTATAGTCATTTTGCCACAGCTGTCAAGTTTGACTGAAATAACACCGAAAATGCAGTCCGATTCATGATTCCGCACTAATTTCAGAAAAGAATGGCGACTTAATATGGAAGGGAGATTACGTCATCTTCGTAAGAATATTATGGAAGATCTTAGGAACCAACTCCAAAGAAATTAAACATAACTAGTTATCACCGCGCATCGAATTTCCGCACCAAAGTTGTGAGCAAGGGTCTCCACCCAAGTACAAAGAGTTAAAATGATCATTTAGGCTCAAAACAATTCTTAGCTATTGCTTTAAAATCTATCGCAGGCCGGATAAAACCTTCAAGTCAGACGCATCTGATCCGCGCACCTTAATTTGCCTATCCCTGTACAAAATAATTCTCTTAAAAATATTTACGGAACATACGCACACTTCGTGAAGTAACTATCTGCAGAAAAATGAACTACGACTGTTACTGAAATTGCGTGAGGATCTGTCACGAATAAGCAAACGAAACGATGAAAGGGTTTGTTTTTCTAAAGCCAATGAAGTAAGTAGAATTTATAAGCAAATGTTCAAACGTTCTTCCATACCATAAAATGTAAGAAATTCGTTCTCTATTGCACTGTGATATACTCCTCATAGAAAAATATACTGGCGCTGGACCGAGGGACACGTATTGCACATTTTGGCTGCATGAAACGAAACCGACATAAAATATGTTCATTTTTTTTTATTCCTTCCGTGGTTCACGGATCCGTTGTCAAAATCGCCATTGCTTTAAATTATCGGCGCGTGTAGCCGAATTTCGAGACGATTAATAGGCATCTCTTATAACTCATCCCGATTTGCATTCGTAAAAATAAAGTGTTTCGTGTCTCGGATTGGCGCACTGCATCACGAATTCCGCAGCACAATTTTCTTTTTCTGTTTCTGACTCATGTTTTACGCATTTTCTCTAAATGGAAACGGAACTGGCGGAAACAAATGGATAAAATCCGGACGAAGATGGATGCGCTTAGAATGTGTTACCGTAAACCCCCCCCAACCCATACACTTTCCATTGTTCGCCCCCCATTTTTTTCTCGTAAAGATTTCTTGGAATAAAGAATATATAGTGCGGAATGCAATACTACCGTTAAAAGGAAACAGTACTATATTTTAAATTTCTTGCCATTTTGGGGCGTGTAACGGAGGTATGTAACCCAAATCGATGGAATTTAAGAAAAAATTCTTCAAAGAATTATTACTGCAGTGAAAGTGGAAACTGTTTACTTGTGGGTCTCTCCCAAACACAATTTAGCCGAATGGTAGAGTGCTACTCTTCGGTACCGGAGTTCGCGGGTTCGAATCGCTGATGTTCATAGCCGTTTGAAATCGGCCCAAAGCAGTAGGTGCCGGTCTCATTAGCCCTCGTGTAGCAAAACAGTAAACCGTAGCACTCCACACCAAACCAATTACAATTTAAAAATATATTGGAAGTAATATAATAATAGGAACAGTTCAATATTTCAAGTTTCTTGCCATTTAAAGGATGTGTAAAGGCGTTTCCACACTATGGTCCACTGCAAGCCATTACCACTGTGTGGAGGGGATATGGCTTATCGTGGTCGATGGTAGCAGACGATAAAATAGCCTTCGAAGGCTATTTCTCTCCAAAGATCAAAAGCAGCCAGATACGCAACTAAAGTGCGCAGTAGCACCTATGGATGTATCCACGCTCGAGGCTCATTTAATGGCCCAGCATGTGGATGCAACCCGTGAGTCATCGTTCAATGTCGCCATCAGGAAATGGTGAACAATTGACCATGGTGTGGAGGCTACATAACAAAAGTATGATCCAAAGCGCAAGAATTGAAGAAGAAACGTATAAATGTATAACAGCAATGAAAGATGGCCGATTGGATAGGGTGCTGCTCTTCGATGGCGGAGTTCGTGGGTTTGACACCACCTTTCGTAGTCGTTCCAGAGCAGCTTTAAGCAGTAGTCCCCGGTATCTGTACTTCATGTGTAGCAAAATGTAAACCGTAGCGCTCCGAAACCCAAACCAAAACAGCATTGGAATTGGAAAATTCATGTGAAGTCTGCTTGTATGTGGGTGACTTCCAGTTTACAATGGCCGAATGATTGATCGTTGCTCTTCGGTACAGAGTTCGCGGAGCATCCCATGGATGGCATGGATGTTCGTACCGGTTCGGAATAGGCATTACGCAGTAGATCTTAGTAACATAAGACCTGGTGAACAAAACAGTAGACCGTAGAGCTACAAATCAAGTCAAACTCAGTTTACAGTAATGAATATAGCGTGGAATACAATACAATCGTTAAAGAGAACAGTACCGTTTCTTAAGTTTCTTGTTATTTGAAGAACATGTAACGGTGGTATGCGGATCAAATCGTTAAAATTTAAGAAAATGCACTTAGAAGAATTTTGACAATAATGAAATTGAAAAATTCATATAAGTTACTTACATGAGGCGATTCTTAATTACGATTTAAGTTACTAAATGCCGGTGAAGTTTAAAGAAAGCTTCAAGAATTATAATAATAGCAATGAAAGTAGATATCTCTTGTGCAAGCCATTGAGAAGGGTGTAATTTAATCTATTAAATTATTCAATAAATAATAGAAGGGAAAATTCATGTGAATTGTAATTGCATGTGAAATTCAATCCCAGTTAATTTACCATATCCATATGAAATTCAGTAATATACGTTTCATGCAATAATAAAAGAAAGGAATATTTAAAATGCTTGCACATTCTATTTTTTATGGAAAATTCCAGTTTTGTATAAAGTTTTACTGAAATTCCCATCGTTAAGCTAACTTTTATTCTTTCAAATGAAAAGAAGCCCTGAAAAAAATATTTCATTCTGGACAAAGATAGTGTGGTATTTCTGTTGTACTTGAATGGTGAAAACAGGAGTTATTTCTTTCCAGATATGTCGAAGGCTTTTTTTTTTTTTTTTTTTTTTTTTTTTTTTTTTTTTTTTACGCCGCCTGCATCGACATGTCTTGAGAGTCCATAGTCGTTACTTCTGCCTGAACGCATAGGGGGCGCGCACATCCGTCTCGTCCGTATTCCTACATAATCTCTGAAAATAAAGGGAGAAAAAATACGACAGCATTGCGCGAATATTGTGTTGGAAAATGAATTGGAACTCCATTTTATTTCCTCTGGTCTGTCTATCTTGTTCCCGGAATAACAAAATGTGCCTTCTCGGGAGATTTTGTATTAAGCCTTCTATGATATATTTGGCTCTCGAGTATATATAGTTTCTCGAAATTTCGCCTTAGGAAAGTTGGGGGGGGGGCAGAACGTTAGGATGTAACCTGATTGATAGATAAAATGTGGGTAAGATCTCCCAATCTCTTTCCTTTCCTTTACGATAAATGATCTATTCCTGGTTTCTGTAGCTATTTTATTCACGAGAAATGAAATGTTGGGGGAGCTCGAATCAAATCTAGTTACTATAATTTGATTACTCTAACTTGATAAATCATTTTCTTTTTTACTTTGTTTTGTGCCGAGTATGGAGAAAAATATTGTAATCGTCAAAAAATTTGCCCTAGAAATTTTGATAGATAGGGACGTTTTAGTATCCATATTTAGCCTGGAAATACGATTTTTGAATTATGGTCTGTCTGTCCTTGAACAGGATAAGTCAGAACTTTTTGTTTTTCCAGTGGCATGATCCGAGATATTCTCTTCTGAGCAGAAACTTAGCTTGTGGATATCTTTACTTCATCACCGTTGCTTAGAGAGTATCATAAGGAGTGAATCCACATTCGCACGCTTTTGAGTGAAAAGATTACCTTCCATTGATAACTGTCAACTGGCAACTTATCCTGACGGTGCTACCCCGCAGGAAAACCTCCCCAAATTTGGTTATTTTCAGAAAGAAATTTTTTTTCCCGATCTCATATTTCTTTTCCATATGTTTACCTCGCATCGAGAGAATATCCAGGATCACCATCCAGATTTATCCTGCACATTATCTGCGTATGTAGAGAGATATTTGATTTGATTTCCTGCCTTGAATCTGGCACCTTGGGATTCTAGTCCCAAATGGTTGCCTCCGTGGACATCTTTACGATAGGTTAAGTGACCAACTTTTAGGGAACTGTAGTACTTCAGTCGGTAAATGATGCTAGTCAGTCGAAGATTCGTTATTGTGTTAAGTGTATTAAGTGTTCATTATTGGCTGCTGAGGCACCTAAAATATGTTCGTGGAAGTATGTCCTCTACGTTTCTAAATGATTCTTCTGGACGTGGCAGATCAAGCCTGAAGATCTTCTGCTTAGTCTCTGCTTCTAAATTACGAGGACCCACTCTTTGAAGTCCAAACTCTCGAGGCAATTGCAAACACCTTTCATGTGAAGTCATATAACTTCTAAATGGACACGACGCTAACCAACGAATCAACTTTTTGGGGAAAATACTTTGGTATAAAATAATATACACTTCCCTTCCCCTTCACAGCCGAATGAAAAAATAAACTTAAATTTCCAAACAATGTACCTATTAATTTTCGGTTTTTTCTACAATTAAGAGGTTTCTTTGTAAATTGAGAACCGGCTGCAAAACACTCTGCTACTGTCTTTGAAACAAAACATACTATATATGTCATTACTCTTAACGCTCAGTAACACCACACAAATAGCGCCATGTGTATTAAGTATTAAACACTTATATTGGATAAACTGAAAATACCATTCCCATTTGATTTTCTTGCGCAGATCGTAGTTTGTCGACCGCTGTTCTATATCAACTGTTCTGTAGAGTGTTCCGTGAATTCTAAATTATCGTAACAAACTTGATGAGTGTGTAGTGCGTTTGTTGAAATGTACAAATAGTACGTTATAATTTAAAATGTGTCATAGTCATTATTAATTCGTCCCTTTATCTCCATCTATAGAATGTTATTTGTTGCAAGTAAATTGGGTACGTTACATTTCATTTTAGCTAAAAGACGTCGAATAGCATTGTAATTATGTGCCGTTTATATTATAACATTGATTGATTTCCTTCTCATTGCAGATGAGGTGTGCAGCTTCATCATATCGAATAAACACCACGGCGAGGTGCCTTTCATGGTGCAGATTGTCGACAAAGAAAATGGCGAAGCCAAGCTAGTCGCCAAGAAGGAGCTTAACTGCGAAAAGAGAAAAGCCTATAAATTTGACATCGCCGCTGTAGGTTGTGATGGTCTCACCTCGGAGAAGTAAGCATATTTTCAATGAATTTCCAATGATTGTTGTTACAGTCTCCTTATAAATCGACCTTAATTCTTGAATTTCCTTTTTAATATGAAATTTAATGTCTCCTCTCTCTATATTTTTAATTGTCAAACTGACTGAATTCATTTATGCCATTGTCATTGTATATGATCTTGTAGCAGTTCGTTGTTTCCTCACAACTTTACTTGAATAAGTCCGCGTTGTATTATTTATAAGACCAAGCGTGAACTGGAATTTAATAAGACAGCTCCAAAATTTTTGTTTGGCAAACTGCTTTACAGCTCTTCTACTGAATTACGTGTTTGATCTATATTTCGTCTTCAGGTTAAGATGATGTAACTTTTACTACGTCAAGTTCTCTGCTAAATTCATAACCTTGCCCTTAATAAAGTTTAATGGATGAAATGAGTACTGTTTCAATATTTCCTTTTTATCGGTATTCTGAAATAAAATACATGCTCGTATGCATTTCCCTAAAGTGGCTTGTTTCCTAAAAATCTTTTTCGCGACATTTTGCGTGCCCTTAATGTTTTTCATAAACCAACTTATTGTAATGGACAGTCGCGATTTGGATGAGTATGAACATTCAACGACCTTACATCTAATTTTCTGAAAACCTATTTTGATTTAGCTCTAAGAGAGTATGTATATTTTCGTCTGTGCGTATCTGCAAAACTCTTTAGCTTAGAAATGTAAAGACCAAGATAAATGAAATTTGGCTTACGATGTTAATATCCAAATTTTAGATTTGTATTCAATTTTAACCTTTTACTGACACCTATTTAGGGTGGTAAGGGCAAAGATTGCTAAGACAATTTTCAGAGAGTTTTTAGTATTCCAGAATTTGAATTATTTCTAATACTTATTTTTATTTAATCCATCTACCCCCTCCCCCAATGTTAGATATAATAAGTTATGCCACTTACTTTTAATGTTTAGAAAAAAAATTAAAAAACAGTTGACCAATAAGTCGGCTAGTGTCCTTTTTCGCAGAACGAGTGAGGCCGATGTACCGACCCACTTGAAATAAAAGTGTAACACCCACTTTGTCAACCACAAGATGTATTGTAGACGTTACGTAGCACAGAAGCAATTGAACCCAAACTATAAATAGGCTATTTGGTGATTTTAGATGATGACAATTTAAGTGATAGACTGGAAGATTTCTCTCAAAATTGCTTTATTTTTATCTCTGCCGTGTAATCTTTTGCCTTCAGTTTAACCCATTGGATTAAGTGGCCCTTCGAATTCAAAGTCTCGGCTGAAGACAATTGCTTATTTTCTGTAAACTAGGTCCCTTCCTTGGTCTCAGTTACTATACCTGCGTTACCTCGTAGTTGATAGTGGATGTGGAGTTATCAAGTACACTAGGTCTTATTTACCATGTTTTGCTGCTTTCCGTACTTTAAAGTTTATCCATTAGAACATAGCCGTAACTGTTAATGAATCTTGAATCCATCCACTGATCCATGCCTTCTATATTTTCCCACTTTTAAGTCTTTATTTTTTCGCTCGGAATCCATTTCATGTATTACTGTGTACTTCATGTACTACTGTATACTGTATTTTCATGTATTACTATTTCATGTATTATCCATTAGAGGGCTTGGCCCTGGCAGTTCTGTTGTACCATAATCCTGTAGTTTTGTAAACTATAACCATGGCGATAACGCTCTTGCCTATTTTCATAACCTGAGATCGTATTAACATTTTTACCTTCTTTTCTTGCAGCATCACCGTTCACCTGACGGTAGAGGACCAAAATGAATTCGCCCCCGAGTTCGTGCAAGAGTCTTACAGTGCGGAGGCTGACGAAGACCGCTTGTACGACAAGATCGTGCAGGTGGAGGCAGATGACAACGACTGTTCCGCAAAGTTCAGCGACATCTGCAAGTACGAGATACTCACAAGGGACCAACCATTCGCCATAGATCAGGAAGGTAAGGGATCTGCTTTGCTCTATTTTTCTGTCTGGTCTTGCCATAAAGGAGATTGTGTGTTCGTGTAGAAGGGAGACAGCATCTTGTGAAAGGTTTGCGATGTATTAGAAAGAGGTAGGGAGCGATGAATTCTCAGATCAAATTCTTTATCATTATATGCAAACACAGGATAAATAATGAAGTGGCGCGCAAACGGTAGAGTCTCGAGAAAATTTCTGTGGCTTGCCCAAATCAAAGAAATGTTTTCGACAATTAAAATGTATTCTAGCAAACAAAAGTCGTTATTGCAAAATCCATGAGACTGTCACAAAATGCGATTTCTAGTATCGATCTGTTTTATGTAAGCTGCAAAATGTACACTAAAGACCAGTTAAGGTCGTAGACCAGTAACAACGCCAAATAAGGAGCAGTACTTAAACCTTACGACTAGAAAAAACAGGATAATTTTCTAACAGTATACCTTCCATTGTCTACTGAAACCGCACTTTCTACTCAAATCACCCAAAATTGGCTCCATGCCTGTATACTCATAGACCTATGATATGTGTTTCATTGACTGTACACCGTCATGATGCTGGCAGAAATTAGGCGACAAAGCAGCATGCCAATTTAAGAAGACATGAATAGAGCCTTTTCCAAAGAGTCTCTTTTTATACTTCATCTTGATAGTAGGCATTTTGATGTGAGAAAAACAAGGGACTCGAAACAATTCACCATTTTTGCAACAAAAATGTCAGGTTTGGGGAGATGGAGAGAAGGTCTAGGGTGGTATCTCCTTTAAAAGGCTCAATAACCTCCACATCGTAAGAAAGAGATTTTTGACGGCTGAAAAACATAGAGATAAATTTCCTATGCCTTTTGTAGTCCCTTGTGCTGGAGTGGTATATGACATTATTTTAATGGATGTCAGTTGCTGGCCACATCTTGGTAGGATGATATATGATTTTCTTTACAAGGAAGAAATCATCCGAAGGGTTTGGCCACTATGTTCTCTTGACATGGACCAAACAGATCATGTTTAGAACATACTAGGGATACCAGCTGCCGTTCATGTATCTCCACCACCATCAATTCCACAGCTGGAAACAGCTCTTCTGTAGGAATGAGGAACAATACCTTAGTCCCTCAATGATAACCTGATAGACTTAATAAATAATAGATGCTCAACGTTGGTGCCGGCCCGTCAGGGGATATTATTTCATCCATTGAGTTGTATTTTCTGTCGAGAAAATACTAATTTATTTTACTCAAACATGTTGATCATTTTTCTTATTGTATCAAAAAACTGAAAATGTACACTTTTTCTCTTAAGAATTTTTGCCCATGACTTAAGATTTGAAAACCTCTGAGAATTTTCTCGGGGTGTTTTAGGCGTCTTATACAAAATGCCTACATTTGTTTCCCAATGTAGTTTATTTTTCCTTACATGTATGTTTCCTTACGTATATGTGTATATATATATATATATATATGTGTGTGTGTGTGTGTGTGTGTGTG